>VWZF01000451.1:1647950-2080511 GCA_013396755.1 Sclerurus mexicanus | reverse complement strand
GCAGCCCCGCGCTTGCGGGGCAGGGCTGGGAGGTGGGGGCTGGCTCTGGTCCATTCGGTGACTTCTCTGCAACCTTGTGAATTACTCGTGTGTGAAGCCCAGAGGTCAGGGATACGATAACACAATCGGCTGAAAAATGGGAGATTTTCCTCCTTTTAAAATTTAAATTAGTCTGAAGATGCTCGTTTAATCCCGTTTTTCGTATGGAGAAATGTTCAGACTAGCTGAATTTTGGTGAAATGGAAAATCTGATTCCTTCTGTCGCCCGTTTACGCTGGGGGCCCGAAAATTGTCNCTTTTTTTCCTCTGTTTTTTTTTTGGGTGGAAGAAATGTCTCGAAACGTCGTTCGGTGTTGGTTTCAGCAGAACTTTATTNTTGGTGAAATGGAAAATCTGATTCCTTCTGTCGCCCGTTTACGCTGGGGGCCCGAAAATTGTCTCTAGGGTGCTTAGGAGCAGGGATCCTGGGAGGCTGCTCCGTCTCACTCATCCTCAGCTGGGGCATCACACTGGGACTCCCCGGAGAGCGATTTTGCATTGCTGGTCCAAAACTACTGGGGATGTACAAACTTGTTAAGCCTCCTAATTACACAGCAGATGCAGATGCATGAAGCTCTGTTATGTGAAATACTTCGTGTTGTTCTCTGGCATCGTTTGTTTGACAGGTTTGTCTTGTTTCCCTCTTAATTCTGAAGAGAAAAGCAGTCCCTGCAGGAGCTGATTTTTTTTGCAGGCAAGGTGGTAACAGCCCCGTTACTGCCAGAGCTGCGTACGTTGGGGATTTGCAAGAACAGAGTGCCCAAAGAACTCAGTTCTGTGGGTTCCAGGAACACAAATGCAATAATATGCACAGGGTATCTGTTAGAGATGAGGCTAGTACTGTTTGGTGGCACATAGGAAGTCATGCAAACGAAAACTACCATGAATTATTAGGAAACAGAAAAGGAAAACTTACTGACATGAAATTGTTAATACCTGTAGTGACTTTCAACCAGCACTGAGGAAAACTCTGTAGGAAGTCTGTAAGGTACTATGTTGCACATGACATATCCTGAAGGTCCTTCCTGAATCCCAGTGCCTAGTGTCAGTGAGAAGGTATGACCTCTTCCATGCAGGAATGTTGTTTTTTCTGTGTTAGGGGACAGCAGCTTGCTACTGTGAATAACTTAAGATTGTTCACTGGATTTGAAAGTAGGTATTTTCTCCCTGAGAAATACAGGCTCTCTATACATATATCTGAAGATTTCATAGTTCTGTGTTCAGGCTCCCAACTGAAGAATATGGGTGTCTCTGTGTTTGTAGAAGAGGAAACTGAGGTCCATGAAAATGGCATTTCACAGCTAGATGTCAAATTGACACAAAAGAGTTCCTGCCAAATAATTTGTTTTAACTAGTAGCTATTCTGTCAAATAGCAAAACAAAGATCAGCAGAACTGTTACAAGCAGCTTATTCAATGTCTGTGAAACGTCCAGAGATCCCCTGATCACAGGCGTATTGAAAAGGGGGGTGGTATATCCTGGTGGAAAGGAAATGGAGGGACAAGCAGATGTTGAGTTAGTACTGCTTGTGACTGCATGACTTCTTGCTGAGGCTCTGGCAACATGTCCATAGACTTGGTCAGTGTTGCCATTCCCACTCCACTGCAGGCTGATGGTGGAGGCAGAAAACAAGCTGCTTCCTTGAAGAGTTCAAGCCTTGGCATTGTTGTGGCAAGATCCCATGGCAGATTACAGAAATGGTCAAAGGGGGTCTAAAACAAGAGGTATGGATAGCATAGACATGTGGATTGAGGGTAACCTATATCTCTGCACCCATATGGAAATGATACCTGGTAGTGGGGACTCTGCGGTTCTGCTGACAATGTCATAATGTGATGTGGTGCCAAACAGTGAAAGGCAAATTTAACCTTGAAGGAAGATGCAGGTTTCCAACTTGGTAAGACAGAAAGAGGTTTTTGGATAAGGTGATGAACTCAATAGCATGTGGAGTCTTTAAGATATATATTTACAATCTGTACTTTAATTCAACATCTTGAAGAAGTCCTAAGGTGTGAAGATGTAGGGATCCCTTTGGTCTTGTAATTTGTGGATCTGTTTATTCCCACACATCAAGAACTGGAGAGAGGAGTTGCTTTCAAGTGTCATAAATGTGCTTCTAATACCTGTCCGCTTGGTTAAGAGAATGACTGTCCTCAGGTCGGGTGTTTTAGGGCTGCTGGCAGGTACTGCATTGTGTCCAGGAAGGGTGTTCTTCACGTGGTGTAACTAGCCAGAGGAATTTAATTTTTGCCTTCCTCCAAAGCATTAGAAATGAACTGCAGTTGGGGACTGAGCATACCAGGAAGAAGGAAGTCCGGGGGGAGGAGTGGAGGAGTGGCAGAAGAGAGTGTGGACTCTTCCCAGTTCAGGGGAAGACCCCCAACTTTTTGCTATCACGGTGGCAAGTCTTGTTTGTATCCTCAGAATCATACTTACCACAGAGTCTGGAGCCAGGCTTTGTAGGTTTTTATTTTTCAGCATAGGATTGATCGCTAAGCGTCGTCTATGTGAGACTCATTTGAACGGTCCTTTGCCGGTTTTGGAGTTGCCACTCTGGCTGTTGTGTGGTTTCTTGTGCTCTTTGTTCTTGGTTTGCACATCTAATCTCCTTAGACTAAAGGACTTCGGTCCTTATCCAAGTTGCTGAGCTGTGTTGCAAGAAACTGCATGAAATTTTAATAAAATGATATGCAGGAGATTTGACTAGGTTTTAGGCAAAGAAGTCCTTTCTGCTCCTAAACTGTCTGACAGTGGATAGAAGTTTTTCCTCATGGAAGATGAACAGAAAGCATCCTGAAAAGGCTTCTAAAAAGGAGAAGCCTGATATGTTGAAGAGGCTTAAAGAGAGTGGCATAGAGGAGACCTTTTTGTTCTGATGATGAAATCATAGAAATAATGGAAGATTTTATTGCTGCAAATTGTACCTTAGGATTGCCTTCAACAAATGCCATGTTTAAGAAAATGAAATTAAGTTGTTTTATTCTTTTCTTTCTTTTTTCAGTCTCAAGCAGTCTGCTATTACACGGTAAGAGGAGAGGTAACAACATGTCTAATTAAAGGGCAGCAGCGCTTCATTCCTTAGAGCTTATTATTCTGTAGAAAATGGGTCAATTACTTAGAGAAATTGTTTGCCAACAGGAGGCAGGAAAAGCCTTTTTTTCCCACTCTTCACCTTCCTTTTGTGGGAAGCACTGCTTACCTCCATAGCAGTTGCAGTCCCTTGGTAAGCTTTCAGATACCAGAGCCATGTCCTGTAGATGGGGAAATGGCACCTGAGCCATCTTATATGTGGTCCCTTCTGTCCTCTGTGTGCCTGTATAGCTGCAAATGAAGCAGTGTCCAGCAGTGTTCCTGGGTTGCTTCTGGGGTGAAAGAAGTTAAGTTGAACAATACAAGTGGGAGTTCTGTTTCAAAACAAAATTGGCTTAATGTGAAAGGTGAACTGTATTTCCTTCTTTTGAAAGAAGTCTGATTATCTACTTAGCTAATGTTTTCCAACATAAAAGGTATTACCTACTCGTGGCTTGGTTGGTATGGGTTTGTAAATTATTGCTTTTTACTTCCCAGATCTGCTTCCTGTGTGTGCTCTAGTGTTCTCTGGTGACTTTGTCACCTGACCGTGTTGCTTACCCTTAGCTCTGCAGGTGCAGTACAGACTGGGTGGGGGAGCAGAGGGCTGGTTAGCCTTGTACATCAGAAATAAAGTGGGCTGCTTTTCACATTTCTGTGATGATACGTGAGGCAGGATTATGCAGATGGTTCCTGAGCTCCTAGGTAAGGTGGTTGTGCAGGCAACTGCAAAGAGTCCTGAAAGAAAGCCAGACTGGGCAAAGGCTTTGGCTCTGCAGGAACACCTTACCAACATCTGTGCCAATTTGGAACAACGCTCTCTTTCTGGTTAGTCAGAGCACTACGTTCCTGGTTGTAAATGATACACCCAATAATGTTCAGTGTGAGCTGGAGTCTGTGGACCTTGCAGTCCAGCTGAAACAAGTGTAAAAGACTCTGGAGGTGCGTGCTGCTGCTCTTTAACATGTCCTTGGAAGCTAAATAGAAGCTAGACTGCTTTTAAAGTTTGTTTGTAGGTGTATCTGAATGAGCATACCTATCAGTTACTGGGTCAGAGGTTTCTAATCATTGTATAAAAGAGGGAAGTGTTTTATGTTACCTTTTCTTTTGTTCTGGATTTTTATTGGTGTCAGTGCACAAGAGTTCACCACAACCTTGTTTGAAAACTCCCCCGCCCTCACATGCTTCTGTCAAAGCTGGATTAAATGACTGAGGGAATCTTCCCTACCACAAATGCTGATGTCTTGCTTTCATTGCATAAGATTCAGGCATCAGTAGTGACTAGGTAAGGGTTTATATCATAGCCTGGTGAAGCTGCTGTTTGACTCCTTCCTTGCTGGATCTTTACTCTCAGGTGTGCCATATATTGAAGGTAGCCTATAAGAAGAACTGTGAAGCACCTTTCTGTCCTGTTTTCTCTGATTCTGCTGGGAGCATGAGGATGATGAAGTATTTTTGAAGAGGGAAGCTCTCTCTTTAGTATGGCTAGCTGTGGCATAGTGCTGTGTGTACTGCCAAGTGCCTTCTGGGGATGAAGAGTCTGTTTTGATTTTTTTCATCCAGAAGACATGCAGAGAAGATGGTTCAACTCATTTGGCTCCACCAGCCTAGTCTGGGCTGAGAAATCCTGGCTGTGTCTATTCAGAGCTCTAGGTAGAGTTGTTCCTCCATGCTTACGGCAGCGTGCCTGATGATAGTTGTATATTTGGCTGTTTCTTCTCCTCCTAACCAACCTAGGAAAGCTGGGACACTTGCTTAACCCACAGGATGCTTTGATCCATGTATTTTCTTTGTATTTTGTGTCAGCAGAGATTTATGGTAAGGTTGCTTCCAGTAAGTTTTAGAGAAGGAGTTATTTCTTTTTGTCATTTCTGGTGTTTTCAAGATGTGTATAGTTTCCCCTACTGGCATGATAAATACCATGTGATTTGGTTTATTTTGATCCAGCAGTTCTTTCCAAGGCAGATCTCACAATTAAGCTTTTAACTGGAAGTGGACTTGCACAAAAACTGCAGGATGTAGGGCACAGTTTATAAAAATGCTTGAATGTCTACTAAGAAGAGAGGAGCTGCTGTGAAGGTAATGTAATGATTCCTTAGCAATAGTGAGCTTAGCTATTGTTGCTTTTGGTTTTCCTTTGCTGCTTAATACTTTACCATGGAGATGAGATAGTGAGTCTCCAAAACATCAGCCTCTGCCACTTGTGCTGACAGAGGTTAGCATGGTATTAAGAGCACCCTGAGCAGCTAAGCAATTTCCATTCTCTGCAAGGGAACACTCAGGTGCCTATATAAAGAAGGCAGTTCATTATGTTATATTATATCAGCATGTAACTTGTGGATGTACAAAAGGTCAGCTTCTAGAATCTAGGTTCTCCTGTTAGATGATGATAGCCTTTAGGAAACAATGCCTCACTTTGGTGTTTTTTATTATGATGTATTACTGCTCACTATAAAGACAACCAAATGGTTACCTTTCCATGGATTAGCTAGAGTGTAATTAGTTTTTCAAAGACCAGATCAATAAGTAGAGCATGTTGATTTCTAAAAATGTCATGCACGCACATTTTCTGATTTCCCTCTGATTTTCATGATACAAACTCCAAGAGTGGTGATAATGCTTAGTACTCCAACTTCAGGTTGGGGTATGCTGCCTTGTGTGTGGGGCGGTGGGAGTAGGTTTTTTGCTTTCTTTTTTCTTTTCCCAGCTATGTATCAGACATAGAAGGTGGGAAACTGTCCCATTCTGATGCAAGAAATGTAGTTTTCTTAGTTTGAGATCCTTATTTGAGGAAAAAGGACCGGACAATGTCATGACAATGATGAAAATTTGCTACACTTTTGGACAAGGGCTTAGCAACGTTTGGAGTACTAAAAAGCTGTAAGTGCTAACACCAGCACTTCCACTGTGTCTTTCGTTTGAGAATCTCTCTATTCTTAATGAGTTTTCAGTGTGTCTCTGTGAGGCTGGTATTATTAGTGTCATTTTGAAGACAAGTAGATATGAAATGCTTGTATAAGCACATATTCAGCAAGCCAGAAAAAGGCAGGAATAAAAATCAGGAATACTAATGTTTCAACCTGGTTTTGAGCCAATCTTGTACTTTTTTTTTTTTGTCAGAAAATAGACTAAAGGCATTAATTTTGGTAGCTTTTTTCTTCCCCTTTTTTTTCCCCATTGGGTTAGGCTGCATAAAAGTGAGATAATATTATGCAACATATCTAAGTGTGCATGTGATACTTGAAAAAATGGTAATCAGATAAGTTGCCAGGCAACAGTACCCTGCCTTCAATTACCAAAAAGCCAGTGAGTGTGCTTTCATGATGGAACGTGTGCTATGTGATTCTTCATCAAGAAAGTGTAGGTGGAGTTTTGTAAGAGTTACTCCTCTTTAGCTCATCTCCTGCTTAACCTGCCATATTGTGAGATCAGATTTGACACCAGTTTTAGAGAAAAGTATTCACAGAACCTGAAATCAACAAGTTAGATGAGCTCTTAAAGATAATGAAGGGTGTATGAATATATATGAGTAAATAACCATTCCCTGCCATGGGTCTGTGGGTCTTTGATGGTTCAGCAGCTTACAGACAGTAATTCACAGCTCATCCTTGGGACCATGAAAAATAAGAAAATATGTAAGAGATTTATGTTGAAAGGTAGATGGCAGGAATCCATGGCAAGCTGTGAGAAGTCTTAAAATGCTCAGTGGCCCCTTGGCCCAAAAATGTTGAGAGCCATGGTAATACATGAAAACATGAATATAAACCCAGCTGTTTCATTTTGACTGCCTTAGCCGGAGAAGAATGAAAGAAACAGAAGCAAGGATGAGTGTACACAGAGGAAAAAATAAGTGAGTCTAATAATATAAGACAGATCCAGCAGCATGAGAGAATTAGATTGTTTGTTTGAAACCTGAGCTTAATTTCTTTTTTTTAACAGATTGCAAGATAACAATAAAAAATAAGAGCCTTGGCAGTCATTTAAAATGCATTTTTGCTTTCAGCAATAAATAGCCACAGAAGCATTTGCAGATACTGTAGTTGTATGGGGATGCCAGCATCTGCCCAAGCTTCTTCAACAGGTGGTGGCATGGCTTTAAAAAGAAACCTGAAACTCTGCAGGTCTGATGTGCTTCTCAGGCCTTTGACAGAAATTTTGAGTAGAGACGGGGGATCCGCCTCAAGGTATCTGGGGACACACATAACCTTGGAAATCACTTGTTTTCCTCGGGTAACTGCACGTCGTTCCTTTACAGAGTTGGTTTTCTAATTATTTTGTTGTTGTTCCAGAAGGTGGGGGATTGTGTAGCAGTGCGTGCCCCAGGTATCTCTCTGAGGTACTTCAGTCCAGTGTAGGAACAGGTTTAAAAGGCCTCATCAAGAGGTATGATGGGACTTCAGTTGAAAGGGAAATCTGCATCACCTTCCATGCAAGTCCTGCCAGAGCAGGATGAGTTTCTGAGAGGATGCATGCTCACTTCCTATTTCCAAATTTGGCACTTTCTTCCCAGAAGAATCCCAGATAAGTCACGGAGCAGTGTTGTGACTTGGTTTCTCTGTTGGACAATTTATGACTGGGCAGTTGCATGGACCGGAGCTTTCTTTTTAGAGACCTGTGGGAAAAATGAAGAAGTGTAAATACTAAAATAGAGAGTTGAAAGAACGCACAACTAACCAGTTTCCAGTCAGGAATTTGCTTTCCTTTTTGTTTGCTTGTGCTTTGTATTCTCATTTGATGAGCACTTCTGCTAAATTATGCTCATGTGCAGTCTCCAGTCTGCTGACACCAGGAATGTTGGTGTCTGTGTCAGAGGAACACTCAGAGCATGAGCAAGTGCTGTTTGGGAAGCCGGAGATTTTAGATTTTAACTATTTTTGTATGTGCAATCGAATGGTCACGCTACTGCTGTTGGGGTTTTGTTTATTTTTTCCCCTACTATAAACATTACACATTTTTAATCACAGAAAGTTCATTTATATACAAAAGGAAAAACAAATCCCCATTTCTGAACAGCTTAAGCTTTGTATTAATCATGTGAGCTTTAAGGTTGAACCTTTCTCTTCAGCTCTACTGCTCTGCTTATGTGTGTTATGACATAGTCTTTGCTGATGAAGATTTTCTTCAATGAATATTTTCTTTCAAGTGCAGATACATGTGTAGTTAAAAGTATGGTTTATTCAGCACTTTGAGTTCATAGAAATGGAGTATTTTGTGAAAAAGGAACTTCTTCCTGCTAAGTGGTGTGCTGCAAGCCAGATCTGGGAGATGATACAGCTGAGACCTAACAGGCATTAGGATAGTGTGGGGATAGCATTCAGGTGGCTGATGAGTTCCTAGGTCTGGTTCCAGGTGAAGCCCCATGGATGGCCTGAGTGCTGGTGCCAGGGTGAGTGGGCCTGGGTAGCCCTAAAGTTAGATTGGCCTGAAACCTTTAGTAATGGTTGTATTTCTGAGTTGAAGGAGTTGGGAGTGTGTTGCAGTTGCTAATTTTGTATGATTTTGTCTCTCAGTCTTTTACATATTAAATTATAGACAAATATATCTGACTTTGTGAAGAGCATTCTCAGTGTTCTTGTGATTCTGGGGAAATGCTTTTTAAAATGTTGTTTGCATGCATCTGATAAGTAGTTCAGCAGAAACCTATATCCAAAATGTGTATAACGAAAATAGATAATGTGAAAATAGTTTTTAGGAACATCGACCTGACAACAATTTATACCAGAGCTAGATAACAAAAAAATTCTTTCCCAGTTTGATATACAGATAGCTGTTAAAATAAGAACTAGTGATAAGAGAGACTAGATAAGAGACACTCCAAAGTAGATGCAAGCCTCAGGGCATTGGCAGAAGGTGCTAAATGTCTCTCTGTAATACCCATGTTACATTGATTTAATTAGTGGTTTTATGCTATTCATTGCTCTGTTAATCTTGGTGGGAAGGTTTTTTGGGGAGGATTAGTTATTTAATCTTCATTTTTAATCAGAGTGTTTTTGTAGTACAGTGTCATGTAAATAAAAACAGTGTAGGGTTGGGTTTTTGTTTTGTTGTTTTTTTTTTTTTAAGAGAACATTTATCTTGAATTCCTCTTGGACTTTGGTGCTCAAAAACTCTGAGATTCATTAAGATAGTGTGAAGAGCTCATATGTTACACGGTTGGACATGTAAGTGTCCTTGCTTTAACTTCTTCTTATGTAGTTAATCCAGAAAAAATGCTATGTATAGACAAGCCCTGGGATTGTACGATCTGTGAGGCTGACGCAAGAAAGATGTTTGATCCTTGTGTGTTGGAGCTGGCACCTCGAGGCGTGACTTCTGTGAGAATCAGGAGTGTGGCATCTAAATGTCAACACTTGAAGAGGAGCTCATGGGCTCTGCTTGCTTGGATCATGCAGCTGTGCTGCCTGAGCCCAACAGAGAGGTGAAGGGCAGTTGAATCACTGGAGTGGGGCAAGAGTCAGTGCCAGTGCACTCAGCAACAGGTTGGGGTGGTGGGTGGGTGGCAGTGGCAAGAGACTGCTTACATGAATGCCATACTCTGTCCTGGAGGGGGATTGGCTGGAGATAAAGCAATTTTTTGTAGACCCTTCAAGGGTTAACTGAGACCTTGGCTGACATGGTAGCAGTGAACCTTTGGTCACTGACTCCAGTGAAGTTGCTCCATGTGTTTGCTGTGGCTGGGATCCAGGACAGTGAAGAGTAGAAAGGCTCAGCCTCACCTGAAGAGAGGCAGCTGTCAGGGAGCTGCCTCGGGCAAAGGGCAAGTACAGATTCTTGTCTGAGGGCTCTGAAGCAGTCAGGTCTTCCAGGTCTCAATGTACTGGAGCTAAGCTATCCACGCACATAGCTCTTTCAGTGTTTAAAGCCTCTCTTGCATTGTGCTATATTAAGATTAAACTGTACTTCTTTGGTTTAGGAAGGCTGCCTGGTTGGTGTATTAGCTGTCGGTTGCACACGCCTGGCCTGAAAACAACTGGCGTCTGAAACGGCTTGGACTTGGCTGAAGGCAGCCTAGTCTACCTGTGGATGCTGTGAGCCAGGAGCTGACCAAAAAAGTGGGAGAACTCCAGCATCGCTTCCCAGAAAAGGTAAGCTGTGAAAGGTAAAACTGGTTGGACTGCACTTGTAGATCAGAAGAACACAGCAGTTCTCTGAGTACAGAGCTGACTGCATTGTAGATGGGACCTTTAAGTATGTAGACTGCAAAGTTATTTCGATTGATTTAAACTACAAGTTGTTTTCTGGAGGTGTAAGATCACTGTTTACACACATCACCTTTGATTTCTGTCTGCTTTGAGTCACATCATTCTGATTGCTTGTAGTTTATACTGCCAAACTTTTCAGTGTTATTGTGTCTTTAAAACCTTACATTCTGATAGCCTTAGGCAGTTAAGCAATCAGGACAGTGGAGCAGTATCTCTGAGCTAAACCAGAGCAGTAGGTAAAGAACGGAGGGTTATTCTCTCCAGTAAAAGCACAGGTGTGAGTCGGATGATGAGGAGTCTATTCCTGGCCCTAACAAGCAGTGCAGTCTCTGCACCTGATTCACCAGTCTGTTACTCTACTGATCTTTTTAGCCTCATCTTGCCAGTCTCTTGTATGCTGTGGCAGTCTGTTGCACTTGCACAGAGTGCATGTAAAATGCTATCACATTAGAAGGGTGATTCATATCCCAGAGCAAAACTTTATATTGATTCTGGTAAATTGGCTGGATGTTGTGGGACTAGAAGGACAACCTGCAGACCCTGCAGCATTTTCTGCATGCTCTGTGTGTCTGCAATGTGTGGTGTGGTGCCCTCACAGGATGTTAAGCATGCTCTGATACAGGGGTTCAGGCTACAGTATTATTTTCCCTATCGTGGATAAGGTTTCATGGGTAGGTTGTGCACAGTACTTTACCTCTAACTGTGAACTTTCTTTGAATGTATAGGTGCTACCTGTATAAAATTCAGATACGTGTAGCACCTTCCTCCCTCGGCCTGTCCTGTATCCGGTGTCTCATTACCCTCTCTTATGGTAGTGCCCAAGACATCCTGTGTTAGGGTATTCTTTTGTTTCACTTGTGGGTATTCTTGCTCATAGACCCGTGTCTCTCTCTGAGACCGGGGAGCAGACCCAGTCAGTGGCTGAAGAAAAGCAGTAGACTTAATTGTGGCAGTGCTAAGGGTGTGGATAAGCAGGGTCAGCTGCTGCCTCGAGCTCCAGCTGTGATTTTGCTGCCCATTGTATAGCTGAATATAGGGTTTCAGTTGGTCATCGTGTCATCTGTTGAGCAGTAAAGTCCAGACCAGTGCTGCAAGGTTATGACAAAGCAAATGTCAGCAGCTTCCCAAGAAGGCTGCTGGTGATGGACCAAGCCTTGTGTGAGTCCAGCTGTTTTGTCAGGGATGCAGCCATGAGTATTTCTGAGTAAAGCTGTGTCTGGCAAGTGCTCTGGAGTATGGTACTCTTGCTGTGAGTAGAGCAAATGCTGCTGCTCACCTGCCCTCAAGAACCAGCAAAGGAAGAGCAGAAGTCTCCTATTACTGTTAAAACAAAAACTGAGTGCCATATGGGCACAAGAAAACGTAGATCCATTGGCAGCAGAACAAGACTGTGAATTATTCATTCCTCCAATGCCTCTTGCATGTTCCATCCACTCAGACTGTTCAGGATGCTGTCTGCTGGAGATGCAGACAGATTGGCTTCCAGAGCCATGAAGACATGACCCTGCATACTGGGATCACCACTCAGTTTGTGCTTCATGAAACTGGCTTGGGCATTGTTCTGACATCCTTAAGGACAGGGAAGTAACTTAAATCATCCCATGCGCTGTTGATAAGAATTCTTGTAACACCAGTGAATCTGGGATGTGTCTGGTAATGCCAGCCTGGAATTGTCTGTGAGGTGAGGGTGATGAGTTAGGACCAAGATGGAAGCCCTAGCTGCTCTGGCCCATTTTGCAAAAGGGAGGAAAAGCTACCTGTAACCAGTAACAGCTGTAGAAGTGATGGGCTTCTTAAAGCAAAAACGTAACCCTTGCATTTACAGCTGTCTTGTAATGTGTGCTACTCCATTTTGAGAGCACTTCAAATATTCTTAAAGAGCTTTTTAGAAAGGAAGGGAATGTACCTCTAGTGAAAGTAAGACACTGTAATGTGTGTTGAGAACAGTTTTCAGCTTCTCATTTTGTCAGCTAGCTGGATTTGCCCTAGAGTGAGTCACCTTTGGAGTTTTCCTAGTCCAGAAGCTGAGAGAAAGTGTGGAGGCTAAGATAAAATTCCATACTGAGTTTGAAGGAGTGAAAGCCTCCTGGGGGGAAGACTGCCCAGTGAGTTGAGAGGCTGAGTAGGTTTCACAAAGAGGGCTGTCAAGGATGAAAGGGTTGCCTCTGGTAAAGCATGCTAAGTGGGTAAAACATGTTTGTTGTCCTGTTGTCTTGACCAGAGTGAGAAGGTGATAAACTAGAAGCATATGTTTTTATTTTGTTTTTAGTCAGTGAAAGAAATAGACACAGCAGGCAATGGATTTATGGTTTCCATAGTGATGTAGCTATGGAAGCTTTTGTACAACTGAGCTTTGCCCTCACTGCAGTCACACTTGAAGACTATGAGTGTTCAACTTTCCTGCCAGGGAAATGTAAATATACATCAAACACAGAAATGGCTGCAAATGCAACTGCATGTTCATGATTTGTTATGTTTGCTATGTTACTGAATATATGAATTTTCAGAAGCTCAGCTTATTTCTTCTTTATCTGAAAAAGCGTATCAAACCATATTGATAACACAGTTCTTACTGCACCAGGCAGTGATATGTTAACCTGTGCCATTTACTTTCTCTCACCTGTACTTTCACACACATCCCCCAACACTGATGCCTGTGACTCTGCACCCACACTGATTTCAAACAAGCACTGCTCAGGAAACATATGCCTAACTCTTTCAGAGCATGCTAAGTGATCAGAGCACCACTCTGTGAAACCTGGGGAGGTGTATTTCATGCTGCTCTTAGCCATCAACTCACTTGTTCCTGTCACCTAACATTAAATCATGATTTGTTTTAATGGGCATTTTGAGCATATTTTAATAGTCAAAATACATGACCTTTGGGGAATTTTTGCATATAGAGAGAGCTGTTTGTGACTCTGAATGGTTGAATTTAAGAGTCTTTAATTCTGGCTTTCAAAAAAAGTCAGAGGTGGAATTTTTCAGCATCTTAGTGATGAGATTGCTACTGAGTCCTAGAGGTAGGGGAAGGAGAGTGCTCAGTGTGAATGCTGGATGCACACATCAGACAGTTAGGCACGTGCTAGTCCTGCATATCCACTTGCATAGTCTAGTCCTTGTGGTTCACAGGCATTTGTGCCTTTTCTTCCATTTTACTTGTACTGCTGCTGGATGCTTCTCTTGCTGTCTCCCTGAACAAATCTCCCTTACCTTCAGCATTTGTTTTGCTTGTCTAATGGATGTAATGGGTCATTTGTTCCCTTTATGGAAAGGAATGTTAATTATTTTCAGAAAGCTAATTAGGCTGCTAATGAGAAGCTCTACTGCGGAAATATTTCCTTTAATTACTCCCTCTTAAGTGCTGTACAGAAAAGCTTATTGAATATGCTGTTAAATACAAATTCTTATATCTGGCTTAGAGATGCTCCTTCAGGCTCCCTGAAAGAAATACTTCGGTAAACTTGGGAATCCATGTGACACAGATGACTGAGCAAATGAGACTGGTGCTGAGAGCTGCCTTGTCGTGCCGCCTTTTTGACTCCTTGTCAGTTTTGTGCTTCTGCAGATGACTGCTCTTTGTATTCCAGTTTTGCTTGACGATTTTTGTCAGTATTGATAACCAATTGTGCTACTTGCCAAACTAATCTGTAATTAGATGCAGCCCTTACACCAAGTAGTTTACTCTAATTATCCAGATGGCAGCCAGAAGCACAGAGAGGTGTTCAAGGTCATGTGGCAGATCATGGCAAACTTAATAATAAAACAGAGGTTTTATCAGTCCTGTGGTAGTGCACTACCCTATTTGGCCTCTTGTATCTCTCTTAGGGCCAGCATAGCTCATAAGACTTGCATCAGTTTGCATATTGCTTCATGTGGTAGCACAGCTGCTCAGCAACCCCACCCACGTGTCTACCTTGGCACTGACTTAGGAAGGTCCTCTTACTTTTCCACCTGAGTCCTGGCTTCTACTTGCTTTGCTCCTTTTTTCACCCTTTGTTGTAGAAATCTCAATGCCTTTTAGAATTGCCCTGGGAGAGCTACTATATTCTAGATGATGTTTTAGGACTCTAACGATGACAGTTGGGTCAGATCTCTAACATTCCCTGTATTTTGAGTGTGGAGCCTTTATGCAGCTCTGCAGAAGAGCTTCACTTTTTTGCAGTATCCTCTGATGTCCAGTCCAATTCCTCAATCTGCTCTTACCCAGACTTTTGGAATTCTTTACACACTGTGGCTCTATCAGGGAAAATGGTGACGGAAGACTGCTGAATTGGGGCAGCTTCCAGGCATAAGAAGATGCTCATGCTCCTTATGCTTTTAAATACTGATCATTGTAGACCTGGCTGGAGAAGGAAGGAAGATCTCTCAGTATTGTGGGTGAAGTGCAAAACATCATATGTTGTACTGTGCTGTCAAAGTGTCTTAAGTGCAGATGACTTGGAAAAGTGACTTGGACATAAGAAATACCCAAAAAAACCTACTATCAGCATGGGATGGCAAAAGTCACCCTCCATTTCTCTTCAGGAACACATGTGGACTGCTAGAACTTGTATCTGCTCCACACATGCAGCACTTGGCTGAAGCACATTCATTTAAAAGTTCACTTTGCATATGTAGCATTTAAGTTAACTTTGCATATCTTTACATCGGTGGGAACTCTGAGAGACAATGAAGGTACAGCAAAGCAAATTGGTTAGTTGCAGTAGATTCTACATACAAGCCTATGCACAATGAGCACACTTACAATGATAACACTTTGAACACCTTGGCATTGCTATGAACTATTGTGCAAATAATGCTGTTTGGCGTATGTGTTGTTGTATGTATCAAGACTAGTTATACTATGGAAGGATATTTAGATTGCTTTACTCATGGCAGGAGATAAAAACCTAAATTCTTACTGATTCTACCAACAGTGTATTGCTTAATACCTAGTGATTGTCATAGAAGTCCTTTCGTGCTGCAGGTTTGTGAACCTCTAAAAAGGAATGGACAAGCTGACCAGAATGTTTAGCTCCAGCACTGCCAATAGTAGAAGCACAATTCAGGCATGAAATGACAGCTCTTAAGCACCTTATATAAACAGGGACAAGATAACATATGGTGCCTCTCTGGTTCCATTTGGTATGGGTCACCTGATGCTCTGTTTGTTGACAAGATTTTAAAGATGCTTTAAAAAAATTTAGGGCTTGGAGTTTTTGGTAAGGGTTATTTTTTGGTGGCCAGTATGAGCAGTATCAGACCATTTTACTTACAGCTGAGGAATTCCTTTCTAGTCTTATCACAAGACAGTTCCCAACACACAGATGAGAACTGGCATCTCTGTCAAATGGCATTTTGCCCAGAGGCATGAGGTACTTATTGTTGCCCAGAAGGAAAGCAAGATAAAATAAAAAATCTTGTTTGATAAGACCTGAAATTACCCTATGTAACTTCAAGTATTTCACCAAGGTGAATAAATCAGTGTTGTAGTGTAGAGTGCCTTAAGCACCTCTAAGTAGGTGCTGGAAAGATGCAGGAAAGGTAGCATCAGGAATGCTCCATCTCTGCTTTTGTCTTCAGGATGTGCCCATCTCTAGCTACCTTCACAGGATCTGGTAACTACAAATGGGAGCCTCCAGGGAGACGAAGCTTGTAATGAAGTACCTTTGTTAAATGCCTGAAATCCATGAATTAACTTGGGCCTCCTCATGTGCGTGTTTACAGAAAATGTTTATATGAAATTCAAAAGCTAGTAAAACCATGTCATGCAAATAATTAATTTGTTAGAATGGTATCATATTCCAGTAATAGTGTAAGGCAGATTACTGGAGGCTGAATCTCAACAAACAAGTCACTGTCAGAGTTGCATTTCAGTCAGTGAGAGCTCAGCATCTGCTCAAAGGAGGGATCAGCTCCTCACTGCTTTACTAACAACTGTGCCTTCTAAAATAACAACCAGTAGTTTAGAGTATATCTTTAAACTTTCCATGAGATGGCAGAATGAAAACTGAAAACATAAGTTAGGAATTAAAGGCACCACAGATGAAGATCTGGGCAGAAAGTCCCTGCCAGAAAATAGTGTGACCCTGGAAAAGTCCTGCCTGTTTGGGAGCTCTGTGGCCAATCATTAATGGGGCAGGACACTCTTGGGTGGTTCAGGACAGCCAGCACAGCTTGACCAGGGCCAAGTCCTGCCTGACCAATCCAGTGACCTTCTGTGAGGAAGTGACTCCCTCAGTGGACAAGGGAAGGGCTACAGATGTCATTTATCTGGACTTCTGGAAAGCCTTTGACATGATCCCCCACAACATCCTTCTCTTTAAATTGGAGTGACATAGATTGGATGGGTGGGCTTTTTGGTGGATAAGAAATTGGCTGAATGGTTGCATCTAGAGGATAGTTGCTCAGAGTTCCCATGGACTTCAAGGAACAAGTGGTGTCCCTCAGGGGTCCATACTGGGACCAGTGCTATATTCTGCCCTCATGAGACCCGACCTGGAGTACCACATCCAGCTCTAGGGTCCTCAGCACAGGAAGGAGATGGACCTGTTGAAATAAGTCCAAAGGAGGGCCATGAAGATGATTCAAGGGCTGGAGCACCTCTGCTATAAAGACAGGCTGAGAGAGCAGTGGTTGTTGAGCCTGGAGAAGAGAAGGCTCTGAGATGCAAACTGTAGAGCACTTTCCAGTACCTAAAGGGGGCTAAAGAGCTGGAGAGGGAATTTTTTACAAAGGCATGTAGTGATAGGCCAAGGAGTTTAAATGGCTTTAAACTGAAAGAGAGTAGATTTAGATTGGATATTAGGAAGAAGTTCTTTACTGTGAGAGTGGTAAGGCACTGGAACAGGTTGCCTTGAGAAGTTGTGGATGCCCCATCCCTGGAAGTGTTCAAGGCTAGGTTGGATGAGAAACCTTGATCTGGTGGAAGGTGTCCCTGCCCATGGTGTGTGGGTTGGAACTGGATGATCTTTGGGGTCCCTTCCAAGCCAAACAATTCTGAGATTCTCTGATTCTTGTCCTCCCTGTCTAAATACAAAAGGACAATTACATGGTAGCTGGGTGAAGTCTTAGGTTACAGTTCAGTGAAAGGAAGCCAGTTGAATTAACCATCCATTAAAAGGCCTCTACTACCTTTGGATGGGACTCCAGGATGGCAGGTTTGCCTCCATGTCACAGAGGACGGCACAGTCATGGTTGTTTTTCTTTCTTGTTGTGGTTGCCAGGCCCCATGGGGAAACTGAGTCCTTCCAACCAGATGCAGAGTGCAATAAGCTTCCTCTGAAAAAGTGACAGAAATTAGTGTAAGCTTAGCACTTGACAGAAAGAGAAACTAAGTGCAGGAGGTGTTAAGAACGAACTGAACCTCATGCTTGGGATGTTGTGGTTTTACTGCTTCCTCTGACATGTTCCCATCTGGTGTAAATGACTGTGTAGCACATAGACTGGAAGACAGCATCTCTTCCAGTGTTTCAGCTGAGAGTGTCCTGTGTTTTGTAGCATTCAGCTACTAGGCTGCCATGACTTCAAAAATAAGTCTCTTCTGAGAACCAGGTGAAGTCTGTTTAGCTCAGTACTCCTTTCTCTTCAAAGGTAAGTGCAATATGGTTTTCTAAAGAGAAGTAATACATTTTGCTGAGTCAACTGATAACTGCAAGGGAGGTGGAAGAGGGACAATAAGTTACAGATACTCAGGCCATCTTTGGGCTTGAAGCGGTTTGTAGTTTACTACCATGTTTCTGCCTCTGATCTGACCAAAGTAGTAAGATTAAAATTACTGAAAATATAGGCTGGATCTGCAGTACTCAATCATTCTTGGTATAAGCATTTTCTTGTAGAGCCCAGCATCAGGGAAAGATTGTGCACATCCCAATCCCAGCTGGATGGAGACACTGGGCCAACAACTCCTTCTTTGCACTTGTGTCTCCATGTGTTCCTAAGGCCTCTGTATGACCATCACAAATAGTTTTGTAAGGGAAACTTAGGGTTGGGGAAAGGTACTGTCTGGACTATCCAGAGGAAGATCAGTCCTTTTGTAAAGGAGAAAGAAGCTCTGATAGTGAGAACATGAACTTTCTGCATTCTGAGATGGCCAATTAGGTCTTGGCCAATTAGTCCCTGTGTTTGGATTATGAGATTGTTTTGTCAAACATCAGGAATTAATTGAATATGTATGAGAAAATGGCTGTGTGTGTTTTGAAACGTTTTCATTTTTGAAGCCTGTAAAACAATAAATACGAATCTGTTTTCTACATCTTCTGCAGCAGCAGTGAATAAGAAAGATGATGTGGTATGACGTTCTTTAACGCACAGGCTGTCTTTCCATGTGTGTTTTTACATGGTACCTAAGTTACCTTGATTTGCTGACACCTGGCCACTCCTGGTGGTAATATTAATGGAATATATGTCTTACTGTGAAGTATCCTGACATACCTGAAGGTCCAAGGAATTCATTTGTCTTCTACTGTAGGAAAGTTGGATGTTCAGCTTCATCTATAGTGTTACCATTTGGGACAGACAGACACATTTGGGGTCCTCAGAGAGGGCTGTGTGCTGCTAGCCCAGGGCCAAGACTGCTGGTGACAATATGCAAGAGCTCTTCTTGCTGCTGATCATTCGTTTGGGTGCTAGTCAAATGTTAGCCATGCCCCACTGCAGTGCCAGCTTAGCGGAGAGAGGTTTTAATATTGTTGTCTTCCCTTTTCTTAAGGGCAAAACAGGTCAATGCAGGTCGTCTGCCTATATGCTGTCACTTTATCTTCCTTCTGCATGCAGCAGCTGCTTGGTTTTAGACAGAAGGGAGTGCTGAACTAAAGAAGCACAGGGAACTCCAGCCTGCAAAGCAGAATAGAATTTAGTATATTAGTAAAATTGTGTCTTATATCAAGAGAAGCTGTTATTAATGTAGTCTTCTAAGCAGAGTCAGCATGACTCTGTAGAGTCATCTACAGAGAAGCAGTCTTGATTTACCTCGGGACGTTTTATTGTCAGTGGTCAGACAGCGTATGCAGTCATGAGTCATAACCTTTTCTCCCAGTGCTCTCAAGATTTTTCATCCCAGAGCAGCCTTTTGCTCCATATCCCATCATCTTTTTCTTCGTCTTCCCATCCTATATTCCAGCAGCTCAGCTTCCAAGCTAGTCTCTCAGACCATGTCTCTCCTAAGCCAAGTGTGCATCTGTACTGCCGAGTTAACTTGGCCACTGAGCAAAACTGGTTGTTTTTTCCAGCTGCACTGGTTCTACAAGCGCTGGTATAGGAAGACAATGTGGCTAATCTGCTCTGATGTAAATTTCCTAAGTCTGTTGCCCTGTTTGGCCACAGAGAGACTTCTTACGTGCCTTCCCCATCTCTTCTGACTTTAGATGTCTTTTCCATACCTGAGTGCTGCCTCTTCTCAGCGATTGCTTGGCAGCTTAACAATGAGAGGAAAATAGCCTCCCTTTTCTGGGCCATTTTCTAGCCCAGTAAAGTTCCCAGCCAGGCTGGTTTGAATGAGTCTATTAAATTGGGGTTTGTAGCCAGAAGAAAGATGGAACATATATCCAGATTTTATCTTATCACTGTAGTAGCTGTGGAAATTTATGGATTTTCATTATTATCTGCTTAGGTGATGTTAATGATTAGGAAACAGTGATGAGTTTACCTCCCTGACATCTGTCCCCTACAAGGCTTCCGCTACTAATACCCTTAGAATTTTACTTGTCTGTTCTTCTGTGTTTCCCTCTATTCTACAAATACTCCAAGGTCTTTCAATCTCACTTCTTTTAACCCCATCTTCTGTTCTGCAGGCAAGGTTCTTGGAAGGCTTTTCCCAAATTAATTCTTGCCAGCTTATCTTGTCTTTCTGTTCTTCGGCTCACTGGGTCTTAAGAGAAGCCAATGCAAGTATGGTAGTAATTTAAAGACCCAAGCAAGAAAATCACTCTGTCGTCAACTGCAGTAGCTCTGTGTGCAGACTCAAATTCAAGTCTCCTTTTATCACTGTGCTTTGACCTTTTGCAACTGTGCCATCTTTCTGTAGCTGAGAGTGGTAAATGTCTTCTGTGCAGACTGACAGTTGAGTGAAGAGGTTAGTGGTATTTTTACATCCTTGCTGAGTTTAGGATTAGAGTTAGCAGTTCTTAAGGATTTTCTTTTCTAAGGTGGAAGCTTAATTCCTTTTCAGGTGTTTAGCAAGTAGGTGGTATTAACATGATGCAGTTAAATTCCACGAGTCCTGAAGCAGATGCATATTACCTGCTACTCACAAGAGATGGTTTAGATTTAGAACTTTTTAGAAGGCTGAATGTGTAGCTTGGATCTGAGAAGAGAGGTGAATGTGAGTAAGGTCTCAGTCATAAACTGATAGATCTATAAAGCAGTCAGAAGCTGTGGTCCTGTTTTTTTTCATGATCTGGGCATGCTGTACTATGAAAGGTAAATTTCTTCAGGCATTTAGAATAATCTGAAGCAACTCTGTGTACATACATATAGACTTTCCTGTCTTAAGGAACCGAAAATCTTATGTTGACTAATAAATACAGACAAGTTTTAAAAATGCTTTCCTATATTGGAGCAATGAATCTTCTGGCTTTTTTGTGGAGACTAGTTGGTAGGGCATGGTCATTTGGACACACTGCAGTGACAACAGGAAATGTAGAAGAAGGTTATAGACATAATATTAAATGGATCTACTTTCAGAGGGGTGCTGTAAAGGCTGGAAGTGAGCATTCTCTGTAGAGCTGTGATACATAATTGGCAGGCCGAAGGTAGGAATCTAAATCCAGTAGTAGTGTTCGCAGTGTTTGTAAAAGATCATGCCAGTATAAAAATAAACACAGAAGAAGCAATTTATAGGAAAAAAATTCAAGTAGATGGGAAGAGAGGGCAAATCAGCAAATCAATAAGGAAAACGGATAAAGGCTTCTATATATCTTTATATATCTATACATCTGTAGATAGAATTAAGAATATGTAGACATAGCAGTTTGAATTGCCTTCATTAAAGCAGTTATCTGTGGTCCAGTCCAAACTAGAGCATCAGAGAACAGTCCAGTTCTGTGATTTGGGAGAGAGGCAGTAAGAAGCTCAGAAAGAACCAAGGTGATATCAGCTCAGAGTAGATGTGGAGCATCCTTACGACCCAGCTCCCTGGCTCATGAGCTGGAGTGCATGAAACTGCAGCCAGGACCACATGTTGCAGCTGGAAGAACAGCACTGGGAAACACTCCTGGGACATTACCTTCATAAGATGACAGATTAGAAAAGAAGGGAGCTGTAGGATGCAGCAGTAAAAGCTCATGGACCAATGCTGAGTTAAGAAATCGATGTCTGAAGAGATAAGAGGCTTCCTTGAATGTCAGGGAGAAATAGCCTGGCAAATACCGGAATACCAGTTCTGTGTGGGGCACAAATATTAAGTTATTGCTTTTTTTTCCAAAGATCTTGTGAGTGTTCAACTTGCCACCTTTCAGAAGATGGAGTTTCTGTCACGTTCCCCTGTGGGAAAGCTCTTGTGCTGCTTCTTGGGACCCACAGCACATAACCAGATTAATGATTCTGACTTGAAGGGGAGTCATAAGCAGCTGAATGTTAGAGGTTTATGGTGGATCTGATGCTTCAGGTTTACAGAAGAGAAAAATGACAAGTGTTCATAAACCATGAAGATGGGGTCTTTGTGGTTGTAATCTGAATGCTAAGCTTCCTGATACCCTGAGGAAATAACAGTGCTAAAAATATAAGCCTTCTTTTGCAAAGATATAAATAGCGACAGAAGTACCCAACACTAGAGCAAGTGTGTTTGCTGTCTAGGACCTAGGCCTGAAAACCTAAGTTTTTGTTGACTTGTTATTCAGGACAGAGAAATTCGACTAGTCTACAAAGACAGATTTACCCAAGTGATGTGCTTACAGGCTGCTGCTTGTTTTTCTCTGAATTGAAATAAATCTGATCAATAGAGTACAAAACTCAGCGCTAATTTATTTGCACATACAATGTATTTCCACTGCTGATTACATACTGTGCAAGCCAGTGATAGCATGAATAACACCCATGCTATGCTAATTTCTGGGCAGTAGTGGGAGAAACTCTGGGAAGCTGTGCAGAGGAGCTGCCTTTCCCAGCTGTTGGCATAGTTGCTATTTGAGGGTCTTGCCAGACAGGAGGAGGTGGTCAGTAGGATTCTGAGATTTATCCTCTTCTACTTCCTTTCTAGATGTTTCTATCTCTGATGCCTGTGTGAACTTGAAATGAAGAAGATGAGGTAGATGAGGTTATCTTGAAGGCTTCACAGGGATTCCTTTGGTGAAAAAGAGTAATTTAGTACCCTGAGACTGCTGAATTTTTCTCTTGCATGGGTGTTAGGAGGGAACTTGAGGAATCAGCCTGGTGAGTAGCAGATACCACTTGGAAGACCTGGTTCTTTCACATCTCAGCAATAGTTTAGTGCTAGGAAGGAAAAAATTATATATTGAGGAGGAAAAATTATTTTATGTAGAATTGTCATCAGGAGACTTCCAAAAGGGGAAAGAGAGAACAAAACTCTTTATCAGAGTCTTGGGCTGTGAATCTGAAGATACTTAAAAGTATGGTCCCTCCTGTTTCATATGACTTTATGCAGTACGTTCTGCATGCAGGGTTTAAACCAAGCTCAGCTTAGATGAAGATGCTGTGTTTCTCTATGGTCTGCAGCAGTTCTGTTCCTTCTACATGAAGAGTGACTGTAGTTGCAAGCTGCAGGTGTTTGAATTATCCAGTGAAGAGTATTACAAGGAGAGGGAGACAGTTCTTTACAGTTGTGTATATGCAACAAGAATTTCCAGTAAAAGGAGCAGCTAGCTTTATGAAACACCACTCTGACCTTTACCTGCAGCAAACGAGGAGAGACTGTTTTGAATCTGTCAACAGTACGGATTTAAGTGACTTGGATTGTGTCAGAATATTAGCAAGCTAGAATTGTAGATACTTCAGCACCTTGATCATAGTATTTTTCTCTACGAGGCTTTATTTTCAGCGTGAGAAGTGTTTGAATTTTTTGTCATTCTTTTTTGCCAAACCTGACTTTCATCCATTGCATGCTGATTCTGGCTTATTTCTGCAGATTCTTTAGAAGAGCTAGGCTAAGCTGGGCTGATACTGACCTGTGTGAGTTGTCCAAATCAATTTATTATTATAGTGTTGAAGTACACTGGTTTATTTGCTTTTCATTTTGCTTTGTAAAGAAGATGAGGGCATTTGCTAAGAAGAAAAAAAAAACAGTTTTTCATAAATTGTCTAAATTTCCAAAAAGCTTTAAGAAAACATGTAAGATGGGTGACACATAATGTTTTGACCGTAATGTTGTCTTTTCTTTACATCTGTTGGCTCTGTAGTGACAATGGAAAGGATATTGGTGATGGCAAAATCTTGTAAACTTTTAGCGTGTTTCAGGATGAATTCTCTCTCCCCGTGCATCACTCTGTTTTGGGTTGCTTTTTCCTGGTAAGCCATGATGTGCATTATATCCTTTGAATGCCAGATTTTCTTCAGTCAGCTAATACTATGTGTTATGCTGAAGTTTTCTAAAATGACCGTGAATTTTGATTGCCCCTGTACTTGAAAGCACAGTTTGAAATGAAGGGGCTCAGCTCACAGGAGCTTCCCAGTCAAGTGGTTGCCCATTAGGGAACTATGAGTGCTCAGACCTCGGCCTGAAGTCACGATGTGTGAACATGTGTCACCTTTTGAAGACTGGGTTCTAGGAACTCAGTTCTGCTATCACTGCAGACAAAGCCTGTCTGGTTAACTGTCCAGGTTAAGATAATGGTGAATCCAGCAACTGACCACCCAAAACTGGAGGATGGCTGATACAGATTCTTCTGGACACGCTATCTTCTTGGGGACAGACCTGCCATAATGCTGGCCCCCTCCTCCACAATGTTAGTTGGAAGCTCTGCCTGCTCCTACAGCAGAGTCCTGGCTTCAAGGTCTCTGCTTTGTTCTGGAGCCACTTCGGCAGCACTTGGGCCCTTGCTGGACACTTGCTTGTTTGAGAACTGTAGTGTCTGCAAATGTTGGGGACTTAGGGCAGCTTTTCTAAATGGGGAATGGCAGCTGGTAGGGTGCAAGAGTCTTACAGCAGCAGGCTTGGAGTAGGTCATGACCTTACTTGAAAGAGGTGGTAGGGAGATTTGGGGTTAATACTTCTAGATGTAAAGTTTGGACTCAGTCATTTTTCACAGATTTGTCTTTCAAGTCTGCTACTTGTATGACTCTTGGGAGTCTTAACTCCCGTCAGGAACAAAGGAAACATCCCTTTTGAGCACTGTAAGTAAAGAGCTGCTGCCTTAATTTGTTCTCAGGTTGGAGTGGTTAACTGTGGGTCAGGCATGTTCGCGTAACATGTTGCTATGTGTGAGGCAGGGCATGGGAATTCTTCACTTTCTGCACTTCTGCTGCCATTCATGAGATCACATTAGTCAGAAATCTATTCTTTAAGCAAACAATGTCTTCATGTTTTCTCTTTGTTCTCTGAAAAGCCACCCCCCCCATGCTCCCTCCCAAGAAAACCCTACCTTTCTCCTTCCCATTGTGAAATGGTGCCTTCTGGGCAGCCCACACACAGGCATTACCGGTAAGAGCTACACTTCCCCATCCCTTTGGCTTAGTCTGGTAATTGGATTCATTTAATCTCCTTTTGTCATCATTCTTTTTTACTGTATTCCAGTTCTCTTTGAACAGATTTTAAAGATAGACAGGGATCAGAGGCTGCCAGCAGGTACAGAGTGAACTGGGCAAGGGAACCGGGAAACAAGGAGAAGCGAGGAAATGATGTGCCTTCTATGGGAAAGAAGCTAGAGACAAAAATGAGGGGAAAATGCAGACAAGAAATAGACTGTGCTTTCTTACCCACAATAAGTGGAAGGGAAACAGTGTGCATCCTGATGGAGGTAGAGTCCAGACAGAGAAGCAACAAAATGAGATGACTAGTACATTCAGAACTGACCAAAATCTCAGGGCTCCAGATCCATCCTGAAAGCACTGAGAGCTTGTATTTAGAGACATCTGTGGGATGCTTTTAGCTTCATTGCAGGGCTTGATTAATCGATCTGCTGGAACTATTCCACACTTCAGTACAGCTGAAATTCTATTTTCTGAGCCACAGTTAATTGAGGCTCTCAGTTACCTGAAGGATGAATATCTCCTCAGAGTTATGACTTCAGCACATAAATACAGCTAAGACTTTATAAATCTTTAAACACTGATGAACTAATGTCTTGGAGCCAAATCTAGCACTTAGTGTTCTGTACACATCTAGTGTTCTGTAAATCTTTACTTACAAGGGCTTGAGTGAGATTTTCTATGAGAATGTTTAAGCCAGATTTGCAGCATATTCATTGAATGTTGTCCACGGTTGCAAAAGCACACTTGTTTGGTGTTTACTCACAGGGAAAATAAGAAGAATTACATTTAAAAAGGTATTGCCCAGAAATGCATGTCAATTTTCACCAACGCATCCTTGTATCTTTGCTAAAGCAGATATGCGTTGAGCTTATGGGCAGGAAGTGGGAGGTGCCCTTTACCTTAGCACTGTCTGCTGCTCACAGTCCTGTTGTTTGGAAAGACTGGAGTATCCTACTACAAATGTGCCTCCCTTGCAGTTACTCTTTCAAATTTAAAAGTAATTATGACATGTAAATAGGGTTATAGATGTATGCAAGGCCTTTCTTAGAAATATGAACGTGCATGTTATGGAACTGAATATTAGTAAATACTTCAAGTACGAATTTGTAAAATAATAATGTGCCCTAATTTTTAACTTGCAGAAATAACTGGGCACTACAAGTAAGGGACTTCCAGCAGTTGTTTGAGTTCACCTGCAGTGGATCAAGTAGCTGATGGAACTTACAGCCTCAGGATACCACTAAGCAAGGGAATTGCCTCATGAAGTTTTTTGTTTGTGTTTATTTTTGTTAGCACTTCAGAGTTAATTCAGAGTTTCTTGATGAGGTCTCATTACACCCATCTAGAAGCTATGAGTCTAAATAATTCTGCTGGATTAGAGGGAATAAAGACAATCTGTGAGAGACTTTTTTTTAAGCAGTTTGGCTTGGTAGCAGGGAAATGGGCAGAAAGCCACTGCAAAGGAGAGCTTTGAAAAAAAATGAGTCAGGCAGTGATCAAGAACTTAATCAGCCATGAATACAACATCCACTGATGTCTTCACTGCAGTGCTTGTGTGAGACAAATATGCCATTATTTCTTGGTCTACCATCAGTCCATTTTCCAGTCACTTCCCTCTTGCCTGCCTGGGCTGCATCACCTGCAAAACTGAGTGTGAGTATGGAAATGCTTCCCTTGCACAGAAGGGTCTTGCATGTGCAGAGGGGCAGTCTGGGATATAAATCCTTTCTCCTTGCTTGGCCTGGTGCATCAGTCTTATCTGTATCTTACCTCAGCCTAGGGGATTATTAATATCCATTTCAGAGTTGAAATTCTAAAATATGAAAGAGTTATCTTGGTGCTGTTACAGTATTATTTTCTTGTAGCCGTAAGTCAAACTCCTGCCCTGATCACAGAATCACAGAACGGGTAAGGTTGGAAGGGACCACAGTGGGTCATCTGATGCAACCTCCCTGCTCAAGCAGAGTCATCCTAGAGCTGGATTGTGTCCAGATATGTTGAGTATCTCCAGTGAGGGAGACTCCACAACCTCTCTGAGCAGTCCGTTCCTGTGCACAGTCACTGAAACAATAAAGAAGTTCTTTCTGGGTGGAACTTCCTGTGCATCAGTTTCTGCCTGTTGCTACTTGTGCTTTCATCAGATTATTCTGCTTCAGGTGCAGGACCCTGCATTTGCCTTTTTGAATTTCAGGTGGTTCTTCTCTGCCCCTCTCTCCAACCTGTCATAGTCCTTTGGATGGGCTGCACAGCACTCTGGGGGATCAGTCACTCCTCCCAGCTTTTTGTCATCAGCGAACTGCTGAGGAGGCACTCTGCAACTTCACCTTCTGAACCTTATTCTGTAGATAAACTCAATTCTTCATGTACTTCCCCCTGTTAGGCCTTGTTTTCTGTAGGTGGAGGGGACTCTCGGCCCCTTCATTGCCAGCAGAGTTATCCACAGAGGCAGGGCAATTAGGGAAGGGACTGCATGTTCCTTGGAGATGGCCCATGTGTGGTTTCCATAGACTTGCCTTTTTTCTTTTATCAGCAAGCTAGAAAAGAAGGTCCTACTAGAGAAAGGGGGACAAATTTTGTGCTGGCCCAGCTCAGGCTTCCTGATGGAGGATCTCCGTCTACTTTAGCCATTTCAAATATGATTTGCTGATGATGGAAAGCATTTTCAAAACTTTGAATTTAGAATCTCCCTATTTTCCCCAAACCAGCCCAGTGTGAGCAGCCTCAGTGCAAGCATGGCCATCCATGTGCAGTCTCCATTACTTGTTTGTTCTCTGCTGAGCCAGTTGTGTAGGTGGTGGCTGTGTATCTGGTTTTCAGGAAGCCATTGCCCATCCCACTGTAAGTGCCTCAGTGACAAATGTTGTTTTTCTCAGGAGACTAAATAGCTCTCATATATTCAGAGCCTTTTGGTCAGTATTGCTATCATTCCGTTAAAAGTCTTGCATCACCAAGTTCAATTATCTCCTTGAGGCTTTTCACAAATCTGCATTTCTTACCAAATCCAGTCTTGGCCTTCTGTTTGGATACCTCTCCCACTAATGCCATGCAACTACTTTTCAGCTTGATCCATTTATCATGAATTTCTGCCCAATAAACAACACTTTTCGTCTTTATGTCCCTCTTGAGATCTTCTTGTGCAGTATTGCCTACTAGACACCGAACAATTTGGTGTGGCTGGGAAATAAGATGCTTGGGAAAAGCTGCAGTTTTAATTATTTTGTAAATGCTCAAGTGACTTGTGACCATTAAATTGTACAGTCCCCAGCTTGTGCAGTGATGTGCTGTGACTTGTGGTAGCCCTCTTAAGTGTATCCTCCATTCCCTCCTATGTCTTAATATGTACTTTTTGTTTTATTTTGTATGAAATATTCTACAGGAGGAACTGTGATCTGTGGATTTGCTTAGTGCCTAGCACAGTGGAACCCGTTTATGTTTGGACTACCAAAGTTTAGCACCTGCCCTTTCTTGCATATTCTTAATCAGCAGGAAGACTGTGAGGACTCTTTCAAGTATATTGTAAGAAGGAACTTTCCATTGAGATTGGGCTGACTGGGCATGTGACAGTAGAGAAGGCAAATATTGAGACAGTGCCAGTGCACTGATGTTTGTCTCTTTGCATTTGTGGTGAAAGCCGTGGGATTCAAAAGAAGTCAACAGTGGTCTTTGCAATGGGTTAACTTGTATTGTAGATGTCCCAGTCTAGACTCGGTTACTAAACTTGTGGTGTAGTGACTAGATATTTTTCAAAGAGTAGAAAAGAAACAGAGAATAAATAGATTTTTATTAAGTGTGTGGTACAGAACTAGGAAAGAGAAGTCTTCTTGCACAGCTGAAACAGTTTAGGGTAGAACCAGATGTGGATTGTTGACTATCTTTCTGTGAGTCCTCAGCTTTTGTAGGGAGCTGTAAAGCAGTGGAAAGAATTGGTGAGGTGATCCTTGGAATAGGAAGGAAGAGACTGAGAGGGAAGGACCTTCTGTGCATTTGATCCAACTTCGTGAACAGATTTTCAAAATTACAAGGAAAACCTTACAGATAGCACTGCGTGCTGTGGATGCTCCCAGCTAACAGCTCAAATACATTTCATGTAAAGCTGTAGAGGGTAGTTCAAGGACTAAGGATCATAAGTGAAAAAGTTAGAAAGCCTTACAGGAAAGAGAGAAAAACCATATAATCCCCTGGCAGCTTGGTAAAATCTTTACAATAATTTTTTTTCTCTGGAGAATGACATTACATATTATATTATTAATACATTTTACTTTGTTTGAATTATTAAACTGTTCTTATCTCAACCCATGAGTTTTACTGGTTTTTTTCCCCCTGGTTCTCCTCCCCATCCCACTAGAGAGCAGTGAGTGAGTGGCTGTATGGCACTTGCGTTGCTGGCTGGGGTTAAACCATGATGCCTTCTTACTGCTTTCCCTTAATTTTGTACCTCTTGCTTTTGATTTTTTCTTGAAATTATATGAGAATGGAGGAATAATATGAGGATTCCATCTCCTAAGCTTATCAGTCATGCTGGCAAACTAACCAAGTAACATCACATTGAAAAACTCTCATTCTCTTCAGTTTGCAGTGCCCTTATGCATCAGCTTCTTGTGGACTCTGTGGAGATATACTTCTCATATTGGAGGCATATTTCTCATGTGCCACCTCCTCTGCTGTCTTGCATGGTCTCTTGCAACTGAACTGTTAGGAGACATGAGAGAATCCTTGGTGATTCTTTATTCTTTCACCTACATGCTCACAATGTGCTGTTGACCTGTATCTGTAGCATCTGATGATGATTCAATGTCCTGTGTAACATGGATTGTGCCATTAGAAAATGGGTCTTTGTTCAAGCACCCACATCATAGGAACTGCCAAGGCTTTGGTTGGTTGTGTGCCTGTTTAAGAGAGGAGTGAACGGGGCATGGATACAGCTCTGACCTTTCCATTTTCATTATTCCCCTGTGCATATCTTCTTTATGCTCATTATTATAGTTCCTTTTTTCCTTACAGAAGTTTCTCTTATCTCCTATCAGAAGTTCAGTCATACTGCATGCTAATACTTTGTTCAGAGGGGCAGGGCAGGAACAGTCTCTTTGCAGATGGCATAGAATGGCTGCACATAAAGGTAGTGTAGTCCTTTCCTAGCACATTATGCCACAGAACTGACAAGTGCAGAGCAAAGGTAAATAATGCCTGATAAAGATTCAAGAGAAACTGATCTTGAAAGAGCAAGTTTCTAAGAATGAAAGAGCTCAAATTCACCCAGTGGTGTTAATCTGTAAGACTTCAGTAAAATAATGCTTATAATCACCTTGTGTCAGTTACTGTAGCATGGCAGACTTGTAAATCTCTACAAAAAGTAAAACTAATTGTGCCGAATCAGTTCAGTGATAAGCAAGTTGTGTCTTTTCAAAACCTCTTCACCCAGTTTCTTCCTGTTCCTGTGTAAACAATTAGAGTTTGTTCTCATTTCCTATTTAGCATTACTACCTCTTTCTAGGCTCAGCTGTTCCTTTTTTTCTCCTGCTTTGTGTTCTGCTGTCCTGAAGTCAAATCTGAATGGATTTCCATGGCTCTCATGTGCTTTTTGACTTGCTATCAGGCAGTCTGACACCATAAGAAAATATTTTCCAAATGCTAACCATACAATGCATGAGTTCTTCAACAGACAGAATAAAAGTTCAGCTGAACTGTTCAGCTGAACTGTTCAGGTGCAAGGTGTGATGTCTAAAAGTGTAAAATCTCTGACATTTTCTCCTCCAGTTCCCTTGCTGTAGCTCCCCTCAAAGTTCAGGTTTTTTACTACAGCAAACATTTTGGTTATAGAGACTGAAGATGACAGCTGGAAAGGTCCAGGTTTTCAATGCTGTGTTCATCTAATCTATTCCATGTTAGAATCAGAAAAACAAGGGACAGCTTGAAAAGAGCAAACAGGTGGTGTGTGCTCCTTTTGAGATGACTGTATTTTTCTACTGACTTACAACCAGTAAATTCTTTGGCAGCCTCACTCCTGGCAAAGCCCCTGTACCTGTCAACTCTCTCCTTATCTCCAGTGCAATATCAGCAGCATCCTGTTTCTCAGGCAAAGCAGTTCATGTTGTTCAGGCCCATTCTGAGTCATGGAATTTTATAAGGTGCCACCTTTCCCCAGGGCTTAAAACATGTGGTGGTAAAAATGGATGATGTAAAATTCACTTCTTTCTCATATCTATCCTTAGTGGGTGTTACAAGTTTGTGTGTTGCCATCTGGGGAATAAGGACTTGTGACATCCTCATTGACTCATCTCTCTCTCTCTCTCCCTCTTCATTTCAGAGTGCTGCTGGGGTGAGTGCAGAAAAATGGCTGCGGCAGAACCTCTGACCGCTTTCTCCCGATGGTATCTCTACGCCATCCATGGCTATTTCTGTGAGGTGATGTTCACAGCTGCCTGGGAGTTTGTGGTCAACTTCAACTGGAAGTTCCCAGGTGTTACCAGTGTGTGGGCACTCTTCATCTATGGCACCTCCATCCTTATTGTGGAGAAGATGTATCTATATCTCAAAGACAAGTGTAACATTTTAGTGCGCTGCTTCATTTATACACTTTGGACATACCTCTGGGAGTTCACCACTGGCCTCATCCTACGCCAGTTCAATGCCTGCCCGTGGGACTATTCCCAGTTTGATTTTGACTTCATGGGCCTGATCACCCTGGAGTATGCCATCCCATGGTTTTGTGCTTCTTTCATCATGGAGCAGCTGGTGATCAGAAACACCCTGCGCTTACGATTTGATGAGACTGCTGAGCCAGGAGCTCCCACCGTCCCTGTTGCCTTGGCCAATGGCCACGTCAAGACTGATTGAGTGGTGACTTAGAATCACACTTGGCAATCTGGGAAAGCCCAGATTTCTACCACGGACTGTCAGCTCTGGCTCCGAGGTACTGCTCCTTGCTGTATGATAAGATTCATAAACCCCATTTTTCTAATGGGGGTGTGCATGGGATATACCAGAAGAAATGGAACCAGTAGATTTTCTATGGATTTTACTCTTTGGGCTCCAAGGACCAATATCAGTTACTTGTTAGTTAGGTCATTTCTGATTTTAACTTATTACAGATGAAAGCAGTCCTTTTGCTTACACTTTAACGTGGAGAAAGAAGAAGAAGAAATGCTATGGCGGAAATGCATCCAAAAAGAAAAACACCTAATTAGTGGATGGGCATGGACACGCCAGCTGAGTTAGTGATTGGCTTACTCCATTAGGCAATATTCAGGTGCTTGCTTGCAACCAATACCTCCTGTGGGACCTGAGATGCTGCAGGAACAAGGAAAATCCATCTGCTGTTGAGAAGAACCTAAGACTGGCAGTCTGCTGGGGAGGTAGATGGTGTTCCCCTCACCAGGTTCCATTGGCCTCTCCCCAGGTTCTTTTTTTGCACCACGAAATGACCTGGTGCTGGACATCTTGCTGAATTTATACAGATCTTCTACTTTTTGAAATCTCAGTCCTGATACTCGCTAGAAATTTTTTCTTTTTTTTTTTTTTTTTAATGAAGGTCTTTTTTGCCAAGTGAGTTTTACCACAATCTGTGCAATCTGAATCTCTGAATCTTGGCAAAAGGCACAAGAAATAGTGCAAGTCTTCCCATCTCCTCTGTCCCCCCAAAGCAGACCTTGTCTGAGGGTCTGCTTCAGATTCCAGCTCCCATCTCATCCTTGCAAACCTTGTAGAGACTATACAGGCCACAAGAGTTTTCTGCCTTCCTTTCCAGGGATTCCTCTGTTTCTGGTAATGTCGATGACTTAGTCTGGCTGCAGCCCATTGTATTTGAAGGTCAAAGCCTCGTGTGGCATCAATGGTATCCAGGATTTGGTCCTCTGGCATTGACTCTTATGTTCCTTCTGCACTGGCAGGTCTTGGCTCAGTTCTGCCCAGGGTTTTCTTCAATGTATCAAGTGGATTTGCTTTTTTCTTCCCAAATTCTGCTTTAAATAACCACAACCGTATTGTCATGACAAAAATTGGAGGCAGCAAGAGATATACCATGCTGCCTGATATATTTATTTTAAAAAAAATAGAAAAAAAGGGCAAAAAAGAACAAAAAAACGCTTATCTGAAGAGCACTTAATTCTTCATGCTCTGCCTGAATGAGACTTTGAGTTAGGGTATGAGAGCAGCAGTAGTGAGGTGGTGCAGGAGGGAGTGCTGTGGCTTCACTGTAGAACTACCCGCACCAGGGACAGTTTGAAATTTAACCGAGTACAAGGACAGTTATGGTACAGGGAAGGTTTTTCATAGTGGTAGCCAAAAGTTGGCAGTTCACTCTGGCAAGTCTTGGCTTTTGAAGTTAGCAGCAAACATGGAGCTTCCAGCTGTCAGATGTCTCGCTCCTGAGCTGGGTTATGGGGAAGGTTTGCTGTAGTTGTGCAGGATTAATTTTTTGTGTTCTTCCACCATCGTCAGCAGAGCTGTACCAGGGATCAATTTGGCTTGAAATGCAAATGCGTTGTAGGATTCCACTCTTGTTTTGGAAGTAGTTGGGCTATTTCTGTGTAGGTCCCTTGTCTCTGGTAGGGGGTGCCCAGCTCTGAACCTGCTTCTTGCCCTGTGGCAACCATTTCTGAGAGGAAAAGCACTGCTGGCCCTGTGAGTTCAGTCGTTTCTTGGTTTTGCTCTTATGAAGGCAGTGTTAATCCCTTTTGGTATCACACAGAGAGCAATTATTTTATTCCTCCCCTTCCCTTTCTCACATGGCATCCATTGCTGGCAATGGGCACATGAAAATGGTGGTGCAAGGAGTTAATCAAATCTGCCCTGGGTATGCAGTGTCTCCTGAAGCACTGAGAATACTTAGGTGGGTATTTAGAGTTTCCATTTTATAGTTCGTTAAATTAAAAGAGAACAAACACTGAACAGATAGTTCTTTTGATGGTGTGATGCCAGTATTATGAAATAAGAGGAACAGTATGTAGTTTATCAGTGTTGTTTATCTCAGGCATATAGACCCAGGCAAAATAGTCACCTGACACTGTACGTGGAGTTAGAAAAGAGATTTATGCATGGACTAAATGCAGATGAGCTGTATTGGAGCAGAACAAGGTGCAGATGAGAGTGGGATCTCACCATTTTGGTCCTAATTCTGTCAAGGTCATCAAACACAATGTCCAAAGCTGGGTTGTCCTCTCATAGCATAGCCTAAGTGTGGTGTGGAGTTGTGCTGCCTCCTACACCACCCCCACATAATGTAAACCCCTCAGCTTCAGAGAAACATCCTTAGGATCCCTGCTTTCTCCTTAGCTGTAGAACACTTCAGAAAGATTAAAAGCAGTTAGCAATGTGGTTTGGAGGAGTCCACAGAGCTAACCTGATGCACAATAACAGTCATGCATCTGTTACTGTCTGTACTTTAGAAGGTTCCAGCTAAATGACTCAGTGGTGTAATATTTAGATGCTCAAACTATGGAGGGGTTTCCCAGCAGCATCTGGTATCTAGTGCATTATCCTTATTGCCTGTGTCATTGTAACAGCTGTTTTGTCTGCTTTCCACTGATGTCTGATGTGTACCATCCAGCTATTGCATCTTCATAGAGTGGTAATTTATACCCAGAAGTGCACTTTACTTGCAGCTTGCACACCAGAAACAGAAAAGGACCCAGCAAATTCTTAATTCAATTATTTATGTGTAATACCACATACCTAATGCAGCAGGATTAGCCAGACTTCTCCGTTCTGAGCAACATGGCTGCAGTCAGAGCTTTGTCTTTTCTGCAAAATCTCTCTTTTTAATACACGTGATGCTTCTTACAACAACTTGCAGAAGTGCCCAGAGCACGTTACCGGGATCTCGGTGGCAGCTCAGTGAGAGCTCGGGAGCTGGACTGAAGTTGAAGAGACATTTACATTATGAAGAAAAAACGCACAAGGCCTAACATTTGTTGTTTGTGTATCTTCCTTAGTAGATTAAAGTTGCCTGTTTTGAGTTCACCAGCAATAAAAAAAACCCCTTGTGATTTATCTGTCTGGTCCTAAGTGCAGCAAGGAGAGAGTGACCCATCTCTGCCTTTCTTTTCCAGGGGGTGGTGGGATATGGATTCCAGTTAACCTGAGGTTCCAGTTTTGCATCTGTTCTCTTGCATATCTCTTGTATGGTCCACCCTAAGGTATCTCAAAATATGTGACAAATAAATGCAGAGTCTGGTGTCCTGCACACAGGAGGCAGTTCAAGCATTATTGTGATGTCTGTTCATGCTCCAAGGATCTTGCCAGAGGGAAATATTTGGTCTACAGCAGAACCAGATGCCCTTTTGGTCTTTGGTGTTATAATTGAGAGAAATGTGTACATATGTACCAGGTACTATTGCACCTTTGGTCTGAGTGCATTTTGTAATTAAAGCAGAATAATCCAATCAAGGTTTTGCTTGACTAGTCCTGTGACTATAAAAGGTAAAAAAAGACTGCAGGGCTTTAGCAGCTTTGAGATTTAGGAAGCAGGTGACTGAAGGCTTGCGTTCAGTAGCATTGTTCTGCTGCTGACTGGTTTTCTTAAACCTGCACAGAAAGAAAGGGGATTTCTTCACTCGTGAAACTTCTGCCTTTTCTGTAAATAAAACATGAGCCACCCCTAAGATGTGAACTGAAACCAAATGTTTTTCTATTTTCGTTTATCATAGGCTCTGAATACATGCGATATGCCCCATATTCAAGGGGGAGGCTTGCAGACCTGAGATCTTTTCCTCCAGTCCTGCCTGCAAACTGTAGCTGAAGGGGAGACTACTTTCTTCCCCTTCCTTCCTGTACACCAGCAGCTACCAAATCACTCTGGGGCCCATCTCCTGCTGTAGAAGGAAATTTGTCTTCTGGTGCAGCCCCTTGCTAAGCCAGAAGCTCTTAGTAATGTGTGTCACCTCACTCAGCTGCTTTGGCACCTAATGACCAGGTCACATCACAGAGCTGGTGAGAACAGATGAGTGTTTTCCTTCTTTGGCCATCACTTGCATCTGTCTTCCCTTCAGTCCCTTGGAGTGTCCTGAGCCAGCCACTAGGGAAGGGACTTTCCCTTCCTTCTACCTCCTGCCCCAGGAAACAGAGCAAGCTCTGCTGCTACTGGGGGGCCTTGGCACTACTCAAGGTTTTAAGCTGACACAGGTCTTTCTCCTCTTGGGCAGGGGAACATTGATTTTAAGAGCTGCCAAGTCTCTGGGCTTCAGGCTCATCACTAGCAAGTCTTCCACAGGCCTGATAGTGAATCTGTACCACATGGAATGGCTTACTTCTAGGACGGCAAAGGTTTGCTCCATCAAGGGTTTGGACACTTGATTTACTGCTTTGTGAACGAGAGGGAAGTTACAGAAGCCCAGTACCTGCTCTGCTTTTGGCCCCTGGGCAGCTAGCATAGATGCTAGAGGAAAAGGTGCTGTTTTGACAGAAGTCCTACAGAGGGGCTGAGGATGCCCTGGTTAGGTTGTGTCCAAAGGCACCACTTCTTCAAACATACAGTTGTGCTTACCCACTGAGATGTTCACTACCTGCAGCAACTCAAATGTTGTCTGCTTGCCCTAAAGTATATGATTGCTTGAACTTACTCTGAACTAGAAGGAATGTTTAAAATCTCTAGTCCTCTTTGTCTTTAGGCAATTCCTGACTTTAACTTTGTGGAAAAATATATTACCTAGAGATACGCTCATTAAGTCAGTATAGGTAGTAAAAGTCATATAGTGCTGTGCTATGTCCTGCTAAGTTAATCATGCTGAGAAGCAGAATACCCTGGCCCTCGAGCTGTGCTGCCATTTGGCTATACCACTTCAGCACCTGAATTAGTAGTACAAACGCTACTCAGGAATGCATTTTGCCTTATAAAATACACTCTTAATTCCATGCTTAAGAGGGAGAAAGACTGAGACCCTATATAAGCTTCATGAGAGCTTATGATCTTGAGATCTTACTTATTTAAAGTTTCAGGTACTTAACTGAGACCCTGGAGACCAAACGTGGAAGGTGACTTGTTAGAGCTCTGGAGCATGTCAGCAGCATCACACAGCTGCACACTGCATTGCATGGGGTGTGCTGTGTAGCTCCAGTGCACAGCCAGGAGCTGTGCCTTCCACTGTGATGAGTAGAGGGGGTGATACATGTGCTGCTGATAATGGTGGCAGAACGAGGACTCATGGTGATGTCTGCATTCCCAAATCTTCACAAGCTGGACAGGTTGGAAGAAGCTCTTCCATATTCTCTGCATTTGGCACTTCTTGCAGCTCTAAAGTAAACTGGCAGCTTTTTTATTCCAAGAGATGCAGACCATTTACTTGACTCCTTACTCTGGAGTCTGGGTGGCTCCCTCCCCCTTTTGTAGCCACTGGATTTTCTGCTATGAATGGCCTTCATTCGTGTCTCAGAAAATAGTAATTTTTAAATGGTAATCCCCAATGCTTGACGTCAGTTTCTATTTATGCTTTAGTCAATTTAGGAGCTAAAGACCCTTAAGTATCTGGTGATGCTGTTTGTTTATGCTGTTGTGTGGCATGTTGTCCTGCTTTAATGCGATAATGCAGAAGAAAGAGAAGGAAATACAAGCAATTTGATCTTTAATAAAACTACATAAACATGCAGTTGATACAATATTTATTAAATATCTGAGCTGAGATATGCATATGCTTGTAGATCTCTGGCCTTTCAAATATGGGACACTTTCCAATGCAGAATTTTGCTTTCCATTGTGGTTAATCCTCTTTGCAACATATCTATATTGCTATTTCAGTGTAGTTCTTTATCTAGTATTTTAGGAATAACAGTAATTGCCTCTATTTTTCACTTCTTACTTAAGGATCTTCTAAGTGCTTTTCACAAACTAGTGAAATAATTCTTAATTCTGAATAATTACTGAAGTAGGTCAGGATTAACCCCAAATAGCACTGATCAGGAGCTGATGAAAATGACCTAACAGTTCCCAGAAGGTCATTTCAGACCTGGGACAGGGATTGTAACACTTTACCTGTTAACCAAGTTTCCGGATTTGAGGAGTGAGTTAATAAAATTCCAAGAAGGTTGGGAAACTGGGAAAGTGCTACTTGGTTTGCAGCATCCAAAGCTATTCCAGAAAAGATTTTATACATCATCACATTGCTTTTTCTGCCCAAGTCAAAGCCAGCACATGAAGGAACTGTCAGAGCTGATAGCCCAGTTCTATCTTGTATAAAATAGGACTGATTTCCCTCTGTCTGCTACATAATCCCATTTCCATCAGTAGAGTACTTTTGGGTAAATATTGCTAGGGACAACAAGCTATCTTAAAGGCTAAACTGAGGTGACCATCTGCTCTATCAGCTCGTGTTGTTGCAGTTACTGCAGAGCTTATCTATGATGCTGTTTCTGTTGTCAGACCACTCATCTGATACCACATCTCTTCCTATGACTCCTCTTTCTCCAGTAGCTCCTTTGGAGTATCCTTTTCTTTTCCATGCTTTACCTCCACCAGAAACCCGTGCTGCAGTGACAGGTATCCTAAGCCTCCTGTCTGAACCCCAGCTGTGGCAGTTTAACACAAATGCTATGTTAAATGACTGCTGCTAAGCTGTATCTTCCATTAAAGCCCACAACAGCTGCAGTTGTCAGTGCTTTGGAAGGCAGAAAACATTTTGCACACTTGCCTCCAGGCACAAGTATAGCAGCAAGTTTGCAATTACTGTTCAGTGCATTTGCTGTACCTTCCACACCATGTCTAAGGCAAACATGTCATACCATCCTGTTTTATGTTTACAAGAAGGGGAGTTGTCACCTGGAGACCTTCTGGTGTCTTTGCTAGGGTTTGGCTTTCACTCTGTATGCACTCTCTTACCCCTAACGAGAGCAATGTGTACCCAGACTGAGTCAAACCCATCCCATCCACTCCTCTTCCTCAGCTACAGCATCAACCAGCTCCCTCCTGCTCAGGCTGCAATGCTGATCCTAGACGTCCTGTTCATCTGCTGCTCCATCTGTTGGCCACGGATATCTATCTGGATCTCTAATCTCAGTCATGTTCCAGATTCTCCAGGCCAGACCTTGTCTTTTTGTTGTCACATTGATATGAACATGTCCCCAACAGGATCTGTTAGTGCTATGATATAGTAAGCATTAAAAAAAGTTTCTTGAAATTCTCAAGGGTAAGAGTAAACATCCCAGCTCTGTTCCAGTAATAAAACAACTTAGCCAAAATGTCCAAGAGGGACCTCTGTTGTCCCTTTCCATCCAGCCTTGTCTGCCAGCATCGTGCAGGAAGGCAAATGCCTGCCAATGACTTGAGCATGCTAGGAGTGCCAGTGGAGTGGAGCATGGCTGGTGGCACACTAGGAGCCTCCTCCCCGAGACTCCTCTTCAGATGGCACACAGGTGTCCACGTTAGCCAGATGCTCTAGCATGGGCATGCTCTAGCAAAACAGATTTTTAATGTTATTGGATGATCAGCTGGCTCTTCAGCAGAGGCTGATTGGAGTTAGCACGGTAATGATATTTTGGTTGACACGGCTGCCCTTTGATCTCGCAGCTAAGGCAGCATGGCCCTTAGCAGTGCGCTTATGGCGGGCCCTTTGTGCAGCACGACTGCTGAAAGTAGCACAAACATCTCCAAACACCAGCACAGACTAAAGTTGTCCTGACCACTTATCTCTGGGCAACAGTCAGGTATGCACCCAGCATGAAGATTGTAGTGAAAGTGCTATTGCCACTACACTGTCCCAGCAAGGCTGCCTGTGACCTTACAACTACCGGCAAAGCCAGCAGTAAGCCTGGCCCTGGCTGCTGTCATGTATGGCTTATCAAACCCTATTTCTCTCCTTTAACTTCTATTGCCTGCCCTGTCCTTCCTCTCTGCCTTGCCAGCTGTCTCCTGGCAAGGTCTTATTGCCTGTTAGGGCCTTCGTTTAGATGTGGTGACTTAATGTTCTCCATTTGATACTTTCTTCTGGACTGGGGCTTCACAGCACTGTTATCTCCAGCTTTTATTATTGTCACCTCACAACCACTCTGTTGTCTCCCCTCCTTCTGGGGAATCCCTGTCCCCCACGTGCACACTCACCCAGTTATGCAGCTTTTACTGTCATTTCCTCCCCACTTATCAGACCTCTGCCTCCCTCCTAGCTTGCCACCATCTCTCTAGACCAGCATTCTTCTCAGCTCCTCTGGCATCTCTTCTTGAATGAGTTACCAACAACTCAAACTGCCCATAATCACGGTGGATTTCTGGTGTGCTTTTACTTCTCATGTTTCCCACTTTTGTCCCTTCTCCTGGCAGACGCATAACAAAAGGCAGCAGCAGAGACATCTTTGAACTTGCCTTCTGCTCTTCCGTAGTTGCCTGGCCTTTATGTCTTACCACCTTGTCCCTGTCCACTTGAGGTCTCACTGCAGGACCAGTGCTGGTGTTCTGTATGCCTGTTTCACATTACTCATCCCATACACAAGATGTTTTCTTCAGCTGACCTGCTAGAATGTACCCTTCTCCCCATGCTAGTCTGTCTCGCCAGCCCTACAAAACCCAGCAAATTAAATCATCTGCGTATCTATTTCACATATTTATGAGCAAGATACTAATCCCTACATAGTGAAAGGGTCATATGTACAAAAGGGGAAATGAGGACACCAGCATTAAATAGAGACGTGGGGGAAGGGAAGACCGAGACCCAGAGCAAGGACAGGACAGATGTCAAGGAGATGAGTTTACAGTGTTGAAAAAAATACAGAAAGCCGAACCAAGCAGATCAAAGTATCCTTGGCAAGCCACATCGATGCTCTTTCTTTGCTAGTTCTGCATTTAAGCACTCCCTTTTTCCTGCTCCCTGCACCTATGTCTTCTGAGCAGATAACAAGCCCTCCAACTGGCTCAGAAAAATGTATAAAGAAGAAACAGGAGACACCCCTTTTCACTGTGTCTTCTGTGGAAATAGACACCTCTCCTTCCCTTTCACCCCAGCAGGAAAGCTGATCTGTCAGACTGATCCATTTGCCAAGGCAGCCTCCCAGGCCTCCTCACTGAATGGCACTGTGTGAGTGGGAAAGCTCTTTCTGGCTTCCCCAGCACAGCTCATGCGCCATACAGGTCCCAGTAGGCAAAGGATTTGCACGTGATGCCATTACAGTGACCTCTCGAAACATTTCCCTCCTTTTCCCATCTGTTGTGTGCTATTACGTTCCCATGACACAAAAGCATGTGAAATGTCTGTTGCATACCACAGAAACCTCTCAGGCTGCAGCCATGATAAAATATCCCTCCTTAAAGAAATACAGAGAGATCCTTTGTGTGCAGAGCTCCTTTCAGCTTGGGCTGGGTTTTTTTATTGTCCTGTAAAGGATTCTGCAATGAGTGAGCTAGAGATTTGATAGCTGCATCCCAGTCATATTTTAACACGTGACAGACAGCAGATGCTTCAAGAAGATTATATTTCTTCATGTGCATTGGGTCTTCAGGGAGATTACACATTCAGGGTCAAGGGCTTTAGGGGGCCAGCTCTACAGCCCCACAACAGGATTTTTCTGTTACCAGCAAAAAATATCTGTAAAGCACAGGGCATTCTGCCAAGCCTTCTATACGGAGTCAGCAGGAAATGCTGCTTCCAAGAGAGATTTTATCTACAGCTCTGTCAGGGATAGCTTTTATTTTAATAACAGCAGTTGATCAAATATCCCCCTTACTGCAACACCTTGTAGGCCGAGTATCAGGTCTAAGCCTGAGCAGAGGAGCAGCAGTTACTCACTGAACTGTTAAAAGGTTATTTCTGTGTGGGAAAACTGTCTGCCTCTGTAAAGACAGGCAGAAACGGACGCTTCATCACAGTATGGTGTTTTTGAAATGCAGATATCTTGGCCAAGGAAATCATCAGCTGGCCAGCTCAGAAGACCATGCAAGGGAGACAGTTATGTCCAAAGACACAACAAAAGCCCTCATGGGGTTCTCACTGTACACACTGACAAGACAGAGATATTTTAACGAGGTTTTACAAAGAAGGTGCCTCTTCCTACTCCCAATCTTGTGTGATTGTTAATTTATCTGCTTGGTATATTGAAGGATTAAGACTGAGCAAGCTGCTACAACAGGAATTTCCACAGAATTTAGCAATCCAAACTTTGACACCAGCCCCTCTAAACTCCAGTCCTGAGAAAATCTGTAACTATCAGTACAATTCAAGTGCAGATACAGGCACTGTAGGGTGCCAGCTCACATCCAAGTGCTCAGGAGCCTCCAGCACCAGCCTGGCCCAGCATGGGCAGGGGGTACTCACCCAGGTTCCAGCAGGTGCTGAAATGGACTATCCCAACAGGGAGTGCTTGTGCAGCCCAGCCACCTGCAGGACAAAAGCATACACCAACACAGACATGGGCCTTCCCACAACAGGTTTCTGAAAAAAAGGAAAAGATAGTGTCCATACTCTGGACTAATTTCTCCGTTATTCTGTTATCTCATGCAGCCATAGCTTGCAGGCTCAGTATAAAATGCTACTAAAGCACAAAGGGAATGTTTTGTACTCACTGAATGGTGAAATCAGTAACAACACTGGATAAGAACCAAAGGGAACACAGACCTCACTTATTATTAAATCCTACCCCAGGCAAAGCTGCTTCAAATTTCCATGAGTGTTTTCCTAAGGAAAAAACACTAACCAAGGAAACCAGGACTTACCTCAAGTGCTGAAATCTGCCCAAGAGAAAGGAACTGGTTTTAGCAGGTGCCCTCCAGAGGGTACAGAGCCATATGGGGCATCCGTATGGCTTTGCAGTGCTGCTGGCCTACAAACATGAATTGCCCCACTATGTTCCCCTAACCCTCACACACAGAGTGAAATGGTGCCAGAAACAGTAAATATCAGGAAGCGTTTCTGCAGTGAAATGTAGAAACTATGGTTAGATAAAGATGTGATCACAAGAGAGGTTGCATATGTATAAAAGAGCCCTTAAATAAATGTCACAAATAGCCCTGATTTCTCTCTTTACCCTACAAACAGCTGCCATATGCTAAAGTCCCCTTGTAGGGCAGTAAATTTAGCAAAGAAAAAAAAAAGGGTGGTTGAGGATGCCTGTCAGAATGTGCTTTCCTGGCACCTAGCCCACCCCTTGGCTAGGGATCAGCAGCACTGCAGTAGCCAGCCTCAGCAGATCGAGGGGTCAGGACATCCCTGTGACATCTCCTAGAGGAACAGGAGGTCTGTGCTAATTCTCTGAGCTCCCTCTGTCAGCAACCCAGATAGAAAAGCCACATTTGGCCATGATTTCTGATCTAGACCTAATCTTTTTCGGGCTCAGGAGTAAATGACTTTCTGAGGGGTACGCCTGAAGCACAGTTATTCAGAAGCAATGTAATAATTTCTTTTTACCAAGTCAGCAGTCCTCCTGCTTTGGTGTACATGAAAAAAGTCTTGCTCCTCTTGGATTTCCTCAATATCCACACTTCTGTGGCTGAAGTGGTGGCAGCAATTTCCTTTTTTCTCCAGGTTTTGAAAAGGCAGAAGGAGGAACAGAGACACTTGTATGCAGGGGAAATTAGCAATGGCGAGGAGAGGCTGAGAGAATTCATGCCTGTCCCTACTTACTTTTTTCCGTTCATTTTAAAATATGTAGTTTTGATGTTATGTGTTGACTTCGATTGTTGACAGGCTGTATGAAAAGAGCCAGTGCGTTACTCTAGGCATTTTTGGCAGATAGGAAGGCAAGCTATCCACTTAAGATCAGCAGCTAACCCACAACAAAGCTTAATATCCAGCCAAAAGCTTAATCCAACAGCAACAAAACATTTGCCCTTCTTGGGTACTCTGGGATGGAGACAGAGATCTTGGCTTATGGGTGGCTCCAGAATTGTTCTTCATCTTCCAACTATTCCCAGAAGACAAAGCAGGGCACGTGCACTTGCTCTGTGGTTTAGATAAGAAACTGTGGTGTGGGGTGGCAGATGCCAGGCTCTCAGAATTACAGCTACAAAACCTCAGAGTGAACCATATGTAGATTTGTACAAATAACAGTATCCCTCCCTTGCCCTGTAAAACCTTCTGCTATTTCTGGCTTTTCTCTCCCAGCGTCTTTTTTCATACACAGCAGATTGAGACCATTATCCCTGGAATGAGAGTGTGTGTACTACTTTTTTTTTCCACTGTATCTCATTTCTGACCTCTCCTGCTTTTTACTATTCTAGTCCTGGTTTATAATAGGAAATTGAAAGCCCAAGGATTTTCTTCACATCTAACATTCATTCATACTCCCAGCTTCTTTTTTTCCCGTCAGATTAAAAGCAGAGAGAAAGAACCAACAAAAACTGTGTGTTGATGATGTGTATTTTTAATGCCCAAACCCCTGATTCTGTTCTTATTCTTGCTTTCTGTAACTTTATTCATTTCACTGATCTTACTGTGGATCCTCACCAGTGTAACAGGGAAGTCAAGTGATATATTAAAAGAGTGTTTGTTTTAAACATGACATTGAGTATTAACACAAACAGGTCTCATGCTCATCTGCCCGTTTCCCAGCCCTGATGACTTGTCTACATTCCTGCTCTTATCATTCAAGCGCAGATATTTGAAAAGTGACCATAGATTTAGAGTGACTCAAGATTTACCAGTCTGGGACATCTCTATCCCGATTTTCTTCAGATGACTCCAGTTTAGAAGTATGTCAGCTGTGCACCCCTGGGGCTGAAAGTATTTCATGCTGGAAGCCCTAAAATCAAGTCAGCTCAAATCAGAGGCTTTTAAAAATCATTTGGACTTTGTATATGAGTTGGTAAGTCCCTGCTGCGAGGTCATGGAAACATGCAGTTCCCAGTGGAAGCTGAATGAGAGCCAGCTGAATCAAACCTTTGGTACCATACGGCTGTTGAGTCACACAGCCCAGGATACATCTGTCCCTGCTGATGCCATGACAGCACACTGTGATGAAAGTCAGTGATGAATGCAGGATGGCTCTATCTTCTGTCATCTTGGTGGCACCTTTACTTATGGTGCATTTTATTTTGCAAGGCTGGGAGTGTTCTCATTTCATGCCTTTTCCTTCTTTGGTGTTAAAACTCCTGAGGTTTGGGAAAATATTCTTTCAGTGACTGAACTGGATTGGACTCTGATGCTTCACGCAGATTTATAAGCCTATATCCTAAAGACAACTGAAACCAAAGCTTGGTTGTCGGACAATTAATAGGAACCTGGTTCAGCAAAACAGCTAATCATGCGTTCAGCTTCTTGCTGCACAAATGTCCTATTTTACTTCAATTAAGTATAGGATTAATTTCCTGAATAGTTAATTTAATTTGCTGTAGTGATTTATTTAAAAAAATAGATATGGCTCTGTAAAATCAATTTGTCATGAGTAGTCAACACAGAGTAAGGATAATGTGATCATAACTATGGCATCGTGCCCAAACGGTGAGTGACAAACACGCTTGCTTGAATATTCTCTATAGTAATTGAGTTTGTGGTAGTGCAGTCTTGGGGTGATATTTGAAAATATTATGCTGTGTGATCATCCTAGTAAAATGGATAAAAAGCACCATGCTTCAAGGTAAATAATAACCACCACAGAATTAACTTGGTCTCTTCTTTCCTCTGTGGTTAAATTCTTCTATAATTACCCACTAAGAGATCTCTTCCATCTGTTTGCCAACACTGCGAAGACACAGGACGCTGGGTCTGTGGTTTGATCTTGTTTGAGACTACTGAGTTCCTTATAGGTGGCGTGTGAGAGTGAGTAACATTCAATTGCAAGGAATAAAGAAGTCTCATTCTTTCAGGGGCAAGTAGAAAACTCTAAGGCACAAACACTGTTGGAGACCTTCCCCTGCTTTGTCTGCCCACATTTGGTGGTTTCTTCTGTCTTCCAGGCCACTTAGCCACCTCTGGAAACAGTTTAGAAACATCTTCTGGGGAGGATGGGGAGGATGTCTGGAGCAGTTTCCCTGGTAGTCCCAGCCATAGGGATCTCATTCATTGCTTTAAGAATCAGTAGAATGAAAAGCACGCAACAGCCAAAGGCCCCAGACCAAAACAATTAAAGGAATGAAATGTTCCAGGCTTTGTTTGCTTGCTGGTTTGTGTGTTTGTTGTTTGAAATAAGAGCTACTGTGCTCAGTTCAGCTGCTGGGTTATCAGGGCGATTAATCTGTAACATCACTAAGCGAAGACTCCTTTTCCCACGTTTCCGGCAACTGCACAGAGATGAGCGTCTGCGATCTACCCTTCCCCTGCTGGTGTTGTCCAAGCAAAAAAGGTCAATCCAGTAAAGTTTTATGACAAAGTAACCCACCTAGCTGATCAAGGGAAGCAAGCTGATGCAATCTTTTTGGATTTCAGTAAAGCTTTTAGTACTGTCTCTCACAATATCCTGCTGGACAAAATGTCCAGCGCAGCTGGATGAACACAGCATGTGGTGGATGAGCAGTTGGCTCACGGGTAAAGCACAGAGGGTAACAGTGAATGGGGTCACATCAGACTGGTGACCTGTCACTAGTGAGGTTCCACAGAGCTCTGTCTTGGGCCCTGTGCTCTTCAACATCTTCATAAATGACTTGGACACAGGACTGAAGGGATACTGAGCAAGTTTGCAGATGACACAAAACTGGGAGGAGCTGCTGACTCTGTCAAAGGCAGGGAGGCCCTGAAGAGAGACCTCAACAAATCAGAGGACTGGGCAATCACCAACAATATGAAGTTCAACAAGGGAAAGTGCTGGATTCTGCACCTGGGATGGGGCAGCCCTGGATGTTTGTACAGACTGGGGAATGAGATGCTGGAAAGCAGTGCCAGGAAGGGGACCTGGGGGTTCTGGTGGATGGCAAGTTGAATATGAGTCAGCAGTGCCCTGGCAGCCAGGAGGGCCAACCCTGTCCTGGGGGGCATCAGGCAAAGCATCACCAGCCGGTCGAGGGAGGGGATTGTCCTGATCTGCTCTGCACTGGGGATATTGTGTGCAGTTTTGGGCACAGCAATATAAGAAAGACATTAAACCATTAGAGAGTGTATGAGTGTCTGAGGGTGCTTGGTCTGTTCTTCCTGGAGGAGACTGAGGGGAGTCTCACTGCAGTCTACAACTTCCTTATGAGAGGAAGAGGGAGGGTAGACACTGATCTCTTCTCTGTGGTGACCAGTGGCAGAACCCAAGGGAATGGCCTGAAGTTGTGTCATGGGAGGTTTGGACTGGATAATAGGAAAAGGTTCTTCCCCCAGAGGGTGGCTGGGCACTGGAATAGGCTACCCAGGGATGTGGTTGCAGCACCAAGCCTGACAGAGTTCAAGAAACATTTAGACACATGGTGTGACTCTTGGGGCTGGTCTGGTGCAGGGCTAAGGGTTGGACCCAATGATCCTTGTGGGTCCCTTCCAACTCAGAATATTCTCTGATTCTGTGGACGTCCACTGGTTCCCCTTGTCTCTTTTCTCTACTAAAGAATTCTGCAGATGCAGTGAAGGCTGCACCTGAAAGCAACAGATGTCCTGCCCTAACTGCTAAAACCAGCCACCATCAGTGCTAATTTCATAGTGCCTGACCCCGAGCGTGATGATAAGGGGTGCACAGTGCACTTTCACTACTTGTCGCTGTGAGGTGCTTGCATTTTTCTAGTCTTATTGCAGCTTCTCAATAGAGGCTGGCTGCTGTGAAGCATCACAGGGTAACATGCTGGATGTGCATGTCACCAGAGAACTGAGCTGATCAAAGGAGAATCACTGAACTCCTGTTTGCTTCCATAGCTGGTCATGGTGAAACAAATCTGCTTCCTAGAACAACAGTCTAAACATAGGTCCAATTTCTGAGTAATAAGGTATGTTGCAGTTTTTCCACGCCTCAGAAACAAAAAGCCGTAGTGGGGAAACTAAGGATTATCGCTTGAGGATATCTGTGACATTTGTTGCTTCTTGGTCTACCTCAGCATCACAGGGAAAGCTGCAGGAAATTCTGTGTCGAGAGTGACAGGGCCTGATGATTGTAGACAGCACTACTGGGACAACTGCAGCAACCTCAGTCAACAGAAACTCAAGACAAGGGAGCAAAAAAAGGGGTGCTGCTAAGGCACTGGTGAAACAATGGTAACAGCAGCTCCACAGAGATTATTAGGCTGCTGCTGTACCAGTTCATGGCCTTCTCGTCTAACAGAAGCTTAACAGGGAAATATAAAAAGCCCAAAGACTTGAATGACTCCTGCTGTCCCTTTAACCAGAAAAAGCTAAATGAAGTAGGAAGTTGATCTTGGATGGTAATCTTCTTAGAAGAGTACAAGCTAAAAGAGGAATAATCCCTGAAGTCTCTCATTTCATTTGTTGTAGTTTGGGCTGAAAGCAAATGCACCGAATTTTTCCAAGCTATAATGTGCAGGTGGGTCTGCTCTTCTGCCTCAACAGCAGCAAATGTGGCTAGTGTGCTTTTCTGTAAAAAGGGTAGGAGGTACAGATGCTCCCTTTCAAAAAAACTGTACATTGCTGCTGAATATTTCTGAAATAGTTTTGAGGGTGATGAGTAATTCTGGATTCAGAGCAGGATGTGTGAAGAGGCAGAAACAGAGAAATGCCTTCTGCCTGTCCTGAGAAAAAAAGTATTCTTTTTTCTGGGTGTAAAGGTGTGTGGTCAGGCAGGTCCTCACTAATACCTGAAGAGGATTCATTATAATTCGGTTTAATACTTCCTGAGCAGGAGGAAAAAGGTTAATTGCCTGGGGAGAAGCATTTATCTGGTCCACAGACTGTTCAGAAGACTGGGGGAGGGGGAGAATAAGACAGAATGAAAAGATGGGCTACTTTTTCACCAGTCTGTTCTTAATTTGTTTATTATAGGTGATGATAACATCAAAGTTGTGCTGAAGAGCTTGTAGAAATAACTGAAAGATGGTTTCCTTTCCCCCCATCCCATCCCTGGAGCAGATACGGCTGGCAAAATCTCAAGTTGAGGTAGCTTTGCTAAAGCTGTGCTGGTATGGACAGCATGGAATATAAAGCATTTTTAACCAGTGTGCAAGCCTCCTTATGAGATCCTTTGAATTTATTTTTTTGAGCTCAAAGGGGAAACTCAAAGGGTTGGAAGTAAATCTTCAGAACCTCTGGGGAGACAGCAATGGAGAGTGTACTTCACTGGAGATTCGAGTATTGTTATTGAGGAACCTCCTGGAACCTTAATCCCAGCAAAGCATGAGCTTGTCTGTAACTGTTTTCCAGTCTCAGGAGCTTATGGGTGATTTTTTTCTACTAAAGAATGTAGTAGGCATCAAGTAGATAACCCCCAGGAACAAGAATATATTAGACTAATTAGACACTAGTCAGCAAGCATAAGGTGGGGAATTGCTGTGAATATCTGGATTACCCCTGTGAGTCAGTATTGTTATATTCTCAGTTATATTCTCCTAGAGTAAGCTGTTTCGGGGAGACACTTTACAGGGGTAGGGGAACATTGCTAATTTTAAGGCAAGAATCGACAGTTGGAAAACAGTAATAAACCTGAGGGTTGTAGTCAGTTCAGTATCAGTGAGCTGATACTGTGTCAGTAATTATGTGAATCACCTGAAATGTTTCAGAATGCAAACTATTATCTGAAAATGCTCACAAAAAGGCTGTCTTGGGTTTGAGGAAGAAACTTTTCTGTGGATTCTGTTCCCAAAAGCGAAAATTTTGCCATTATCTTTTCAGATATAGAGACTTGCAGAATTCCTAACTGCTGAGTATTTATTTGGGTAAGAACTGATAAGTATTTCATCATGTGCCCTTCAAATCAGACTTTGGCCCTTTCTGCTTGCCCCTTAGAAAGCTAATCACCATTCCCTTTTTTATTTTAATTGGTGTGCTTGATGTTGTATCACGCTGCTTCTGTAAGACTTAGCTGCTTGTTGCTGTTCTGCTTCGCCTTTTTCTAAGTCTGCCTCCAGTGTTGCCAGTTTAAATGACCTTCTCAAATTAATGTGACGAAGCTCAGTTCTTATAAAGAAATCATATCTTAGCTTTATTAATCCCTTCTTATTATAAATTCCAGAGGCAGCAAAAGGCTTAGACTAGAGCAGTTCTCTGCTGTATCATGCCTGACACGTAAGTCTGTCGGGCAGGCACTACTTACTCTGTTTGCAGATTAAATAGGTAAAACCAAAACTGAGAGGGAAAACAGACACCCTATCGTGAAAGGGCTTGACCAAGAGCAGACCTGTTTGCAGAGGGCCCTGATTCCCTAGTGAATACAATCCTAGTCAAACATATGGAAGCTGTGGAGCTGCCCGCCACGTTGCTGTGTATGTGAGCACATCTCTGATTATCCTCTGAATATTATCCCTCTCAAGTTACACAGAGAAGGTGATGCACGATTATTTGCCACTAAGTTTAAAAGTGTATCTGCAGATCTGAGAAGCAGAGAGTGGAACAGTCACGACACCACTGAGATTCAAAGAACTTGCAGGAGAGGTACCAGGGTATATTGATTTTGCTCACAAATGTTCTAAACTATTTGGCTGCTAAGATTTGCTTCCCTTACCCAACAGTTCTCTGGTTTAATACAGGTATTTTGCTTTTGTAAAAAGTGGAAAGGAGGCCTGTTGACCTGGAGGTGAATGGAAAGCCCTGATGCATTTGTGGGAGCAAAAAAAAGTCATCAAGGCAATGCTCCCTTTTCCTGCACCTCTGGTGGGAAGGCAGGGCTCCTACTACTCCTGCACCCAGGAAGAAATAGTCCACGAGTAGTGCATGACGAGTTATACTATGGTCATGTCCTCCTGTTTACACTGAAACTAAACCGCAGCAACAGACTTCCTTTCCCTTTCCTTAAACAGCTTTTCTCAGTTGTGACTTACATTTTTCAAGTCAACTTTTAAAGGTCAGCTACACTAGGAGGAGCTCTTCCTCCATCCTATCTCTCGCTATTCAGCTACCTCCTCACTAAAGCTCTGAGTTACTTTTGCATGCTGCTTCTTAAATCTGTCCATCTTCTTAAATCTTCTGGATTTCTTTGGGTATGAAAGTTCCCTTCAGGGTATGAAAGAAGCACTAATTCTGCTGACCCTTTTTTGCCACTACAGTTTTTGGGCACTTCATGATAGATTCTTCCTGTTTCTCCTGTTCACTCGCTTGGAAAAGTGGCTGAAATGTTCTGTATTTCGCAGCTTCGCTGTGGCATTTCTTTTTCAGAGCAAAATCTGGGCCATACAGTTCCCCACGCACAGCCTCTCAGTAGATGTCTAAGATAACACTGGCCCGTTTTTTTTCTTCAGCGAAAATTTGTAGAACTGTAAAGATTATGCAGATGACACATGCACACTGTACTAACTTCAATACTTTCTCGTGTTGAATCGGACTCACCCCACAGACATTCACATCAGTCATGTTTTGTAACTGCTTCTACCTGTCTCATTCAGAAATTCCGTGTACCAGGAACAGTGTGGCCAGCAGGACCACGAAGCGAGGGTTGGCCTCTTCCTCCAGGCAGCCCATGACAGGAGATGTGGGCTCAAGCTGCACCGGGGAGGTTTAGGCTGGACCTCGGCAACAATTTCTTCAGTGACAGGGCCATTGGCCATTGGCACGGGCCACCCCGGGAGGCGTTTAGGGGAGACTGGACCTTGCACTCAGAGCCATGGGCTAGTTGACACGGTGTTGTTCAGTCATAGCTGGGCTCGGTGGTCGCAGGGGGTCTTCCTCAGCCTAATCGATTCTGAGATTCACACCAGAGCGCGGCAGCTTCTTCAGCGCCGAAGGCCTTTCTCCCTCAGCGGGCAGAGGGCCGGATGTCTGTGAGCCCTCAGTCTGAAGGCAGGAACCACCAACCCCATGTTCTTTACTGGCCACTGAACACACACACGGCGCTCTCCACGCTGGAGACTTCGGGGGTCTGCAGACGCTTCCTGTGCGAGGACCGCACGAATTTCTAGGGTGCAAGGCTGCCGCCTCGGAGGAGGGGCTCAGGTTCCGGAGCGGGCCGCACAGCGAACACCCCCTGGCGGCCCTTCCCCGGGCGGAGCGGGCTCTCTGCCGGGGCGGCTGCGGCACGGGATGGGACGGACCCTCAGCGCCGCCGCCATCACAGGCGGCCCCTCCCTCGGAACTACCGCTCCCGGCATGCCCTGCGCCCCGCCGGCCCGCNGGGCAGGGCGGCGGGGGCAGCGCCGAGGGCTAAAGAGCGTTTCTGTGGAGGGGCCGTGAGGCCGGGGGGTGGAGGTGGCATGTGCGTCCGCACAGTGGTAGTGCTTTCGCAAAACTGCAAATACGTGCAGTTTCTGCACTTCAGTGCATTATGGAACCCGCCTTTTTGCCTCGGTGTCTGTGAAAAGGAATACGGGGAGCGTGCTCGAGCAGATGTGTCCGTCTGCTTTGTGGGCCTGAACGCCATCCCGTGGGGATCTGTTCTGCCGGAGGAAAAAAGGGGCAGTGTGCCTGGCTGAGGGGAATAAGGCCCCATAGCTGCACTAGAGTGTTACCTGCCACGTAAAATGGCCTTAACACCTGGTCTGAGGTAATCAGGTAGTCTCTCAGCAAGCAGGAGTCTCAGAAGTGCAGTTTGCTTGTCTCAGCCACAACATGCCACAGTTGTTGGCTGTGCTGGTGCAATGGTATCTTTGTTCACTTTTAGAATAAATAATGCTGCAGTTCTCTTCATACACTCAGCTTCAGCCTCTGGTTTCTTTTATGCTGTTGGCTAAATTAAAGAATGCTTTATTAAAAGAGTTTGTTTTTTAAACTGTACGTGGAACACTGAGCTGGGTTTGACTAGTTTGATCACATGCTAAATAAAGTATGTTTCCAGCCCTTCAGGCTTTATGGTATCTCCTTTCTTTTCTTTCAACATCTGTCACGAATCTTGGGACACCAGAACTGAATGTGTGTTCCAGCAGTGTGTGTTCTAGGGCTAAGTGCTTACTGTGAATGCTCTACAACTTACGTTCAGGCATCCAAAGATAACTTATTTCTTTCCCGTAGAGTAGAACATGAGGAGTTCTTGTTCAGCTCACAAGTAATTTCCAGCTTTCCTACATCCCAGAGACATCTGCTCTGTAGACATTAATGACTCTTCGTTCTTGCTGGCATGATCTCGTACGTGGTCAAATATGAGGGGAGATGTAATTTAACAAAACTGCTCTCAGAGTGGTAATGTAATTTAATGTGACACAGACTTACATTGCACGTCTGTATCACATTATATCATATACACACACACACATATGTGTGCATACTTTCCTGTTCTTTAGCAAGGAGTGAGTGCAATTGCACAGTCATATGCAAATCATCTTGCAAAAAAATGGTTTTTGTTGGCCCTGTAGGTTGAGGAGTATGGCTGCGAAGAAACTAAGAAGAGCACAGCTGTCTCAGGAGCTGTGTGAAAGGCTGAATCGCTGTCAGATCACCACCTGTAAGGTGAAAGGGTTATTTTGTTAATGGGGGGGGGTGTTCTTTTTGAGGTTGTTTTTAGGTAAGTCTTTTGTGTGTGTTTGTATTGTTTTAATGCATGTTGTGTTCACTTTTTTGTAGTTTAATTAAACAGGGAGCTTTACTTTCTATAAGGTAGGGACCATTTCAGATGCCATCTGGCCTGCTGCCTTGTAAAAACATAGTTTTACAGTGATAGATGCCTAACTAAAACATTCAAACTTTTATGTACTTGATAGCCCTGTGGAGGTAGGGAAGCTGTGGAAGCAGGTCTGTGGAGAAGGACCTGAGGGTCCTGGTGGACAACAAGCTGTCCATGAGCCAAGAGGCCTTATGCATTTCAGTAGTATGCATCATAAATACGGGATCTCTGCCTAGCACTGGAATTTGGAAGACTTACTGTGTTTTTAATGTTTTTCAGGTGGGCAAAAAGTTGTTATCTTGTTGCAAATTCCATCACACGGATTTTGAATGGTCGATCGTTTTACTCCATGTCCTTTAAAATATGAATACAATTTCTTTTTATATACTGTATGAGGAAAAGGTAGGAGAGGTACAGCATAATAGTGTATATATAGCATGACAGTGTTGGTAAACCTGTGGAATGTGGGCTACTTGTTCACAGATTGCATCAGTCTAGTCCCCAGCCTGGATTTCTAGGTTGAGCTCTCTGAACCTTTCTATCATCTTTCAGGACTTTTTATGTCTTTCCCTCTTGGAGCTAATGAAAGTGACAGGACAGAGCTACTATGAGGTGCAGAAGCTTCTTTGTAAAGTCAGCAGAGCTTGTGCTCCCACAATGCAAACAGTAAGTATGCTTGTGTTGATACTGTTTTTGATACAGTATCTGGGAAAAAGCTGAACAGTGTCTCTCATCTTTTCAGCTGGGAGGCTTGGGGTGTCTCAGTTATATTGCATAATAAAAATAATATTTTTAAATTTAGATCTCTGACGCACTTTAGTTTGATGCAGTTACATTTATTAGGTATTATAGCCTCAAGAGATTGTTCAGGCTTGCAACATCTGTTCTGAGTGCAGAAGGGAAATACATTCGCCTCTCTTGCAATCCAGCATGTAAAAATTGCTTCTAGTTTGGATCCTGCAACTAAATAAATAAAAAATGTCATTTAATACAAAGAGTAAGCATTTCAGTATAAATTGATTTTAGATATAAAAGTGATGCCAAGAAGTGAAGTGATCCTGAAAATAATTTCTTGAGGATTTTTTCCAATGAGCTGTAGTGTGCCTTAGGCTACAGGTTGCCTAAATGGGGAGAATGCAAGAAGGAAACATGTTATCTGCAGTGCAGTGGCTGGATTTTCTTTTCTTCAATTTCTTGTGAAAAGATGTCAAAATAGTGTCTTTTAGAATAGAGAGGATACAGACAGTTCTGGCCTGGGTCAGTGCAGCACCCTTTTTTTTACTGAAGAAGATAAGCCATGTCAAAGTTTATTGTCTGTAAAGGCATAGTAATTATAGCAGTAATTCTGTGAAACTTTAAATTCACGAACATGCTGCATTAAAGTTAATGATATGCAGAATTAATATGACTTGGACTGAATCAGTTTAAAGCTATCTAAATACTAGTTTTTCATCATTAACTGTTAATAATCAAAAAATTGGGGACAGATGAAAGTTTTAAGTAGAGTTCTAGCATTTGCTTTTGCCTGGCATCCACACATCACTATTCAATCAAATGTCTTTGTTGAGAAGTCTGGCAGATACTGAGGTTTATCAGACAGCAGTTGTCAAGATCCATTAATACAGAGCCAGCTGATGGACAACCAGCTGTGCGAGTGCATACAATACAGAGCTGTACTTCCAGAAGCAGAGGATGTGAACTGCTTTTAAGGGATGTGGGTTGAATCTTTGCAAACACAGGATTTCAAATGGCCTTCAGGTCAGAGTGAGTGATGTAACATCATGACGATGTAGCAAGAAGATTTGGCAATATTTTGGAGTAAAAAACCCACCTAAATAAATTAGATGATAGGAGATATAAATAAGAGGAAGATACGGTCCAGATATAACATTGGAAGCACTGGCAACAAAATTTGACGGTATGCCAAAATGCACAATAAAACTCTAATTTCTGGAAAACTTACCTTGTAGTATGAAGTACAGAGTGAGGACTACTGAGCTCATCAGAGAGGAAGTTAGTTTAGAGGTGACTTGGTCATATTATAACCTGGGTAGAAAAAGCTAATTATGTTAGAAATTTTCTAGAGTCTAGCAGAATAACAAGCTGAGCAAAATCCAATGGCTGAAAATAAAAAAGACTTTTAAATTTACTCTGTGAGCTCTAGAAGGGATGTAAGTGTGATGAACTAAGCAGACTATAGCTGAAGTTAGGAGTACTTTGCTCATTAGCCAGTGTGAAGTCATACTAGGTTGATGAAAGCAAATACAAATTTCCAATTTTCATTAATACAAAAGCATTCTCTAATTTGTTTGTTTTCTTTTGCCTTTTTTCCTCCCCTCCTTTTGTAGGCTTATGAAATGAAACTAAGGAAGTCTGTCAATCCCTCTTCAGCCTTTCTGTCCACCACACTGTATTGTTTGGATAGAGTCCTGCATGGTGGAGTGCCTTGTGGATCCCTCACAGAGGTAACTTGTTCAACTGAAATAACATATATTAAACATTCTACTTAGAAGTCAAAAATCACAGATAGATTGGACTGTCACGTGCTTTAAACACAAAATACACAAATATTTTTGGATGAGAAGTGCTTTTTATAATTGGTAGAGGCTGCCCTTTTTTTTGTGGTGATGTTCCTAGTATGGTAGGTGAGTAAGAGGATAAAGGAGTTAAAATGTGCTGTGATCTTTCACTTCACCCTTTAAAAAAAGTGAAAATTTTCACAGAAAGTTTTGGAGAATTGTTGGCTGGATTTTGCAGTGTCAAAGTTGCAGTTTCATGCTCAGAGGACCAGGTGTTGAATCAGAAATCTGCCCTTTTATTACTGACTCTGACTTAAATAAGTCATTGGTTTTATGAAGATAGAATAAGCAATTAGCACGAAAGTGTAAAGTATGTAGGCATAAGAATGAACAGAGCTTTTATATATAAATGTAAGTAATTTTTGCAATAAATACATAATGCATTATTTTGCAAAAAGGCTGCTTTTAAGCTCTATATTTTATGCACATAGATTGCAGCACAACAGATTGTGTATCTCTCTGTTTATAACTCTGTCACTCTCTGAACTTTGGATAATGCTACTTTTTTCCTTTATATTTTATTTTAAGAACAAGTGGCCACTTGTTCTAGTATCTGGATCTCTCTATGGCCTCACAGAAAGTGATAATAATGTGCATAGTTTCTATAGTCTGGTAAGGCACGATTTGGGTAGGTGCTCATAGGAGTCACTGAGTATTTAAAAATACAAAGATGCAGGCTCTCGCCTCAGAATTGGCTGACCTACAAATGGAGTTGGAGGAACAAATCTTGGAGAGAGTATCAATATATGTGTGACCCATTCCTATGTTATTCCCCTAGCTATCTGTTGTAAGTTCTTGTTGCAGACAAATCCAGAGCTAGATGGACACTGTTTTTATGCAATGTGACCATACTTGCTGTCTTAAAGTTCTGAATTCAGCTGTGCACTTGAAACTAGTAGACGTATATATTGTGTGAGTCATGCTCTGAATATAGACAGGTTGAAACAATTTTTCCCTTTAGCACTTTACCACTCCTTACCAAGTGCTTTTCTTTGTAGAGGAATCAAAGTGGGAAGTTATGAAAATCTTACTATGAAGAAAATACATTTTTTCCGCACCCTGTAATCAAGCTAGGTTGATTTTGATCTCAGGTAGAAATGACTTAGGAAATCTGATAGTGACTTAAAACATATTAGTGTTTAAGCAAAACTGAGTTTAAACTAAACAGTTTCAGCTCTAGTAAATTCTTATGTAATGAGAGGATATTAGTTTTTAAAGATTCTGAGTCTCTTGTATATGATGTACGGGAATATACACCACTTGGGTAATTGTAAAATGTTTAAGAACACATTCATGAACTTATATTGATCTGGCAGGAAAACACTTTCTTCATATCTAGGCCTAACTTTGTTGCCAATGTACTATAAGAAATTAGGATTAGAAGAATTTAAGGCCAATACTGCAAATCTTTAAATTCTGGGACAAACAGCTTGCTAAATTCTGTTTAATTGAAAAAGAAAGAGCAGTTCCTATATGTAGTTGTGGGGTATGCGTGGTCCTGAGATTATAACTATGCTGCTGTTGAGAATAGTGCCTTCAGGAGGAGATGAGTTTTTGGCTCCTAAAAATATTTTTATCAGCAAAGTAGTGATTGCACTAGGTGTACTTTGATGTCTTTTCTCATGCATTATTGTTCATCTGGTCAACTGATGAAATAGCACAGCCCACGTTTGAAAAGAAATGATGCTCACTTGGAACCAGGGTTTGATTTTTCCAGGATTTCCATGTGGTTCACTAACTTTTCCACGCTGGAGGCAGAGAATAGTTGTTCACATGCATATGTTGCTTAAATATCTGAATTGTGCTTTTTCAGTTGAAACGCAGAGCCACTGCTGTGCAAGTAGGAGAAAGAAGTAGGATAGAGATGTGTCTTTTCTGTGATAGCACAATTTGTCTTTGAGCCTGTGCCTGGCTTACAAGTGGTGCCCAAATATTTTGAACATTGAATATGGAATTTTTTTTCTGCTTAAAAACCCAAGTTGATGTGATTTCAGGTCCAGTAAACCATACAGTTAAATTACAAGGCTGCTGATAACAGTGCCATGAATATTTGTCTTCGTTCTTAGTCCTAAGTGGAGCTATCATTCAGTAATCAGTGCAGTCTATCTGACACTGCTTGCCTGAAGATCAGGTATAATGGCTCCAGAGCACTAACAGAATTCAGTGGTTGACATGCTGGGAATTTTAGGCGAGTTCAGCTAACCTTTGACTTCTAGGTTTTGTGTTGGCGTGGGTTTTGTGTTTTGTGGGTTGGTTGATTGTTTTGGGGTTTTTTACTCTATGGAAAGTTAATGCAAATGCTTTGTTTTTCAGAACTGTGTATTTTGTACTACTTTGTGGCCTGGTTGCTTATTGCAATACTCAATATCTTCCCCTCAGTGTTTCCTTAAAATATTTATCTCTCTAGATATGAGAAAATCTGGGAAGTTTTTTTCTGAAAAGAAGCTTTTGAATGTTAAGTTTTGTACTCTAACCCATTTTGGTTAAAAATGAGAAGACCTTCCTGGTGCAGTTCTGTTCAGTGGGGGATCTCACGGAGAGATCAATGTGGATGTCTCTACAAGAACTGCCAGCACTGCATCCTTTCACCTGTACCTTGGGCTTGGTTGACAATACTGATACACAATGATTATTTAGTCAGAAATACAGAGAGAAGTAGGTAGACTCCAGGAATTAGATGAATAATCAAGAGATTAGAGGTGTATAGAAAAGTGTGTATTGCTTTTTATTTGCCTTCTAGGTATTAAATGTGGAGAGCAATTAGGGCACATATTAGGGGTTTCTCAGCACATATAATTAACTATGCAGAAACTGGTTTTCTTATTTAAAGCCTGGTTCTGGAAATTTTTAAAAGCATTTTTGCAAGAGTCATGAGATGAAGTTGAAAACACTGGCAGCACTGTAAGTGCTCATCATGATTGTTAGATGAAATTTCAGTAGAAAACTACCAAGTGTCTGCTGCTGCTTTGATGCTGTGCAGCTGCTGCTTTTGTGCTTTACTGCAGCTTGTGAACATTTTCAGGTCTTTTTTTTATTCAAGAGACTTTGGAATTTAGTAGTTTTAATTTGCTCTTTTGCAATTCACTGGAGCATAGCTGACAAACATTGTCTTTTAGTATTTTAGTTTTTGACAGGTACTTTAAGTCTGAGAGAAGTTCTCTTCAAAAGCACGGTGGTGCAGCATTTACTTCCTGACTGGTGTGGCTAAATCATTGTCTTCCTGTTGTTTCACTCAGCAGTAATGGTGGGTGGCTGGAAACTTGGAATTTGAGTACATGAGCCATGGGATTGAGACTTGTGGTGGTATCTTATATAGCCAAAGTTGCTTGCTTTTTGAGTGCCAGAGGGATTTGATTTGTGTAACACTGTCTAGAACCATTTTTTTCCAAACCACAATTAGGTTTTAAGTAGGAAATTAAATCATAGCTGAAATTCTGTGGTCAAGTGTCAGAGCTTTAGGCCAACTCATATGAGGAAAAATTAAAGTCATTACTTTGTGAATATTGAAGAATTTAATCTCCTGGTAGCTGAAGAAGAATTAGCTCCTTGTGACTTCACCCAAACCCTCCAGGTGTGCCAGAGAAAATAATATTTAACTTATTGAAAAATAAAAGAATATTTTATTAGGCCTAGATAAATTAAAAACTGTTGTAGTCTTCACATTTATATATAGGTGATTTTCTTTTTCAGAGCAAGTTTAGAGTAAAACCAAGCAAACTATTTGCAGATATTCAATTTAAATTATATTAGAGGAATGTTAGCTAAGATACTGTTCTTCAAAAACACTTGCTGAACCTGTGGTAACTGCAATAAAATGTGGCAGTTTTAAAAACAGTTCACTCCGAATTATTTAAAAGTCCATTTTAATGCCCTTCAAAGGAATGATGGTAAAAGATGAAGTGTTGCCTTTGAGAATACAAATGCTCCCATGCTCCATTGGTTTGCTTCCTTGTACTAGCTTGTACTGAAAGGTTCCCTCTCCTTCTCTGATATGATGCTCATATCCTCAAACATTTTTATAGCAACTCTGCTGAATTAGTTCCTGCATCAGTCACTGACATGAATGTTGATTCCAGTGCACCTCCCAGGCAAGGCTGAAACTATAAAGGTTTTACAGGGTGTCCTCACAATTATCTAAACATTTTAATTTAACAGCTGAATTGATGCCCTCCACTTATTCAAGTCTTCTTTTTAGCTAGAAACAGCTGGTGAGATTCCTTGGCTATCACAGTGTAAGGAATGTGTATTGCCTCTGCATTTTTTATATGTGATTCAGGTTCATATTAAAATGTTGCAGCTATTGTTGATACGATATTTTGTAATTTAAGTACACTGGCTGAAGGTCAGAAAATTGCATAATTTGATTGCTGATTTCTAATTTACTTAATGCAGTGTGTGCTTCTAAACAAAAATCATCTAATGCTTCTCTTGCATCAAAGCTTCAAGTAGATGGACTGATATGGCTTGGCTTTCAGGCCCTGTTTAAGGAGAAAGGTGATTAAAGGGATTTTAACCAACTGTTAACTGTAGCTACTGCGGTCCTTCAGTGTTTCCTTGTAAATTTTCTGTGCTTCAATTCCTGCTGCTGCTTAAAACAAAACCACACTGTAATACCTTGTGGTGAAAGTGTGTTTGTGCTTAAAACCAAACTATTGTGTGTAGTCTCACCAATCAGTTCGATTTTGGGTGTCTGTTCTAAGGTTTCTTTTTGATCCGACTAGGTGTTTTGAGGAGGTATGCTTCATTTTGAAGTTGAATTTCCCCGAAGAGGCTTACTTTTACCTCCCGGAATCAGAATGAACCCATCACTGTTTCTAGTGCCTAAAGTCACTCAGACTTTGTATTAGCTGTTCAGCCCTCTTAGCGTTTAAGATTTCATCATCTCCCTTCTCAGAAGCAGTGACAATGTGATATTGTATTTAAAGACTCACTGTAGCAGTAATGAACTTAGGATTATCTGAACACAGAGCCCAGCATTCATTTACAATCTTTGCAAAATCTGCAGTGGATAAAAACCAGCAGGCTGCCATCTCTAGTAGAAAATACTGCTCTCAGAAACTGGTGATCTCATCAAACAATGTGTTCTTTGCATCCGTGTGGTTTTTCTCTTCAAACAAAATCATACTGGAACCTTTACATACAAGCTGAGTGTGCCCTCTTTGAATCCTCCTTTAACTGCAGGGGGCTTTCAGTGAGCACAGGTGAAAGCTTAGAATTGGTGAGCTGCTCTGGATCATTGAACGGTGTTGGTGTTGAAATATGGTAATAGGGAGTTAACACCCATGAAAAAACCCATACTGCATAGCAGACTATAGTCTCTGGGGCAGATGAAATTTGTCTTATGTATATATTGGGTTCATATTGAACATTCAGCCTTTACAGGGTATAAGCAATTATCCTTGATTTCCAAGGGAGACCAGGTTTAACCAAAGTAGTGATGATTCCTAAGCGGTCATTTACATTTGTGAGCTCATTAGGTCTGAACTTTGTTTTCAGCTGTAAAGGCCCTTGATGACATGTGAATGTCAACTGTGAATTTTCTAATTCTTCTCTATTTTAGAAGGTATATCAGAGAGAGAGATGGAAGAGAACTAGGTGTCTCTAGGGAAGGTCTTATGAGTGAAGGGGAAAGTAGAGGATGTCAAATTTGAAAGATAATAATGATGCCAAAGAAATAAAGTGCAAGCATAATGCCGTGTCTGAAAAGCATTCTTCAGTGGATGAATCTGACTGCAAGCACAAATTCAAGAGTAACTGGAAGCTGCTCTTTCTGGGCTGTGTTCTATCATATCACGGCTGTCTCCTTTGGTAGCAGAGGGAGCAAAATTTGAGGATGGTCTGATAGGTCTTAGATAAAAGTAGAATTATGTAAAATGGATGTTATGTTGCTAATCTTTTTTCTTCCAGATAACTAGCCCACCAGGATGTGGCAAAACTCAATTTTGTATTATGCTCAGTGTTCTGGCTACACTGCCTGTAAGCATGGGAGGACTGGATGGGTCTGTTATATACATTGACACAGAATCTGCATTCAGTGCTGAAAGGTAAGATGCAAAGTTCTAAAACAACTTCTTAGCACCTTTTTTCTTGGAACCTTCAATTATTTTCTGAGCAGTAATTACCCATTTTTAGATACTTATGGTAGTTATTAAACACTTCTCTCATATATGCAGCTATTGCACTGATGATGACATTAATTCAATAGAATGGTTTGCTTACCTTCCTAATTTGTATGATGTTGCAGATTCCAGTTCTGGTATGACAAGATGGGTGGCATGCTCTTTAATTTATAAATGATCTTATGAGTCTTTTGCAGTTTAGTTTGTGGAGTTAACAGGAAGGTTTTGAGGATGTAAGGGCTCAGCATTTTGACTGCAAAGGAAATGGAGGTTTTTTGGTGAACAGTGGGACTGACATAGCCAGTTTTCCTTCAGATTTCTTTCCTATTTCTGTTGAGTGGGGCCTTGTGTCCTGCACTTCTGGTTTCCTTCTGCAGTAATCTTGCATTTCTCCTGTATCCTTGGCAGCCATACAGTACCATGTTACCTTGCTTCTATAACATCTCTGGTTCTTCTAATGTCTCCTGCTTGGCCCCTGCGACTGAAGCTGCTCAGCTGTGGGCTTATGGTGTGCTCTGACTGCTGAATGGACAGGAGAGGCTCTATGGTGTATTTGCTGGAGAGAACAGATATATGCAAGTGTTGGTTGCCACTCTTCCCTTGCTGACTGAGCGATTAACTGTTGAAATAATACTGCAGTGTTTCATTAAAGGTAGCTCTAATTTACTTTTCTTAACTATTAACTTTTCTAAATAATGAGGATTTGGTATTTTTGAAATTTCTATTCCTTTGTTCCTGTTGTTTGGATTGAACAAGTTCAAAAGTTCTTAAGGGTCTGTGGGATGACAAGAAGTACAGTAGTCACATCCTTATTTGTGTAGAAAAATGGACAGGAAAAGGTTCTTTGAAACAATTTATGTATTTCATATGATTTAGTAGTTATGGCTATGGCCTGAGTCTGGAGTATCAAAGCAAATTTATTTGCATTGTTTATTCATTTGAAGTTATGGATGAGAAGGTTGGGTTTCTAACCCTGTTTTTTATCAAGTTAACTTCACAAAAGTTTGAAGTGTAGTATATCAAAGTAAAATAAGCTTCAAGCAATGGCTCTGCAAAATACGGTGCTTCCTCTTTACATAGTACTTAGGCTTTATTTCAGATGCCTGAAATGTAAATAGTAAAAAAGGGTAGGACCTAATGAATAAGTTAAGACTTCTTGCTTAGAAGTTAATGCTAAAGAAAAGGAAATCAGGTGAACATGAAAATGAAACTGCTGAAAATAGAACATTATATAGAAAGGAAATGTGATAAAAATATTATTACTAAGGATGAGTATATTTATATATTAAATATTATATCGTATTACTCAATTGGACATAAACACAATTTCAGCAGACTGGCTATATTTTGTACTTTCTGTGTTGTAATCTCTAAGGAGCTGAACCAGCAGAGCGAGGGAGGTGCATATCCCAGTTTGCCCTGCATGTGTTAGACTGCAGCTAGATCCTGTGTCTGGTTTTGGGGGTCTCAGTATGAGGAAGACATGACAAACTGCAGAAAATTCAGCAAGGGATGACCAAGATGGTTGGGAGCTGGAGCACTTGCCATTTGTGGAGAGATTGAGGACTTGCTCAGCCTAGAGGAGAGGTGGCTTTGGGGGATCTCACAGAAGCCTTGCCTTGCCAGTGAGGAGGCCATGGAGAAGATGGAACAGTGGTGTGTGGCAGGGCATTGACAAGCATACATTGAAATCCATTTCTGTGCTGATATATGCAGGAGCTTTCCAGTTTCTGACTGTCTTTATGATAAAAGAAAGGTTGTCCAGAGAGATGGTGCTACCTCCGTTCTTGGAGGCTTTCAAAGTAGGTAAAGACTCAAGTAACTTATTCTGACTTAGTAGCTGGCACTATTTTGAACAGGATGTAGCCTGGAAGCCTCTGGAGTTTTCTTCCTAACCTGAATGCCTGAATTTTCTTATGATTCTGTAATTCTGTATTATTAATAGATGGCAAATAGATATTTTGGTGTTGTTGTTGTTCTAAATACCTCAGATAAGAAGCAAATATTCATTTAACAGCATCTTAATTTAAAGGGCATGATGAAACATTTAGCTGGCACTATTTTTATAAGAGAAAGCAGATGAAAGCGCAGATGGTGTCTGTCATTTTGCTTTGTCAGAACATGGATGTAGGACAGGTAGTTGAAAGGGCTGTATTAAGTCTGGAAATGAAAATTGTTGTCATCAGTTTTTTAGTAGCCAGCTATTACCTTAAAACATACCAGAAGTACTCATAAAGTCTGAAAACAATTTGTTAGGTTGGCTTTTTTTGCTAGTCATACTTATTGCTTGTGGAAAAGACTAGGTACAAATTTCTGTGAATCAAAGCTGAGAACAGACTACCCGATGGGCCTCTGCCCTGATTGCAGAAAATATGTTCTGTGGAGTTTTTGGTCTCATCATGGCAAACAGGATTTAGATATTAAAGAACCCTGAACCTACCTGGAGCTCTCTGAGTAGTGCTGCAATCTCGGCAAGGTTTTTGTGTATCATTTTATGACATTCTATGTATTTATGTTCTCTGTGATGTGCATGTTCATTAGAAAGTGCAGTGAAATCTCATTTCATGCAGACTATTGAATGGCAGCTCAGTGTTGCCCAAATAGTCTGCATGTTAATTGTGCAGCTGGGCAGACAAAATTCTGTCTCTGGAAGTTCTGCAGGACAAGTTTGGATGTAATAAATAACATATTTAATGAATGAGATTCAGTCTATCAAGATGAAATTGCTCGGGGTAGGTATATTAACACTCAAGCTTACTGTTTCTATGTTTAAACCAAAGATAACTGATTTTAGTTTTTTTCCCCTAAAATAGCTTTAATGTTATGTGTTTTAATGAAAGGGGCCTAAATCAAAAGCACTGAGATAAAAACAGTAAGTTGTGCTCACAAGTGTAATCCACTAGATGCCACTCTTCGCAAGCTGTAGATGGTGGCATACGTTTGCTTAAAATACAAACAATTAAGCATTTTCTGTTACTAAAAAATAAAAAAATTTCAGTGTGCAGGTTATGAGTTTCAAAGCTAAATTCTTGGATCACCTCTATAAGGACCTGGATAAAATTGCCTTGTGATCACAGGAGTGGAACTTCTTTCCAGTGACCTTGGAGGAGTTTGTGGGCAGTCAGTATTTCTAAAATGTATACCATTTGGTTTCCTCAATGATTTTTTTGCATAAAATATAATTTAACTGAAAATTGTTTAGTTTTACATCTGTGTGAGATATTTTTTCAAGTCTTAAAGTCTTTCTGAGTTTTAAAGTCTTTTGACAACAAATAATAAATATTGAACTTCCTCTGACTTCTTTTGGTTTTATCACCAGTTATCTGATACGCCTCCTTTGTCTACTCTGATAATAAACAGTGGTGTGCTTAGCAATTGTAATTCAAGGTCTGGAAGGCTTATGAATTTGCTAATAAGGTAATGGAGACCATTTAATCATGGAATTCCACGTTCAGTTCCATCAGTAAAGCAGCCACTTAAATGCTCTAGTTATTTTGTTGTATGAAGTCATGCCATTTGTACCTGTGGTATCTGAACAGATGAATGTGCAGTTGTAGTTGCCTGGCAGCTGGAGCCTCAGGCACTTTGTGATGCAACGTTGTCTGGTTTTTGGGTTTTTTGTTAAGTTCTAAAAAGGGGATTTTCATAAGATTTTATAAACCCTTTTTACAAAGAGGTAACTGGTAGAAGAGAAACTGTTTCAGTGCAACAGTTTGCCATCCAAATTACCTTGTTCATGTTTTTAAGGAGATTACCACAGAAGATTTTCACTTTGTCAGGCATACTTTCCGTACAGGTACTGCTTGCATGAGTACTTACAGTTGAACTGGGCTCTGTTCTTTGCAGTCCTGGTTCGTGTTGGCTAGATCTTGTCATGGATCTTCTGCTAAATTTCTGTAGTGACACTTTATGATTTTACTGCGAGATAAAGATGAAAGGGAAGATGGTTTGAGTTGGAGAGTTCTTTTGTTTAAATGAAAAAAAGTATTTAGATACAATAATTAGAATTAGAATAGGTTATTGAGTGGAACCTCTTGTATAAAACTTGAGAAACTTTGCATTCAGTAACAAAACTTTGCAGTTTCCTTCTTTGTGTACAGACACATTGTCTTTCCTTTGTGTACCACTGACTCAGCATCACTTGGAAGAGAACCTAACTGTTCTGACTTTCACTATTTGTCTGACTGAAAGTATGCTTTTCCTGGTTAAAAGTTTTCTAGTATTACTTGGTATTTGCTTATGTTTCAGAAGTTTACTGTGTTTACTTCATGAATACTTGATGCCTTACTAATCTACGTTTTTCTTTTGGTTGTGCTATCCCTTCTGGTTTTGTTTGATTTTTTTTTTTTATAGGTTGATTGAGATAGCAGGAAATAAATTCCCTGCTTTTTTTGACTCGGATGAAAAACTGTTCTGCATGACCCGTAACATTCACCTCTATCGAGAACTGACCTGTTGCAGTGTACTGAAGAGGTATTCTTTTCCAGAGTTTAAACCCCTTCCCCCCACACTTTGACTGGATTACCTATAACAGTATTTGTTTTATATCAAAGTTTTATGAAGAGTAATTAATTTATTTGAGATCTTTTTGTGTGGATAACAGCATGGTCTTCAACAAAGCAGCACTGCAGAAAGACTGGCATTGTAGCAGAAAGAGTGACATTGCTTTTTTTCATTTCATGGCATGTGACTAATCTGGTTGATATTTTTTAATTTTTGATAGGCAATTTCTCTATGATCTGATCCTTATAAGCCTTTAAAGGATAGTGTTTATGAGATAGGTGTTCTCTTGGACTGTGGAGAGACCATAGTGTAAGAATTATATTTTCCATGAAATAGGAACTTGTTCCCCAGAGCAGTTTCCTTCCAGGAAGACATGGACCTTTCCAGCAGTGGGAGGGAGGAATTGTTTAACTTTAATCAGCCTGAATCCTGTTGTTGGCAGTGTTGTATTGTCATGTTGTTATGCTAATTTATGAACATATTTTGCAATGAAAATTATTAAGTTAAATTTTAGCATCGTGTTGTGTGTTTTATATTTGTGGGAGAATTATTCTAAGGATAGTTTGATCTTCTAGTGCAGCTTTATCAGAGAACAGCTAATGGCATATTATAGAAACATGGAAAGTCTTGAGTTGGAAGGTGCCTTAAAGATCATCTAGTTCCAACCGCCCTACCATGGACGGGGATGCCACTCACTAGATCAGGTTGCTCAGGGCCCTGTCTAGCCTGGCCTTGAACAATTCCAGGTGTAGGCCACCCACAATTTTTTTGGGCAGTCTGTGCCAGTGCCTCACTGCCTTCTGAGTAAAGAATTTCTTCCTAATAGCTAATCTAGATCTCTTTCAGTTTAAAACCATTTCCTCTTGTCTTATCACTGTCTTCCTGTATTAAAAAAATCAATCTGCCTCTTATTTATAAGCTCCTCTTAAGTACTGGAAGGCTACAGTGAGTTCTCCCTGGAGCTTTCTCTTCTCCAGGCTGAAGAAGCCCCAGTTTTCTCAGCCTATCTTCATAGGAGAGGTACTCTAGCCCTATGATTATCATTGTGGCCCTCCTCTGGAGGACTTCCTCAGGTCTTTCTGGTGATAAGAACCCCAGAGCTGAATGCAGTAGTCAGGTCTCATGAGAGCAGAGTGGGAGAATCACCTCCTTTGACCTGCTGACTAGGCCTCTTGCTGCAACCCAGGATATGGTTGGCTTTCTGTGCAGCAGGCACACGCTGCCAGCTCATGTCCAGCTTTTCATCCACAGACCTCCAAGTCCTCCACAGAGCTGCTCTCAAGGATACTTTCTCCCAGGCTGTACGTATCTGTATGTGTCTGTGGGACCACCCTGATATAGGTGCACCCTGACCCAGGTGCAGCTCCTTGCATTTGGACTTGTTGAACTTCATTAGGCTCTTGTGAGCCCACTTCTCAAGTTTGTTCAGATCCCTCTGGATGGCATCCATCCTTATTAACAAATTAGGTTTGGAGATATATGAAAATGGATTTGACTTTGTGTCCACAGATACCAAGGATTCTGGAGTTGACAGTGGAATGCGTCTACTGTGAGCTAAAAGGCACAGCTTCATCTGCCATTCAGGGGCTGTACAGCATAGTGTTGCTAACTAGAGATTCTTCCAAACCTCTCTTTTGGAGAAATCCTGCCTTGGGTTACGTTGTCCACTGAGCCTCAGATTCCTTTCCAAATCTCATCATTACCTGCAGAGGTTAATGGAGGGTGGTGTGTGAGGAGGGAGAAAGAGGGGCTGACTTTCAGCTTACTAAAGGAAACCTTTTATTTGAACAATTTCAGGGTTATAAAATGGTTCTGTTGTGCAAATAATGCTATCAGTGACGTTGTTCTTCTTTTCTTTGTTTAGGATTATGTCTTTGGAAGAAGAAATTATTTCAAAGAAAGTTAAACTCATAATAATTGACTCTGTTGCTTCAGTTGTCAGAAAGGAGTTTGACACAAAACTTCAAGGCAATCTGGCAGAGAGAAGTAACTTTTTGACTAGAGGAGCATCAATGTTGAAGTATTTGGCAGAGGAGTTCTCAATACCAGTAAGTTCTTCCTCTTTTCTTAAATTTTTGCCTTAGAGTATGAAGTAATAAAATCAGAGAATGAAAATGACAGGAAGGCGAAGACCAGAAAATGATTCTAGCAGAAATCTTCAAGTAAGTACCAGCTGGAAAATAGTTGAAAAATGAAGAAACTGTTCTGTTTGGTGGTTTTTTTGTGTGGTTATGTTTGTTTTGTTGGTTGGTTGGTTTGTAGGTTTTTTGTTGTGTTTTTTTTTGGTTGTTTTTCTTTTTAAATTTAGGACTTCAAATAAAGGATTACAAGAGTCTTCAGCTGTGTTTCAGTGCTTTGTTGTTTGTTTGTTTTTTTCCTTGAATCTTTTATTTTGTTGCCATTAAATATTGTTTACCCTGATGGTTCCCTTCTATTGCAATGTCACTCTAACTAGTCTGGCTAGTTCAAGATATTTTTCTACCTCTGTCCCTTTTACTTAAGTTAATAGAATCTCAAAAGGCCTAATTCCTTTTGTGACTGATAATGTATGCTAATTTATGCAAAAGAAAAGGTAATAGCTCAGCAAATGGAAGACAGGGACTGGGTAGGCCTGATTGAAAAGTGCATTAGAAGGTGTAAACTGTATAAATGTTTTTGTGTGTGTGTTCATCCATGAAGGATCTTGTCAAACGATGTCATTGAGACTCAACTCTTGAAAGTATTTCTTGGTATGGGTAACCTGCGCATCACTCCAGTGTAAGGGAGAAACTGTGGTAAGAAAGTGAGTAAGACTGGTGGGGCCTATTCACTCTGACGCTCCTGAGGTCACAGAAACTATCACACCAAAAAAAGGAGGTGTGGAACTGGCTGATGTAATTTAAGAGGAATGGATTTCCTTCTGCCGTGTGACGTCTAAAAACTTGTGATGAAGAAGATGAAACCCTGTGTAAGTGCCTTTAAAGTTCAGGTACAGAAGATAGCATCCTAGGCAGTGCAACTAGCAATGTTTATGGTGTTTTAAAAAGCCAGGAAGGAATTTCTGTAAGTACTTACACTCTGATGTTTTGAGAAAATATTAAGCAGCCCTTAATATAGCGGAGAAACTTTAGGAGAAGATACTTTTTTTCTCTATTTCTCTATTTTCTTCTCCTTTAGAAAGCCTCTGTCTCTCCCTCCACCTTCACTGAAATGGTGAAGCTGAGCTGGATTTGAACCTCTCTGCCGATTCAGGCTGTTGTCCTGCTTAGTCAGAGTGACAGTGTTGATGTGCACAAAAGTCAATATGGAGTAGCCTAAGACTGTGATCCTAATTTTCCCTACAAAAAAAATAAAGCTCAAACATCTAAAGGTTTCCTTTATGTGAAAGCTGACATGTTTGCTTTAAGATGTCTGCAGTATCTGATGTTCCAGTCTGTTATTGTTTCTCACTGTAACACTGGTAAGGAGTTTTGAGATTTTGGGCAGAAACTTGTGCTATGGTCACTGCCTTTGTCTTTTTGAACTGGTCCCTGAAGGGTCTTGCCTTTTAAATAAAATCTTTAAAGATCTGTGTAAATAGAGATGGAAAACTTGTATATTTTTAAAGCACTGGTTCATTAGATTTATCAATTTATTCAGTGAAAATCCAAGTCTATATTTATCATCAGCTTTAACAAACATTACTTGCTGACTGGTTCTGGAGTATGTTAAAGATTTGCTAAATTTTATGTTACAAAATAAAGTATAAGGGCTTTGGCTAGAGATTGGTTTCTTGCAAACTTGGATCCCTAGGCAAGGCTGTGTATGACTGACATGCAAAATCCAATGTCAGAGTGTGATGCGTGTGCAAGTGTTGGCACCTACTACAAATCAGTCTGCTGGGTGCATACAGTGCATTAACCTCCATTACAGAGTCTCAGAGGTTCTCATTGTAAATAATTGGGTTGGAATTATTTCAGATGTTTTTACCTACCTAGAAAATCATAAATATAAATTTGAGACTAAGAACATTAGTAAGATCACAAAGTGAGTTAGGTTATTAATAAATTGGACACACAATAACATGTAACGCTTCATGGCAGAACCAAGTTGGGCAACAAGTAGGGGGGCTCAGTCTGAGGCTGAGAAAGATTTGGAGTAGATGGCTGATAGGATTTTACCTTGAAGTCAATCCTTTTGGCTGTAGCTAAAGATCTGGTGTAAAATTATGAGTAGTTGAGCGAGGGAATTGGAAACTTGGAGGTATCAGCTGTACCTCTTGCTGGAGCAGTACATCTGATGCTGACAGTCCAGGGAGGACAGTGAAAAATCAGCCTCCAGAGAACAGTCTTGAAAATTACTATAGGGGAGCAGTCTTAGTAATGGAGACATAAGGTGCTTATTTTGTTTAACTTAGCTAAGGAAATGTTAAGGGCTTCTTCATTACTGAATATGTACCTACTTGGCAAAGTGGTATTTGCTAAAAGCTTCGCTTCGGCTGACACAGGTGTACCACAGTTCTGTGGTTGGAAGGTGAATTAAGCAAGTTCAGACTTCAAATAATGGATGGTTCTTACTGGACTAATTACTCCTTGGCATGAATTACTACACATAAATAGCTGCTTATCACTGAGTATTTTTATGTGGGCATTTCCCCTCCCTCATTTCTTAAAAAAGGAATGTGTTCAAGCAGAGTTAAATTTGGAGAAACCCTGTGCTACCATGTTATGCTGGAGTTCAAAGGATTTCAATGCTGTTCTTTCTGTTGGCATTATAAACTGTCTGTTTATAATAATGTGTTCGTGGTGTGAGGTTATAGAATTTGATCTGCAAAAGTTTTTACCAAACTCAAGGGGAGCTGTTTCAAACTCAAGTAGCTCTATATAGTCTGAAGTATTGGGAAAAAAGTTGGCCTTAATTGCATCAAAACTGATGGTCATTGTTCAATAAGCTTTCTGCACCTCTGTTTTCAGTTTGTAAAATGGGAATAACATCTGTTTGTTGAGAGGATGATGTGAGGATAGGGTCATTACTAGTGAGAAAGCACTTGTTTGGCTGGAACTACTTTCCAATGAGCATCTAGGTTTGGCTGGAACTAGCCAGTCAGATCAAAAGCAACTGCTAGAAACTGAGAAGGACAACTTGATTGTTAATCAAACAATAATCCTTTTCTTTTACTCTCTAATGCTTTTATTTTCTATGCTAAAAAATCAAGGAGCCCACATGTTCCATGGGTAATATTTTTCCCCCCTTTAGATGCCACATGCTCCATTTAAAAACTAAAAAATTACTTGATATTTATAATATGACAGCGATTAAATCCGTCACAGTCAATTTTCTTTTCACACTCAGATCTCATATTTTTTTAGTTTCAGTGCTTCACAATCACCTATGCATTGTGCTCTGTAAACTTTATCCCCCATGTTTTCATTTAATTTAGAAAGCCAAATGTTTGGCTAAACATGTATTTGGTTTTAGGTTGAGTAAGTTTTTTCTTCTCAAAATCTGTTTATATGCACAAATTACTTGACATCTGTAGTGCCTTTTCTGCTGTCTTTCATTAAGTGTGTTTGATTGTATTGTCTCAGCTTCCTGCAGTAAAGTGTCCCTAGAGTGAAGTGCTTCTTTTGGCACAGAGGAGATATTAGTTTAATTTTCTCCCATTTGGCCTCATTCTTGTTTCTGTTTTATTCTGTTTCCATGTAGATGGTTGCTTTGCACCTTTGCTATTGCTGTTCTGATATTTGAAAAGATTAGTTTATGGAGAACTAACACATTCCAAAATGAAAGATTCCTGAAGAAAAGTTGTTTAGATATCAGTTCCTTTTGAATTGGTAATAAACAGGTAAAGTTTGGAAAAAATGGGTAATTGGTTCGTTGTTATGGTACGTAACAACACTGTATTTTGACTTTTCCAAAACTATGGGGATTCATGAGACTGTCAGACGAATGTGTCTGTATCTGGACTGTAAGCTGCTGAAATGCAAACTTCGTTTTTATACTTTACTATTAAAAAGTAAGTTTAATACCAGTGTTATAGAAACAGCAATTGAATTATCTTTGCAAGTTGTTTAAATCTAGAATAAGAAAAACCTCCTTGCAAAGCTTAGAGAACTTAGCACAAATGAAATTTTCCAGTTTGAAGTTTTCTGAAAAGAGAAATCTCTTCTGTGTTATGCCACATTGAAACGTATGTTTCTTTAATGAGGAGCTAACCTTACCAGAAGAAAACATTTTAGAACTGAGTTACCAGAATTTTACTAGCCATATTTAGGCCACATGTGGTTCAAACCATTTCTAGTGGTGAGAATTCAGTGGAAAGTATTGGTCCTTCTCTGTTTAGCTGCTGATATTTATGTATTGTGTCTTGTCACTCAAGTTTCAAGTGTATTTTGGGTTTGTATGTTTGTGAACTTGAATACCCTTCCCAGCTGCTAATAGATGCATCTTTTTATTTCTGCATAATCACACTGAACTCCTGGCTGTCTGCTTGCTGTGAAAGCTTGAGATTTATGCAATAATGTAATTCTCCTTTCAGTCTGGGACTGCTACTTACTTTGTTCCTTTCCTTCTCCCTTCCATATGAGCAGCTTTCCTGCTTTTTTTTCCCCCATGAAGTTTGTATGTTTCTCTAGCATGCAGCATGAAAGTTAAAACAGTATTTGGCTGATTAGAAGACACAGAGTAGCACTTCTGAACCTGCAGAATTTTATTAAGATAATTCAGCAGCTTCTTGGAGAAACTGAGTTGTCTTTGCACAATAGGATAAAAAGATAGAAGTCTTATGCTAATTATACTGTGAACATTATCCACAGAAGCATAAATATTTGGAATAATGTAGATGTTGCAAAATTTGCTGACTATATTCTCTGTATGAAACAAAGAATCTTTGAGTAGCCCTAACTTTGTTTTAAGCCATGGAAAACAGCAGTTAATTTGTTTCCTAAGTCAGGAAGATTACTTCCAAAACTAACTTTCTTCTAATAAAAGACAATTCCTGTGCTCTTCAAGATGTTTCACTTCCCCTGCATGAAAAGTCATGTTGGTGTTCTTGTCCTCATTAAATATTGAACTGAACAACATTAAAAAGTGGATTGTGCTTGCTGTATCAGAATTTTTTCTTTCAAATGTGCTGGGTTTTGGTAGAAAAACTAGCCTTGCCCAGTGCACTTCATCAGTTTAAGTAACAAGTAATTTGTGAAATGAGTGTGTTGGAGCAGGTTGCTCAGAGAAGCTGTGGATACCCTGGAAGTGTTCAAGGCCAGGTTGCAAGTGTCCCTGCCCATGGCAGGGGAGTTGGAACTAGATGATCTTTAAGGTCCATTCCAACCCAAACCATTCTATGTCGTTAAGATCTCCTGCCATGTTATACTTAGCAGTACTTTCATGCCCAGAACTGAATCTACAGCTTTGAGGTTTTTTGGTTAAATATTATAGCGTTACTCTGTGTTTTCTTACAAATACTGGCTTAAAAAATAAGTGTCAGAATTTCACATATATGTGAATACTGCTGTTTGTAAAGTGTGGTTTGGAATGAATTTAAATTTGTTTACTTGGGAAACCAAAATGGTTAAAGGGGACTTACAGAACAGCATTCTTTCTTTGCCCTTACTAAAACTTCATAAACCCAAGTTTTGTTGGCAGATTGTTTATGTTTCAGTTATCCCTCCACTCCACAATACTGAGCAAAAATACTTTTGATAAAAGGGAGTTAATTCAACTGTTAAGTGCTGTTAGAGTGGCAAAGTTGGATGGTTTTGTCTTTTTGTGTGGTTGTTAAAAATTATCCTCAGAAGGCATAACTTTGTTTAAAATGACTGTTCAAAACATAATTATAACTGTCTTCAGTACTGCCGCCATTTGTGTTCTGTTTTATATGTGTCTGGAGAATATATGTTTTTGCAGTTTATGGCCTGACAGTGTTCCTTTTGGACCATCTATGCTCATAAAATGTTTAATACTGCTGAGGAAAAGGAATGAGAAATGGTAGAGCAATGTTTCCTGTTTTCATGTGGTAGTGAAGTATAGAAAAGGAGGTAGTTTAAAGTTATATGATACTTGAGTTCAGTTTGCTTTTTCTTTTACAGTGTTCCCTTCATTGCTTTTTCCATTTTACAGTGCGAGTGACTTTGCCAAAAGCTATCATTCTGCACAATTGCACATATGAAATTATGTAGAAGGAATGCACCAGGATTAACATATAGGAGAGGGACTTGAAAGGAATGAGATTTTATTACCAGATTTGTTTTTGATCTGTTATACAATTATGCACAATACTTGCTATAAAGGAAAGCAGACACTTTCCCTGATATCTGCCTTGACTTGAATTTCTGAAAGACTTCTTCCAAAATAAATAAACAGTTTCTTGTGTCTTTTTATGCCTTCTATTGGAGCTTAGGGTTTGAGAAGATGTACTGTTTTGACTGTATGAACAGCTGCCTGAACTTTTAGGCCAATAATTTATTTGTGACTCTGCAAAGTACTTGTATTTTGAGTATTCAATTCTTTTGCATTTTTTCATGTGCTACCTCCTTGTTCATTGATTTTACTTAAACTCTATGTTGTTTAGGAATATTTCTGCATTTGCATAATGTGTAGCTGAAACTGATTTTAGTCTTTAGACAAGATAGCAGTGCAAAGAATAGTTGACCAGATTACAAGTTGTTAGAGAAATCTTGCCTGTATGAGCTCATTATACACAAATTAGTGATTTGATATCCAGATTCCCTGGGGTTTGTTTGCCTTATGGTTACTTAGCCCTAAGGCTGCAGAGAGTAATGAGGACCTGCTCTGCAATTGTTACTCCTAACTAATATTGTGCCAGTTTCCCTGAGGCATAAAGGGATGGGGGTTAAACAAAATTATGATTGGGCAATGCATGCATCTCTTAAAATGTAAATGTGCCCAGAGATCAAAAGTAAAATCTTTCTTGGAAACTGGTGGTAGTAGAGATGATGGTACCAATTCCCTCTTTGTGTTGTTTACAGGACTGCTTTGTGAGAGTGTTGCAATTGTGTGGAACCAGGTACAGTGCTGGGGCTGCTTTTCGATGCAGTATGGTCTGGAAGCTTTGTGATGCAGTCTGCTTGCTGCTGTTAACTAGAGAACCTGCCTTTTGCAGTCTGCAGAATTTCCTCTCTTGCCATATGTAGTTGGATGGTAATATTAGGCAATCAGACTAAACTGTTGCATCTACATTGTTGATGATCCTGTGCTGCCTTGAAAATAAGTGTCTAGGTTTACAGGACAAACTTCCCAGTCTGCTCTTTTTCTTCTACTTTCGAGGCTCTTGTGCATTAGAAGTTGTGTTTTGCTCTGGTTTCGCTACTCTGTTTTGCTTGGAATCGGAATATGTGAGCTATAACATACCATCTCCTGAGCAACTTCATTCTGATTTTTCTACAAGAAGACTCCATCTTCTCTATTGAGAACAAGTATGTTTTGTATCATTGTCCTTTGAAGTTTCAGCTGTATGTGTTGATTTCTTCACCCCAATTTTCTATTTAAAGAAGAAAATCTATCATTTTAATATCAAGCATTTTAATTCATTTGGCAGAAGTTTGGTAAAATCAAACTGAGGGAGATCCATTCCAAAGATGGATGCCATTGAGAATCTACATGATTTTTATTACCTCATCAAAACTACCATGTTGCCTCTTGCTAAAATGCATAGCTATATCTCATTTGAGAATACAGTATTTCCATTGTAATATACTAGGTAAACAAAATTAGATTGAGAGGCTTTTATTGGATAAGACCGAGCAGTCATCTGCAAAGTTTTACTTAGATGGGAATGAATGAGATGCTAGGTTTTGTTGGTGAGACTACATCTGAATTTTAGTAAGGTGGTATCTCTTTCCCCCTCAACATTCTGAATGCGTAGTACTCTAATTTGGATGAGCCTACATTGCCCATCCCATGATAAAAATCACTTTCAAATTCCAGTATTTTCCATACTTTGTATTTGATATATTTCATGCTTTTGAGCTAGGCAGAGAGTGCTTTTCTCTTCAATGCTATCTGAAGTCTTGACTGGATTCCTGACAGTCTGTGTTATTATATTTTTCATGGTGTGCTGGTTAGCAAGTTCAGTGCTAATACATGAACTAAGCACTGCCTTTTCATAAAAAATCCCTTAATTCTTGAGAGAAAAATTGCTTTAGAATTGCTTACTGCTTAGATGCTTTTTGTAACTTTATAGAGGTCTCCCCTGGGGAAAATGGGGGCTTTCTTAAGGCTGCTGCCACGTGCTTTGGCACACCTTCTCTAGTTGCATGGAAGAGCTCAGTGTCACAGCTCTTGCTGGCATTGTAATGGAAACTATCACACTTGAGCAGCGAGTACAAAGTTTCTGGGTACAGAGCTTATGTACAGAACTAGTGTACTGTGTATTGGAGCAGGTGTGCTCTATTCTTCAGCTTCTGTGATGGAAGCTGAATGGAGCTGCTGGAAGCACAGAGAGGCTTCTGTAACACTTTGTGGAGCCTGTTCCTGCTTGTCATATTGTCAAGGAGCAGATTGACAATAGTAAAGGAGATGGTTACTGGCTAGAGATGCTGTTTGGGGTTGGCAGGTGGCTTAAGGGCTCACAGAGGAGCCACCACTAGCCAAAGGGTGAAGCTGCTGCCTGGAAATCCACTGAACTGCAGTTGTCATTGGGAAATTGTCCCTAGGAAAGAAGGGCCACCACATACAAGCTGCAAGTAAAATAAATTATCTGTTGAAATCACAAGTGGCATGTGGGTCGTAGGTTAATTGAACCTGCTTACAGAAAGGGTGAGTAGTCCAAAATCAAGATGTGGCCAACCAATAGCAGAGATTAAACAGCAACAAGGAGATAATACGTGCTTTTTTTCTTTCCTACTTGCCTTGTAATTGATTTCACTATCAAGTTTGCAACTGGTTTATACTTGGTGGTGAGCCTGAATAAGGATGTAAACCAGTTGAAAAAGCAAACCAAAGGTAAAAAATGCACTGGGCAATTGTTGTGCAGCTGAACAGGCACTAAAGTAGGCGGAAAGGAGGGGTAGGAATATGTGGTTTCTGGCAGCAGCAAAGATTTTGAATGTAAAACTGCATCTTCAGTAAAAAGGGTAGTATGAGTAAAAATGCTAGCCAGCTTATTCTTCAGAATGAGCAAAGAAAAAGTATGTTAGGAGCTTGGAATGTTCTTTGTACTTTCCCTAGGAAGGACTGTATTATATATCGTTATTACAATACTTCGTACTTTGACTAAAGATGAGCAAATGGCTGGGTGCATAAGCCTATCCTTACTTTACTTAGGGCTTTAGTGCATCATTAGGTCAGTGTCCTGGTTTTAATCTGCACATTTGGTTTTAAAATGCATCATAATATACTTGGTATTTGGAGTTATCCATGCATAATGAATTATAAATGAGGTCAGAAATCATGCTGAATAGTAGATTTTCAAACCACAGTATATCGTCCTGTGCTAAAATTCAGAATGAAATGTATAACAACCCATAAAATAGCTGGTACAGTTCATAACATGCTTGTGTTCCTTCATTATTAATAATTTCATATCCATCTGTCAGCATGCTGTGGATAAACTATTACCCAAGTTTTTGCAGCTGCTGCTTTAGAAGTCTGTATAATGTAGTTATCTCCAGTTCCTGTTTTTTGTCTGCTAGTGAGAGGAAATTTTACAGAGAACTTACTAAGATGTCCAGGACTGTAAGTTCAAGTCTAGGTGAAAGTCTGTGATCTTGATTTGACTTACTTGACATGGGGTACTTTTCCTGCTCTTTCTTTTGTTTGAACTACATTGGTTGTAGCAGTTGTTTCGGGTAATAGTGGTTTGTTTAATTTCATTAGAAATTCTGTACGTAGTTGTTGTAGTCCTGTATTTTGTTGTTCTATTTTTAAGAACATTTTCTGCAAATTATAGTTGCTGATTTGATCTGAAGACAGAGAGGTCAGATTTGAAACAAATGGGTCTATGGGTAGTATGTATGGGTTTTTTTGTTTTGACACCCTCTATTAAAATGTGGATGAATATTGTTTTCAGCAGAAATAGCTATCGATGTAGAAAGAAGAATGTATGTAGACTGCCAAAGTACTTTGTACATGATACTGACCAATTACTGGAGAATAACAGTTCAGATTATTACTAAAGCAAAATATTTTCATACTATTACTTGGAGAAACAAAGTTTCTAGAAGTATTTGTGCGGTCCAGGACCTGTGTATGTGCGCATGTCCTTTTTTAAAATTCCAATGCTGTCAAATTGCAAAGGCCGCAATTTGTAAATCAGGATAGGTACCTACTTTTCTAATTTTTGGTGCCAGGCAAAATCTGTTAGTATATGAAATTTTTATATTATAATGTAATAGTTGTGTATATTTACAAGATTTTTTTTTGTCTCCTAGAATAGTGTAATTTTTGCTGATAGGATATAATGAAATACTTGCCATCTTCTAAAAAGCAGTGCTAGGGTGTAAATTGCATTGTGCATACCTGACTGTCCTGCCTGCATTCAGTCCAGTCACTCACCTCTGACTGTATCACTAATCAGACCTCTCACCAGTCTAATATGGTGGCTGTTGAAACACAGCCCAACGAGTTATGTTCCCATTAATTTCCAAAGCCTTAAACTTATTTTCATGCCAAGAGACAACTATTACCAGACATTAAATGGTAGTAAACTGGTCTCTTACTAGGCTTGTATTTCAGTGACCTTCATGTCTTGTTTGCTTGGGTTTTTTTTCTGTTGTTGGAGTGCTCCCTGATGGAGTTAGTTTGAAAGAATGTCTTCTTTCTGATTATTTTAATGCTCATTTTTACTTTAAGTGCTCTATTTGCCTTAAAACACTGCTATTTTGGAGTTGGCTTTTCAGTTATTCCTTCTGAAGAAATAATTGCCTAGAAATAATAGTTATATGTTTCTCCTCTCGAAGAAAAATAGTTTGTGCAGAAGCCTGTATTGTTTGTTCTTGGTCCCTGCAGTTGAGTCTTTGGATGATAGAAGTAAGGTTTGTGTATTGGTGAATATGAATTGCTGGTGCAATGACTTAGCTGCTGCTTTTTTCATAGAGCTCTCCAAATACAAGGAGATACTAAACAGAGGGGATCTGTGAAGAGCCAGGAAACGAGAGCTTGTATAGCAATACCAATTACAGAGCTTAATTTGCTGTTACTGGAGTACAGTAAACTACTGGAACTCTGTGAATTTTACCAACTTACTTGGGAACAATGATGCTGCCTGAATGGGAGATGCTGCTTAAAAATGTGAACCTGGCCCTGGTACACTTGTAGAGCCTTCTGGAATTTGGAACAGAAAACATAAGAGTTTGTAGCCAGGCCCCAAGCCTATGCATGTCATGCAGACCCTGCAATTGTTTCTATTAAATCTAACTTGATTATTTATGTAAGTTTGGGATTTTATAACTGTAATGTTCCTCAGATACTGAGAGTGTCCAAAGAAATGCTGGGTAGTTCACCAGTTCATCTGAAAGGTAGGCAGCTAACACTGATTCTCTTGGCATAGCAAACTGCCTTCTTTATAGCAGTTGAATACCTGACACTTGAGATTCTGTTGTTTAAGAAATGATATAAGTAATTGGCTTTTTTTTTTTTGCAAAATATAGTTTAGATTTGGGCTATAAGTTTTACTATATGTGAAGAAAAAACTCAAGGAAAATTAAATTTCTGTGGTACCAGGCAAATATGCCTGGTTCATGATGTTGTGGTATCAGTGATAAAAGTCACGTAGGTTGTATTCCTGAAGTCTGAAAAATACACACGAACTCAATTATTGTCATGTGCTTCTGTCAGAAACTATAGATGGAATCACAGTGTTAAGATCTTTCTTATCAATGTGAATTTTTTTTCAATTATCCTTGTACTAAGTGTGTGACCTGAGAATATTTCTAGTACTTCAGTTTTTTTCTCAGCTTCAGTAAATCTGTTCCTGAATTCAGAGTTATAACTGATGAGGTAAGGGTAAAGTCAAGAAAGATGGATAGGAGGTGGTGTGGAAGTTTTTCTTATTATCTCAATTGATGCAGTCATTTCATCTGTTCAAGGCTGAACAGTTGTTACCCACATGCTTTACAACAGCCATTGATTTACAGTGCCTATTTAGTCATTGTTGAAGTTCTTGGATTTTCTTTTTGTTTTCGGAAATAAGCACAACCATGTTGTCCTGGCAAGTTAGGATGAAAAGGTGTGTGGCTGAAAAATTCCGGCTGTACTCATCAGACTTAGACTCACTAGTATTTTATATGTGTGGTTGAAGGTGAAATATCACTCATAATTTTTTTCAATTCTGTGGACTTCTGTATATGCATCTATGTATTTAATCATAGACAACTATACACTGTGTTACCTTTTTTGTTCTTACAGAAGCATTTATGCAGCTATATGGTGAACTGGAGTGGGGAACTGATCAGGCTGAAAGGTGGTCTCAGGTTTTTCTGCTGAATAACTTTTTCACCTGGATGCAAGGATGCATTTTGAGTTGTTCACTTGTATTCTGCTGTAGTGCTTAAACTGTTTTGTAAAGAACAGCTGTTTTGGTAACTGGTCTTCATTTTTGAACTTAGTTATCCTTGTGGCAGCTTGTGCTTTCTTGAATTCATCTCTCCCCTGCCCCTTTTTTATTTTTGCAAGTATTTCTCCAGACTTTTGAGACCTCCATGAAGGCTAATGCTGTCCTTTTATAGTCAGTTCCTTCCATTTATGGTGCTGATGCACAAGCATTTTGCAGGAACAGTGCAGGGAACTTTTAGTACTGCTACTGAATGTTTTGCTGTGGTTTATTTTTCCTCTCACTTCCATCAGAGCATTAATTAGACAACAGATGTGTTTTTCAGCTGTATGGATTAAGACTAAATTTAAATGTACCAATTCTTCTCAGGTGTGTTTTCTCTATTAAGGTAATGTAATACAGAGATGGCAGGTGATTTGCAAGAAATAATTTCATCAAGGGTCTCTAATTATACTGAAAGTATAGGTACTGGCTTTGGAACTTAAAAGGTAGAATTAATTCCCTGTCCTAGAAGTCACTGCAATCTATTTTTTCTTCATATTTTTAGATACCGAAATATTAGCATTTACATTAAAATGTTAACCATGGAAACATTTTCAAGAACTGCAAGAAGATTTTATATTCTTATGGGTTTTTTGGTTGCTCATTCTGCGTAAATTGCATAAATGCTCTGGCAATGTTGCTAGAATATGGAGATAATATAAAAAGGAGCTGCCTATATTTTAAAAGAGGCATCACAGGTATTTTCTCTGTTCCATACTTTCTGAATACCAAATATACAGATATTCTGAATTGTATTGTTTGTCATTTTGTATTGCATCAGCCCATCGTCATTAATTTTGTGTTCCATCAATCACTCTTCAGAAGATGTTTATGGCCCTTTGATAGAAAAACATACTTTCTACTAACTAGACATTGAATTAGAAGTTGTTTGGATTATGTTCTTAGCTGTGGTGTCTGGTATCTCCCCTGGCCCAAGTTTGGCATTCAAAGGAAAAAGAAGCTTTAATGAAAAGGCCTGTGGATGAAGAATTCTCTTTGTGGCAAATTGTGTTTGCTCAATGACTGAAGTAAGTACAATATTCCTACTCTAATGTCCAACATACTGTCCTATAGTGACTTCGGGTGTTTTATTTCAGACAAAGTTAGTGGCTGTGTATTTTGTACAGTGCCTGATTAAATTTGCTTTTGACTGTGACTGCTGTTTGGTTATTGCTTGTGGAAAAATGGTATTTCTACAAGCAAATCAATTATGTTAATTTAGATTCTTACAATATATGTCTAATCAGTGGTTGCTGGAGAAATAATAAATATAGGTGGAATAGTGAAAAAGCCTAATTTGTGTGTTTTAAGTTAAATTCTCTCCCTTGTGAAGATTTTACACAGTTGGTTTAGCTCAAGAGCTTCAGTATTCACTTTGAGATTAAACACAACAGAGCTTTAATTATGCACTTGAGTTAGGCAGAGTGCTTCATTGGCTGACATGTTTGCTGATACCTGTTATTCAGTGGTGATTTTTTTCATTATACAAACTCTCCATGTTCCCATGGTCAGAATTGGGAATTGGCTGTACTGGAGTTTTTTCTGCAGTTGATGCAACCCTTCTCACAGAGCAACATCCACAAGGTGGTGCCTTTTCATCACCCAAAAGGGAGAGGAACCTCTCTGTACAAAAGTTGTGTTGGCTTTTGACCTGTTGCTTGGCAGAAATGGGCAATTGAGATACTGAGGTGAGTGTGTCTTTTTCTCCCTGAATATAAAGTGAACACTCTGATTCTCTGGTTTTTTTCTAGCCTTTGTGGTTGCAAGCTGACTGTGATGCTCAAAAGTTCACAGCTGGAAGAGAAAGGTAGTGGCTTAGAAGTCAAAATTGAGCCATGCCGGCTGAATCATGAAAATATTTGCCCTGAAATACTGAAGTTGTCCAGGCCGGGGAGGATGTATGCTGCCACAGTGTCTGGTGAAATCATGCCTATCATGGCAACAGTTTTTCTGTCAGGCCCAGGTCACCTTGTTGTAACTATGCAAGAGCCTGAAAATGGAAGAATGTGCAGTGGTTTAGACAAGTGCTGTGCCACTTTGGGTGGTGGGTGAAGGGGAACTGGCATAGTGTTGGCAATTCTCTTGTAGTTACGTCACAACTTATCTTTGTAAGGTGAGTTCTATTGAAGATGAGGCAGCTGGAAAATGTTCTGAAATATTGCCCTCTATTGCAGAATAATACCTGAGAACAGAAGTATTATAGAGTTTTTCACATGACCTATATGTAATTCCCAGCTGTGAACCCTCTGGCAATGAGCATGAAATCCAAAACACAGCTGATAGGGGAAAGGGCTGTTGTCAGCTCAGACTGAACACTTGAGTATTCATAGCATGGTGCTTTTACAGACATTGGAGTACATCAGAATAATTTGGTTTTGAGATCTGTGCGGGATCCTCCTCCTAGCTGTGTGTGCTTTCAGTTAGTGGTAATCAGCGCTGAAGGAGAACCAGGTGTGCACCACATTGTACCAGTTTTCCTCCAGAACAGCAAGCCTTCACCCCTCCATCTCCCTTATACCTCTCTGCCAAATTTCCTGCTGTAAATTCATCTTATGTTTGCCTTTATGTACCTTGTGACCCCTTCAGAATATTTGTGGTATTTTAAACCCTGAATTGTGTGCATGACACAGTGTTTAGTTTGGAAGCAAAGTTTAATCATACATGCTGATTGTGGTGTTTATTTTGGAACCGGTAAGTAGGAGGCAACCTTTTATATTTTATTAGTCTGGATGAATTCTCCCTGTTACTTGATAACCATGTATAAGTTTGAACTAAAAAAAGGTTGATATTCAAAGGAATGCTGAAACACAGATGGCACTTGAATGCAGCCACTCATCCACTCGTGGCTAGATTCTGCTGGACACCTAAACTCTTCAGGTGTTTGTGGTTCACTGTATTGATAGTGATAAAGTGGCTATTTTGTTTTTAAAAGACTGTGTATCATTCCTCTTTATGTTCCAGTGAAGCTGGAGTGGGAGCTCTTCTGGAAAGAGCAACAGTCACATCAGAGGAAAGTCTTTTTATATTTGTTTCTTCCACCTACTACAAATGAAGGGAGCTGTGTTTGCAGAAGGAGGTTACAGCTCTGTAGCCCCAACCTTATTTTGTTTGCTTCCCACATGTCTGCATTTACAGCAGAGTAAGCAAGTGTAAGAAGGGGATTTGCTGCACCTCACATCCTGCCATCTACTCCTAACATTCCAGCAAAACTACTCCCATGGTCTGCAGTTAATAATACATGTGGTGGTAATTCTAGCCTCAAATCTTATCTTTATCTCAATGAAGGACTTAGGGAGAAAAAGGGGGTGAGTTTCCATGAGCCATCTTTTAATAGAATGTGCTAGAAAAGGATGTAACAGAAAGCTGAAAGGAATTCACCAGCAGACTTTATTGCAGCATTGCAAGGACACCTGTCTTGAGTATTTTGACTGCTGAAGCAAAGCAATTTTGATGCAAAGATCTGTATGTCATGAAATATCAACTATTGTATGAGATAGTTAACACTGTGTGTTCTGTGAATAACTCCAAGTTGTATTGTTTCCTGTAATACTCTCCTTGTGTTTTTCTTCTATAAGAAGCTTTCCTTCAAGGGAAGTTTTGGAATTCTCCCCTAATAAAGCAGCACACTTAAAAGATTTGATCATCTAGGGATTTTGAAAATATCATGTGTTTTCTGTTCCAAGCCCCTGTGTAGCAAAATGCAGTATTATTTTCATGACAGTTATCTGGGGACTCTTGACAAATGCTGTTTCTCTGATGTTTGCTGTGAATTTCCACACCCCCCCCCCCAATATCTCATTTCCTTGATCTTGTGAAAGAAAACAGAAAGTTTTCAGAGCATAATCAAGATGAGAGAAAAATCAGGCTGATTCTTTGTTGTGTTTTTTTGTTTGTTCTGTTTTTAATTTAATTGAAAATACGAGATCTGCTTTAGATCATTTTAGTAACTTGAATTCCATACCTCAAAGGTGACTGTCTAGTCTTTTGAGCATAGTGTGTGTTAATCTGCATGAAGGACAATACTTGAAGATATGATATCAAATTTGGCATAAAATTGATGAGTTATTTCCGTATGATGTTTTTGGCAGTGTCTTCCATTCCACTTGAGTGCAGACACAGTAGATGACACTTGAGTCATAAATTTTATGATGTAGGAAAGAAAGCCAAACTCTGTTGTGGACTTAGCTGTTTGTAGCAATAGGCACATTTTGTTGAAAGAGCAGCTTCAGAGATTTGCTTCCAGTTAAATAGTCCTGGGAAAAGAAAGGAAAACATGCACAAATTCTTTTCCAGTACAAGCAGGCCATCTCCAAGTCCTTCAGTTTGTTGAAGTTTTGCAAAGACAACTGGACAGGACATGATCACTCTGAATCGTAAATACATAGTGCCAGATTCCCTTCAAACGTGTTGCCGGTGGTTGGTTTTTTAATCCGTTGTTTATAGCGTATTGTCTAATAGGAATTTTTTCTTCTAGTCTTGCTTACTCCATCAGAACACTTGTGATGCAATCTCTGATAGCAGGTGAAAGATAAAAATCTGCTAACAAAGTGGATATCTAACAATATCGTCTTATTATCAGAACAATTTGAATACCACATTCCTTACTGTGGTTAAGTTTGATAAGCAAGGCTGGTAGTTTTGCAGACCAAATGTAAACTCTTGATTTGGGGTATTCCAAAGCAGTTACCTTATGCTATGTTCCATGCTGTACCCTTGGACAGTACTGTTTGGTCATTTGTTTATTCTTAGCATTTTCAGTACTTGCATTTGGTAATGGACTGACAGTCCTCAGAGCTGGAGTGGCAATATAGACTTCTCCAATCATATCCTGGTGGTATGATTCAGCACTGGGGTTTATAGCTGAGTTAAGAAGGTTTGGTATGACAGTTCATGATTCATTCTGTGGCCTTTTTTCTGATGCTCTTATAATACTTTTTTTTTTTAATGAGGATGCTTCTGGACTTCAACCTAGAATGAGCTTCATTTATGTTGTCTTCCTGCGTTGTTTTATCACTCTGCCAGTTTCAGATTTTAGGGTTCATAAAACTGTTTGAAGGCCAAAAAACGGATGTTTATTTACTAGACGACAGAGTTCTAGCTTTATCTTTCATTTTGTTTAAACAATGTTTATAAAATCGGTAGATACATTTAGGTATGCTTTACTAATATTTGTGATTGTCACTACTCTTTGAAAAAAAATGCTGCATGTTAAGTAGGTGTCACCTGGCACTTGAATTTGAACAGAGTGACTTGCAGGGAGCTTCCTCTTGGTTTCTTTTGCTTTGAGTTGTGAGTTTGAGTTGTGCAGTGAGTTTCATCTCTCAGTACTACTCTTTCTGATTGGTTTTATGGATGTGTACTGGACTGAAACATAAAAACTAATAGAAAGGTGTAGGGAATTTTATTTGAGGGTGTAAATTATTATAGCTGCCTACTAGTGTGGTCTCTTCATCTCACGATTAGGACAAGTCCTCTGATGTTGTAGCTGCATCTGGCCCTAATTCAGGATGCTCCATTCAGGTTAGAGAGTAATTAAATCCCTTTAGCAGCTAGTCGTGTTTTTTCCTTCCAAGGAGCCAGCTTTTTCCTCTTTGATTGAGTCTCCCCAGCAGGAGGTGCCTTTTTGCTTTGCCAGTTGGAGAAAGCCCACATCCACTTACAAAGACTATACTGGAACTCACAGGCATTTCATTTCAATTCCAGGCAACCATCCCTTTGCTGCTGCCTTTGGAACAGCTCAGCTGTGGAAGAAGTGAGCTAATGTGAAGCCCTGGGGTTTACACTTAGAGTAATTAAGGAGAGGAATTGCACACCCCATACTTGATTTTTGTTTTAATTAGTCTTCCTTTGATCTATTCCCTTAATTTAAATTTTAAGATTTGGATCAACAACCTGCCACAATATATTGCTTAATTCCTCTCCTTCTCAGCCTGTAGACAGATGTAGAATATTGTTTATGCTTTCTGGTTTTTATTTTGTTGGGAAAGGTTTTGACTGTCACTCTGACTGCCTGCTTTCTACTGGGATTCTTTCCATCTTTCCCATCTTCTCTTTTCCTCTCCTCTCCCAGTCTACTTTATCCTCAAACATCTTCAACTTCACATTCATTTTAGGATGTAGTTGAGAATTGTGACTTTTAGAAACCTGCCTCAGGTGTCTTCATAGATTGTCTCCTTCACTATGAATCAGTCCTACTCCTTCCACGTGACTTCTCATTTACTGGAAGAACTGTCGTTGCTGTTGCCAATTGCTTCCTGCACTTCTCTGCCTTGCTGGATGAACCAGCTACTTTTAGTTCTTATTTTAAAAAAATCCTTTTTTTACTTCTGCCCAGGCCTCTCAAAGGCCCTTTCCTATGTTAATATATTTTATGTCTGTTTATCATCATATTGCTTTTGTGATACAGCACGAGAGAACTTTCACATATATTTTTCACATTGTGTCTGCAGCTTGGATGTTGAAGCATGCTAAAAGTCTGCTGTGATTGTATTACTGGTAAATGTTCTTTGTTTTTCTAACAGGTTTGGTTAGTGTAGTCTATGGTTGTTGTGCAGGCCCTCTTTGATGGAAAGAAACTATGAGCTTTAGAAAAAGAATGGCAATTTAAGTTGGAGGCATCAGGCCAACCATCATTTCTTGAAGAAAAGTCACAAAAACATTAATGTCAACATAAAACAAAAAATACTTTGGGTTTTGAAGTCTTATCCAAAAGAATTTTCCTGCCAAAAAAGCTGCTGGGCAAATATGGTAAATGGTATAGGAGCCTGGTCTATCTGCTTTGGAAAAATAAAACTTTATATTGACATTACCAAGATTTGAACTTCGCTTCCAGGAGTTGGTTATTTTAGAATTCATCTAAGCTATGTTACTACTAAACTTTCGTTGTCTCTGAGTGAACATGTGCCCTTTTATATTTTATAAATAAGCAGAAAACATTTGGAGTACCTGATACAGTTGAATGCACAAAAATGCTAAGGATACATGCTGTACTTGTGATCTCTATTTGGCCACCAGTCAGTTTTCCTTCAAGTGGAGAAGACTCCGTTACTGACTTTTTTCCCCTGATAATTTGCCTGATCAGTGATACAGCTGCCTATTTTTTTCATTGCTACTGCAATGTATATATTCCTGCTGGCTTTTAAATTTTGCCTCCTTAGTGTTTCCTGTTTTGCTCTAGTCCTTGAGAATCAACAGTGTAGCTGCCCTGTGGCCAGTAGAATTGCTTGGTAGGTGGATGGAGGGAGACCTCAGCTTGTGCTTTGCCTTATTTGTGAATTTTAGCTAGCAGCTATTTATTTTAATAGCATCATTACAAAAATACATTTTGTGGCTTTCTTTAGTTTGGATAACTAGTTGCATCCGTTGTACTTTGAATTTACAAAATAGTTAGGGGTTGTCTAGGAATTCTTCTCAAATGTAGTGTAACCTAGGTAGAAATATTTTTTCTTGTCATAATTAGGACAGGTTCCAGTAGAACTGATCTTTCTTGAGATTTTGAAGAGCAGCAATGAAATAGGTGATAATTACCAAGAATACTGGCTTAGCTTTTTCAGTTTTCATACTCTATTGTATTCTCTGCAAATGTTAGGCCACACTGGGCATTCCATTAAACTCTTCATTGTGATGCAACATATGCATTTATTGCAACAGTCTGATTACTTCTAATTGCTTAGGCTGGGATTTGTCATTCACATTGAAGCTATTCTTATGGTAGTGGCTCCCAATAATTGACACTGAGGTGAAATTTTTGGATGTGGTTCCAAATCCTGGTTTAGATCTGAGGATGCTGATGACGTATTGCATTGTGAATTTCATATAATTATCTTGATTACTTGATTTTTTGCTTTTTATAGACATGCAGGACAGTATTTTTCTGGTAATAATCTTTAAATAGAAGTTCATAATATTGCAACACTGAGTGAGTGGATTTCATTCTAGGTTTTGAAAAAGCAAGGATGAGAAGTCATTACATTGTTATTTGCTTCTGCTTTGATGAGAAATCACTAATGTAACAGAAAATATGAACGGAATTCTGAATGATTGTGGAGATTCACCAAAGATAGAAAAACTGGAGGATGTTCCAAAATACAGGGAAATTTCAGATTGTTTGGATAAAGTGATTGATTTCTTTCACGTATATATAAATTTCTGTTCTCTCTGTTCGATCCACTGTGGAAAAAATTAGAAAGAAAATAGAAAATGTAAACTAATTTAAGGAATGCTTTGTTTCCTCAGTAATTTATCTGTTTTTGTCCAATCTTGGAGATCTATTAGCTTGTTTCATGAATATGCTGCAATATAGAATTTTGTGGGCAAGAACACCTTAAAAAAAAGACATGGGAGATTTTTAATGACATGGATTTTGAAGATTGTATTAGCAAAACATGTTTTTTTTAATCATTTGAAGACACAGACTGCCCCTTTCTGGCTGGCTGAGAACAATAGCCATGTGTAACTTTTCATATGAGATCAAGAGCTTTTAGAGTATTTGGTTTTGGAACCAATGCCCAACTTAATTTAACTTTCATAGCTTTTTTTAGCACCGTGCAAGTTAAGTGCAAAGCTTGTTTAATGTAGGACCTGACAGTGGATTTGGGGGGATGGGGTGGATGTAATTCAGAATTAAGATGAACAAAACCTTAAATAGAGGTATATAAGAGGTGTATATATATAAGGTATCATCTTCAGAGTTAGAGGATGGGAAAGAGAGCCTCTTCTGCAGAGATGTTGTTAGAGTTGATGTGAAGAAGCAGGAATTATTCAAGTGTTTCCCTTCTCATGGCACAAAAGCCATGGTGTGTTGTGGGTTTTGGTGTGGTTTTTTGGAGGGTTTGTTTTTTGCCCTGGTTCTGTCTGATAGCCCACGCTATTAGTATACCTTTCCATCCTTTGTTTTTGCTTGGTCTGGCCACTCTGGAATGAATACTGCACCATTCAAGAAATGCATTGTCTTAGTTTCTGCAATACACTTCCACTTTGTAAGGTGGTAGGTATCACTAATGAAGTTATTTTGGTGGGGAGCTAATTGTCTGTGTGAGCTTTTATTTATGGAAAGGGAGTCCTGTTCTTTCCCTGTAAGAACAACTGCATGGTGTCCTTGTAGGCATTTGCACTGTGCTCCAACAGTAGAACTACTCAGTGGAGATACTGGCTGTGTCAATAGCTCATGCTTATCTCTGTCATGCTGGCTTTGTTAGGGCTGGCCTGGGGACTTTGCTAAGTGTCATTAAAGGAGCAGCTTTTCTACTAATGAAGGATGCTGTTGAATAGGTGCTTGTCTTCACTAGTTCATGAATACTAGTAACTTGTTGAAGATAATTGGTAAGAATAAGTGGATTTTCTCCACCATTTGATCTTAGCTGCAAATATGTGGGTCAGCTTACACACGAGACAGGCAATCAAATAGTGTGCACCAAAGTAAGACCAATGATTTGGTCACATCTGTTGGTTTCATGGAAACTGCCATGTTGTCTAGTCAGTAGAGGAAACTTGAGCTTTTCAAGTCACATCTGAAAGATGTTCAGGTGGTAAACTCTACTTGCTATCATCTGCATCCTGATGCAGGTTGAAACTGTAGTTTCATAGAGCCTAAGTATTTGAAACTTGAGGCAGAGAGATGCAGGTAGCATGCTCTGTAGCATTTAATAGAATTACAACATTTTGCTTGTAAACCTAGTTAGATATCAGCTAGTAAGTGAAGGAGAAATGAAAGACAATGGAGATGTTGCTTTCATTTTGAGCTATCATATACTCTTCTTGTTTTGAAATGCAAATACCAAAGGGGGATTTAAGAATAATAACAAAATGGCATTATATATCCCTCCCCTGCCCCCTGATTTTTTCGATACAAAGCAGATCTTTTAGTATTTCATCAAATGCCCTGAGCCTTTCATATTCAAGCCAGACAGGCTCAGTGGAAGGCTTGAGAAGAGTAAACAAAGGGGTGGGAGACAAAGAGGGTGTGTGTGTTTACTTGTCAAAGATGTGGAATTTACAGATATTACAGCAGAATCAGCCAAGGATTAAAACTTAAAGGAATGCACCAAAAGTTGTGCTGCTTTAGGTTGATGCTATTTTCCCTGTGGGCATTTGAATCTGAGTGAGGTTGTTTTTATATAGCTGAAGATGATTTATTATGTCAACATGTCCAGTGGGCTAAACCTGAAAATATTTCATAACAAAGATAACCAGAATAAATGGGATATGGATTCTTTATTCGTTTGAAGGTGAACCTCAAAGTAAACATCACTGGTTTCCTGAATGTTTAAGTGGTACTTTGCTATGTTTGACTAATGGGTGTTGTGAGTTTGGGAATTTCAAATAGCAGGATGGATTTCATAGAGAATAACACTGGGTGAAACAGTGGTCTGTCCAGCAAGATTTCTTATAACGTACCTTTCTTGGCCATGTAAGTTGCAAAAAGGTTATAAGTGCTCATTTTGCAAGAAACCCAAGTCTCTTTAAATTGTGTGTTTAGATACTTAACACCAGTGTTTAAACTCTTAAAAATGTTGTGGTTGAGAGATAGCACACATAGATGATTGCTCTTTCTTTTTTAAAATACAAAATAATTTGAAGATTGTAAGAATAGGGAAAAATGTACATGCATTTGTACATACAAGACAAACGTGTGGCCTTTCATTTTTCTAAAGGTGGGATATTCAGAAAGAAAATTACTTTTGTACTATTGCTTAAGTATTGTGAGCTGCCCTGAAGTTACAGGGCAATGTAATTTCTCTTCAACTATGAGTACAATTTGTACCTTTTAGCAGCAAAGCAGAAGAGCAAGAATATTAAAGTTTTGCTGTAGATGGTACCAGATCCTTTAACCTATCATTTGACTCTTGAAAATTATTTATCTTCGTTTGCTAAAACCTGATAACTCTACCCTAATATTTAGCTTGTAATGATCATGCTTTACATTGAAATACTTGATCATAATCTGTTTGGGGCTTTTATTTATTACAACAAGCATATATTCAGCTGGCATTGGTATATTTTATAAGTGCTCAAATAAATGAAGGCTATTTTTAAACTTTGTTGTAGGTAATCTGGTTACAAGGTACACCTCAGTCTTGAAAACTGGAAGACCTATAGACTTATAGACTATAAAGACATATAAAGACTATAAACAGATATCTTGTTGCCCCCTCAAGCACCTTAGATTCAAGTCTTGACAGTATGGTGAGTAAGCTCCGAATGTTACTTCTTATCCATTTGCAAAAGCATTGTAATTATGGTTGTGAATTGTTTTTTTAAAGTGTTTCTTTTCCCTGTAAAAAATCAAAAGCCTGTCACCTAGAACAACAGCATCACAGAGAACCCTGCTGTTGGGGTAGGGCTGTGGTTGACCTGGGTTGGGCTGAGTTTTGCCCAGTTCATATACCTTTTTCCTTATTTTAAACTCCACTGGTTGTGAGGAGTGACTGTTTCCTTTCATCCTTCTGTATGCGCTGCAGGTATTTTATAAAAGAGATTGGGATAGTGCTTTCCTGTCAGGGCCTAAGTACTACTACTGAAATTTCAAACTAGAATGAAGTGCCTGGTGGAGAATTAGAAATGTGCATTTCTTTTGAGTTTTTAATGGGGAAATGTTAAAGTAGACCAGGTAACTAAAGAAGCAGGATGGGAGGACCAGAAGGATGGTGTCAGTAGTTTACTACATGCTTAGTTTGCTGGAATTTACTCTTAATGATTGGCTCTTACAGCAAGCTTTGCATGTCCTTATGCACACACACACTAGTGCTACAATAGAGAATTTACCAGCTGCACAGAACCTGCTGGGCTTGGTTAGGACTTGAAGCAACAAAAGGATTTTGTGGTGCTGTGACGCATTGTTAGCCCTTGGGCATTTATTGTGTGTACACTGTCCTGTGTAGGATGTGACACGCACTATGTAACAGTAGTCATATGTACCTGTATTGAAGGAAGGGCATTTCCTTGATTCTGAAGTCTGTCTAATTTTTATCTGGAGATACCGTGCCATGTGTTAGTGAAAGAGGTATGTTGATGTTAGAAATGTAGCTTAGACTTTTCTGGGTGGGGATAAACAGATCTCTAAATACACTCTGCCTCGCTATGATGCTGAGGTTTTTCTCATGACTCTTCCATACAAAATACTGTAGATACCCAAACCAATTGCTGTAATTTTCATTGCAGAATCTGAGCTTTACAAACTGTGAATTTGGCTTCTGGTTCCTTCTTTTGGAGACTGCTACAATCCCATTTCATACAGATGAAAAGTGCATACAGTGTTAAATATATTTCAGGGGATTTGTAGAGGTGTTGGTTGACCAGGAACTCCGTCTGATTTTTGATTTATCTGTGCTCAATATGCATAGAGAAGCAATTCTTTTCTTGGATTTGTTTTCATAGAAAATTAAAGTTTAGGTAACAAATGCTTGGAGGAAACCTGAGACTATTCTTTTACTCTTCACTGTCACAAATCTTTTTAGTGTGATTCTGCCTCTCACAGTGTTCCACCCCTCAGTTCTGTTGTAGCATTTACTGTGGTTTCTACCCCTCCCAAGAACTATTACTTTACCACTCTATAACATGTGATAGGTCAAGGAGTGATGGCTTTAAACAGAAAGGTATTAGGAAGAAATTTTTTACTGTGAGAGAGGTGAGGCACTGGAACAGCTTGCCCAGAGTTTTGGATGCCCCATCCTTGGAGGTCTTCAAGGCTAGTTTGGGTGGAATTCTGAGCTACTTGAGCTAGTGGAAGGTGTCCCTGCTCACAGCAGGGGAATTGGAACTAGGTGATCTTTAAAGTCCCTTCCAAAGCATCCCATACCTATGTTTTATGTTCTTTTAGTTTCTGGATTAAACCAATTGTGTCCAATTAAACCAACAGGTTGTCTCTCCTATTTCAGAAAACCTAATGCAGGTGCATGCTGTGTCATGAGAACTGACAGTATTTATATTGCTGTTCAACATTAGTTACCTTGCTCTTCTGGTGTCTGCATGTTTAATAAAGGGCATGTAAATAAAAGCGTGATGGGGATAAACATGATCAAGACAGGGTTTGGAATCTGCTATTAATCTCTTAACTAACCACCTTAATACTCTATTTCCATATATGTCTAAATTTAAGCATGATAGATTTTTACTGATGATTCTAATGATCAGAGTTTTGCCCATTTGTACGTTTTGAAATGTGATGGTGGTGCTTGTTTTTCTGTCCTGTTTTTGTTTGTTTTGTTTTAAGCTCTATTCTGTAGCGTGAATGTTGACCAAATACTTAATAAAAGCTTCAAGCAATATCCTTCTAGACAGTCTTGCTTTGTAAGAATGGCCTAAGGCTGTCACTGAGAGGAGTGAGGGGGAATGTGTGCAGTGTGGATGGAGTTGAAATATGTATTTATATAATGGAAGTCTGTCTGCAGTTCTAAAGCATAACTCCTAAACCTTAAAGAAACTTCTCATAACGAATCAATTAATAACCAGCTTTATGTTATGTATGGGAGAAGAATGTTACTTTTCTGAAGTATTTTATTGAAAACAGAGCTGCATGTTGGCCTGCTGCTGCACTGTGATTTAGCCCGTTCTGATTATGGTGTAAATAAACTAGTTTGGGGGCTAATTTTATTCTGTAGTTACCAGCTTCATGTCCATTGAAAGGGAGATTATTTCATAACACTCTGCTTTGACAGAGAATTTTGCCTATCTCAATTTTGTGTTTTCTGGAAAACTTGCTGTTTTGTTTTTTTGGTAGCTCACAGTCATGTTGAATGTTCTGTTTTTATTAAACAAGTACCTGTAACTGGGTATCTGTAACAAAACAAGCTTCCAACTTCTTTTCTAAGAAATGTAGTAAAATGTTTCTATTTGTCTTCGCTGGTGTAGGAACGTAAATATATTTATTTTTTGGCTTCATGACCCTAAGTGCATCAAATTAATGGCTCAGAAGTTACTATTGTCCTTTTTCATTGCTGTAAAACCTCCTACAGGCTAGAACTGCATCTTTTATGGTTATTCAACCAGATGTATAGGTAAGTGGCTGATAGTGACCTGACCTACAGTCCAGTAGATGAGGTATTTAAAGATGAAGCGTCTTTGTTAAAAAGCCTTCACGTAAGTGAAGTGTATGTAGCATTAAACTCTTCCAGATGTGCACTTTTTCCATGATCACAAAAAAGGATGAACTTAGCCCCCAGTGGAAATCTGGGAGCTGTATTTTAGTGTCTCAGTGAGGAATAATGCCATATGAAATTATTTACTCAGAAATCTTCCCTCCAGTGTGTTTGCAGGACAGGCTCTAAGCCTGTAGCTTAGAAAGCAGAAAGTGTCAGAGGATCCCAGAGCTGTACAGGTCTTGAATAATGAGAAGTTCATGTGATGTGATCCCTACAATACTGCAGATTTGTACTTGTAGCCAGCTTGGCAAAAACAGAAGGATATGGAAGATATGTCTATGTTACATAGATGAGGAGTTTAGCAGACCTCATATCTTTGCACAGTTCAACATCTTGGTATGTGTATGTATAAATGAACAACTGTTTTATTTAACTGCTTTGGAAATGAATATAGGGAAATATGTTCCAATTTAGGGTTCTGATAGTTCACAGTTTTGACTGACTTTTTTAAGTTATGTAATTTTGTGTTTTTGAACTGCATATTATACTAAGCAGGGGTTTTTTTCCTGAAAAACATGCACAGACACACACATATATCCAGGTTATGGTTTCTGCTGTATTAATTATAGAATCATTTAGGCTGGAAAAGACTCTTAAAATCATCAAGTCCAACCATTAACCCAGCACTGCTGAGTCCACCAATAAGCTAAGTCCCTAAGCACCACATCTCCGTGTCTTTCAAATACTTTCAGGGATGGGGACAACCAGTTCACTGGGAGCCTGTTCCAGTGCTTGATAGCTGGAACTTTTTTGGGTTTTGATGTGGTCTTTATTCCCTTTCTTTAGGCAATAAGTAATAGTGAATTTGAATAGTCTCTACTAAAAGCAGTTACTTCATTGCTGAATGCAAGTTTCAGTTGTTCAGATATTCTGCTAGAAGATGTGTGTAAAAATTCATGGTATTTTCTTAGATCATCTGTTAACTTATGAGAAAAATAAGGACAGCTGTTAAAATCTTTATTGAAGAGCAAAGCCCCATCCAACCTGGCCTTGAACACTTCTGGGGATGGGGCATCCACACCTTCTCTGGGCAGCCTGTTCCAGTGTCTCACTACCCTCACAGTAAAGGATTTCTTAATACCTAGTTAGGAAGCCTTCTCCCTCGTCATATAGACAGATAAGGAATATGCATATCGTTTGGATACATCAGTCTCAAGCTAAATCTCAGCACTCCTGTGAATAAATTGCCTGTGTGTGAATGACTTTGTGATGAGTTTCTTCCACTTCAAAACAGTGCCTCAAAAATCTTTTTCATTGAAAGGAAGTTTGCCAGAGAGTACCTAATGTGATGAATGCATCACATGGTCAGAGTCAGCATTCAGGGTGTATTGAAATATCTGTAACTGGCTAAGTTAAAACCACCTTACAGCTGAGTTCTTATTTTGCTCTTTTGAACGACACAGTGCAGTGCGGTCTGTCTTTTTGGCCACTTCTTACTTTTTGTGGACTGTTTTGAGTTGTGTGCGTTAATGCTCTTCTGTGCGTTTATTTGTTGGGTTCTTTTAATGGTTGTAAGCCAAGTGGAAAAAGGAACCACTGGAATCATCTAATTCCCATGACTGGAAAGAAAAATTGAGTTCCAAAAATAGCATCTTGGGGTGAAACTGCTTCTTTATGACTCTGGATTTCCTGGACAGTCATCAGTTTGTTTTACAGCCTTAACATCAAGTAAATGGGCCTTGTTTGATATTTAAGTTGAATTTCTAATAAAGGAGGGGAGGAGTATGGGAGGTCTTTAAAATTAGGAAGTAAAACATTTTGGCTTCTTAATTAAATACAATGTTTGGCCATTTATGTAACGAAAAGATGGCAGCTGCTGTTTGTCAGATAGTCAGAAAGGATTTGGAAGGAAAACATCCAGTCCCCGAGAAACTGGTTAATCTGTGTATAGCTCATATCTTGGATGCTGCCCCACTGTAATGGATCTGAAAGCTTGGAGACACTGCCTTAGAAGGCCAGGTCTTCATCCTGTTGTGTTATGGTTTCTATTCCTGAATTGCACGAATGTCTTCTCCCTTGGGATCCTGCCTTCTGCCTATCTTCCCAAGTTTTCTATAAGAAAACCATGCCAAGTATGGAGGGGAAGATTTGAGTTTGTCTACTTGTATTTATGTACTTCACTCTGGGTAGAAACAGTATGTTGAACTGATTTGTCATTAGGTTTTGTGGACTACGAAAAATTTCAATGTAGAAGTAATTCTGATACACAAAGAGCAATGTGTTGTAACTGGCTTATTTTTTTATTTCAAAACTGCTTTATTAGCAACAATACTTGTGAAATGTGATGTTTTGCAAACATTATCCAGAATAACTAAATATTTAGCATGAACGAGAGTGCAGAAAAGAACAAATTGTGATAGTGTGAGGTTCCTTTTTTTGGGAGGGATGTTTGGGTTTTTTGAGGTTTTTTTTGTGTCTGTTCATAGTTCCATTGAAATCTCAGCAGGAGTTCAAAGATGATAGGTTTGGACAACATACTTCCAATTTGAGGAGAAATTTCTGGGTTGCAGGTAAGTAGCACTGCCTGATGTTTGAGTTTAGGTTAAATCATTGTAAAACAAGGAATTAGAGTGTGTACAAATTCAGTTTAAATTTATAGACCAAGAATGTTACTGTTTTAGCCAAAAACATGGATTCTTGCAGGTTGGTACATGAAGAGAAATTGAGACATACAACTGCTTATTTCACCCGCTTATTATGTTCACCTCCTTGTTTGTGAGGTGTGTACCTAGTTTTCCTTGCCTTAGTGCCAGCAGAATCAGACAAATCATTTCTTTGCTAGTATTTCAGAGCTTCTGTCAGTCTTGGCCCAAAAATTTATTCTCTGGCAGTTTTAGACATTCTCTGGAACTTCCTTTTCTATTTATCTGCTGTTTTCTTCCACATGAGTACATGTACGTGCCTATTCAAAACAACTACCAGTAAAGGAATCCCTTCCCAGATTCTCCTAAACCTTTAGTTTTGAGCACCATTATTAAGCCTGTGACTTAGTTTGCATGAAACTTAACTGTGTTTTTATAATAGCTTAAACACAGAATATAATGCCAAACTTGAATGACGTTTGATTAATTGATTAGAACGAAAATAATATTTCAGAAATTTTTTTGTGATTGTGGGGACATGTGTGACTACTTAAGAAGTCACAGGATGTTTTTTCCCTCAGAGTAGTGCTGTAGACTCTGAATAGACAACTAGATTTCATTTCCTGCCCCCTGGCTAGTACCAGTCTGCCCTCAGACAGCAGATCAAGGGATTCACATGTTGATGCGCAAACTAGAATAGTGTCCATGCCAGATGACTGCAGCTGCAGTGTTTTGAGAACACCTTTGCAATGGGATGATGTGCAGACAATCATTTTACTAAAGATATCAGGTATGAACCAGGATTTTTCTTACCTCAAACAGTTACAGAAAGGAATAGTTTTTAAACTGCTTTTTGAGGAAAGAAATTACAATTGAAACAACCCTATTGGCAGTGTCGCTTTTGACATATGTATTGTTCAAAATTTACATTCTGCTTTGGTAATTCTCTGGTAAAGCAGGAAAAGTGTAAAATATTTGCTCAGAAAATATAAGCAGGTTGAGGTCTGCATAACCCTTTTGTTTTTTTACATGAGTATGCAATGCAAACCAGAAGCTTTCTCTGCACATGGGTTTCTGTTCTGTGAACTTCAGGTTCTCAAGGACCTGGTGTATAATCTCTTAATATTTCCATTTAGGTTAGCCAGCTTCGGGTCAAGCTTGGAAACAATACAGTGAGGACAGTAGTCTCTTTTTATACGTGAATAACTAATCAGTGTCTTCAAAACCAGCAAGAGGACTTATTTCTTAGTCTTGTAAAGCCAATTGAAAACAACATGTGATATTTCTCAGACACTGACGGGGGAGATAACTGGAAGAGCAAAACCAAGAATATTGCATGAGTCCAGATGAAGAGAGTTTAATAAGTGAAGGGAGGAGAAAAAAGAATAAAAAGTGATGCAAAGTCATTAGCAGACCAATGCTCAGTCAGCATCCAAGCAACAGCCAGACCCAGTAAACACAATTAAGCTCCAAATGACTGTACTGGGATGTTAGGAAGGATATCTCACTTCTCTGGTAGTAGTGTGTTCACATAATGAGAGCTATGATCAGTCAGACTGAGATATGGTGTTTGATGCAATTTGATATTTTATTAGTAGCACTGTACTGTTAAGCTTTAAATTTCATCTGGGTGGACTTTGGAGGAAGTGTATTGGAACATTACTGCCAAAGTTGAAAGGGTAAAATGGAGAGGGATTGACTTTTAGGCCATTAATTGAAAAAACAGATGTGATAGGTAGAAAGATGAATGTGTTTTGCTATTTGAGTGTTGAGTCATTACAATATTTTGGGTCAGTTTCAGACTAGTTTCTTTGTGGTTGGCATTCACACTACAGAATATTTTCAGCTTTCATGAAAAGGAAAACTTTTAGCTGAAGCAAAGTTGACTTCCTTTGGGCATTTGAGGTATGTTAGTGGGACACGTACCCGAAGTACGTGTTTTGCTTTTGCGAAACATGATTTGGGAGTGTCATTGTTGAATTTGTAAGCACCTTTAGATTTGAAAATGCCAGTCTTAATATTTAAGGTCAGTTATTGAATTAAGAGACTTAGTGCATGACTTGAAGATGTGTGATCTCTGCTTAAAAATCAAGATGCTGACATTTATGTATCTTTTCCTGGGTTTTTTGTAACCTCACTTAACATGGACATATGAAGATACTAGCCAGTTTTTTCAGACTTCGAGGGAGTAGGATACTGTATTTTTATTAAACTGTTGCTTTGCTCTGTATAATATTCTGCAAAGTAAAATAACACACAATTTCTGTTTGGCTGAAATATTTTATTTTGGAATCTCAGCATGCTTTACAAATGCTGATGAATAAAATCTCCGTTCACTTCTGTAAGGCATGTGGTAGTATTCACATTTAATGTATGGAATGAAACCCAGATGTATTAACTTCCAGTCCTGTGCCATAAGCAGCAAATCATCTCCTCCCCTCTGTTTTTATGTGAATCGTCTCTGCTTTCCAACTCTTCACTTTATGAGACTTCTAAGGGCACAGTGCAGTGATTTACTGTTGATCACTTTTCTAATATTTTATTCTAAATGAAACAGCCCTGCAGGTTATGAGTTGCCAAATGACAGAAAACAGGAGCTCCCCCAAGTTCAGGCTGTTTTAAAGTTTAAAGATTTACAATAAAGAAAATAATTAAGTGAATGGTGTCAGAGAGGCCTGCGTTTTACTGTTCTGCTGTCACCAACTCAACTGCTAACATCTGTGTATTGACAAGGTTGTGGTTGCTCACTTAAAAACAAACAAACAAAAGAAAAAACCAAAACACCAAACAAAAACAAACCAAAACACAACTGTACTCCATCACTCTTGAACTTCCTAATAACATGAAGACCTGTCCTTTTTGGTTTTGTTTAATATCTCGTTTCAATTGCAAGGCCTAGTGATGCGGGCATTTTGTCTGGTAGCATTGTTTTGTAGCATTATGTGAGAACTGCTGACTCCATAGGTTCGAATCAGCTCAGCACATCTGTGAATGACTTTTAAAGCTGGAAGAAGAAGACAAATATCTATTGCTGCAATAGTTATTGTGTGCTAAAGACATTTACAAAAAAGTGCATCAGAGGTCACGGTAACTTCTATCAGATGATCTTGTGGAAAGGTCTTTCACTGGTGATACTGTGCTCAGTGCCTGCTTGTCTGAAGCTTGGAGGGGTGCAGATGTTTTGGGAGATTCATCCTTGATCTGCAGAAAAAACAGATGTACACAGATACAGTTTAATGATTTGATCTCTGTTAGGTGCGTCGCTTCTCTAATGAAATTGTGGAACATATACGATTCGTGTGATTTTTCAAGTGGTATCTTAGAAGCCTTTAGGATTGGGAGATTGGAAGAAGTTGTAGGTGCATCATCAAGCACAAATCTCACTACATCCTGCTAGTGTACTCTTGAGATACCTCAGGTAGCTTAAAATGACACAAAAAGGAGATGAAGAGCTTTCTTTGTCAGATTCCTAGGCTTGTTTCTTCTACCAAGGAATGGATTTTAAAATGAATCTTTTTGTTAGATGAGCATGTATAAGCCTGGAGTGAAGAATCACTTCTGCAAAGCATTTGTTAAATGTATTACTACTATAAAAGGCTTTCTCTCCTCCCTTTCACTATGAAGCAACTGTACTTTATTCAGAATAAAGAGTTCGGTAGAATGAGGAAAGCACATGCCTTTTTAAATTTTTTTTTAATTCCTTCTCTTTAATCTTTATATAACTGAATGACTGCAAGCACTGGTCAGTGAGTTTTTGTGCAGAAAGGATGAGAGGAGAAGAGCCAAAAGGTAAGGAAGGAGGTGAAAAGCAAAACTTTTCTGTAAGGACAACACTTGAGAGAGGGCACTTACTAGTGAATTTGTTCTAGAAACCAGTTAAATAAAAACTGTGAGCAACTGTCTGTAACCCAAGATTATCTTCAAAGTTTTCAAACTTGGTTGCTCGTAGAACAGCAACTCCATGGTACTAAAATTAATGTGTTGTCAGGAGTTTTGTGCAGCCCCAAATCTCACTGGTCTGAGTAGAAGCCCTGGAGATTAGGATGCTTACCTGAATGTTCATATCAGAATGACGAGCTTTGCATTTTTGTGGTGATACTGATATGACTTCCCTTGAATGTTGCTATGTGTGTGCCAGTATAATAGGATAATTTTGAAATAAGGGGGAGGGAGAGACCCTTTCGCTCGTAACTGTTTGGTTTCTAGCAGAAAAGCCTCTATAATTTATTGAGAGGAGTTGAAAGAAGAGAAATGTATATTGGAAAATTGGTAGTTTTCTGATGGAAACTATTTTATCTGCACAAGTACATTTGATAGATCATTCTGTCTGAAGCTTCCTGACAGCTTCTTTGACATATTTAAAGGTAAACTAGGCTGCCAATGTTATATAAACAAGCCTCTTGATTTTTGCTGATGCCTTTTCTGAAAAAAAAAAAAATGTGTCAAAGTGACTTGGTGATGAAAATACTCTAAAAACATTGGCTGTATTTAAAGGAAGGTCTTAGGCATTTTAGGTGGGCTTTGTAACTACTACTTCGTTTCCTGGCACATTGATAAGGCAGTGTGATAATGACAGCACTGAGGCTCTTTTGTAAATTATAATTTATGTAGCTGATTGTGTGTATGCATTGTCTAGTTCTGAGTAAACCTGCCCATCAACAGTTTAAGCATGGAGATGTTTCTCACCTAGGAAGTATTCATGGTCTCTATCTTTTTTGATTTGCGTGGATGACCTCAGGGCAGCCACTTCTTCATACTCCCCAGCTCATCTTAACTTCCTTAATTCAAAATCAAATTTTAACTCAAGACTTTCTGAAGTCTGCTTTAACTTGTTTGGTTAACAAACACTAACAGTTTAGAACCTGTTGTTCTCTTGTGTTTGTTTTTAAACTCTCCAGTTGTTTCTTGTTCAACTGTCCTTATCTTCTTGAGAATTGGTTTTGGTTGTCTCATAGGAAGAGTTTGGATTTCCTCTTCTTGAGCTGTATGACTATTCAAACCCAGCTGAGGCCCCATTTTCACTGTGCTTTGGTCAGGCCTTTGGCACTTAATAGCAAGGTTTGTCCCTCCTGTTGCGAGCTATGCCAGTCAAGCGTGGGCAAAACATAAGGAAGGTACTACTCCTGGGGATCTTATGTTGCTGCCATATGTTATGTTTGTAAATTGCTGAGTTCCTGAGGAGGAGAGACTGGTGTTTTTGCTAACTGTAGAGATAAAACCATCTCTTTACTGCTTTTCACTTTATCTTTTATCCTAATAGGCACAAGGCATACAACAAATCTGAACTAGACAATATTAGATTGTTACAATTCCAGTGATAACAGCCAAGCTTTGACTGCAGGTTTGGACTTAGCTCTGAGGAGATTGTGTGTCCTCAGAGGAACGAAAAGATATGGAATTATCAGTAAGTGTGAGTAAGATAAAGCATGGCCCAGGAATGGGTATGGCTGATGTGCAAAATCATCAGTGGTAGGGCTTTTGAAATCTAAATATGTTTGATGAACAATTTGCTTTTACTTTAAAATAAACACAATGGACGGTAAATTTAATAATGAATGCAGTGTAGAAAGCAAACAATAACCCAAAGCACGCTCCCATGCACCCACCTTCTATCTGATTAGTCTGAAGTGACTAAGTGGAACTATCTGTACAAATGATTCAGGCCTCAAGCACTTTCCTAAAAAGTTGAGAAATTCTTACAGGCGAGTTTGTTTTCCTTCCTGTTTTTGAAAGGTGGGGTAGAGGTTGCAGGCGATGAGAAACACAAATAACAAAGTTTAGCCTCTGTAATAATCAGAAGCAACTTGCTGAAATAACAGCCTTTATGAAGATGTTTTGTGTACTATGACTGTGTAGTGTATTCCAGTAAGATTACAGTAATTACCTCAAGTTTTGCTGAAAGTATCTTAAATGTGCTCCGCCCAGCATAAGCCTAATGAGTTGGCACTAAATGAGGGGAAGTATATTTCTCCTGAGATCAGGAAGCCTCAGCTGCAGCTGTTGTCTGTGCTGTGTGTGAGCACAGAGCCGATTAACCTCCTCTGCCCCTGTGCGTACACAGTCTTAAGCCAGAGGAAAGCAGTTTTCCTGTAACCTACACTTGATTGTACTTCTTTTGATGGTTAACTTGGTTATTTATGCTTTTTTTTTGTATCAAGTCCAGTTAAAACAATTGAACTCTGAACAGGCTTCTGAGTTGATTAAGAAATGTATTTATATGGGGTAGCGTATGGAAGCACAACCTGTTAACAGCTGCAAATTTTGTTGATTAAACTAGGTGCAGACACATTTACAAGAGAAACTGTTCGGTGAAAAATTCCAGTTCACTGACATACAAAGGTATCCTGGCTATTTTCTTACCACTTTCCACAGTTTCTTGCCAAGAATAATACAGAGTTTCTCGCAAAGTGTTGACACTGAAAGCTCTAAATGCTAAATGTTTTATCAGTTGTTTCGAGTTGTCCTGATCCCCTGTAAACAAACATGTCTGTGTATGCAGGCACCTGGAGATCCCTGTAGCCATTGCACACCACGTTCTTTTCAGGCAACCCTTCGGATCCTTGTGTGGCCACAGCAAAGTTTGTTTGCAATATTTGCGGGGATGTACCACGAGGTAATAAAAGTTACAGGATACAGTTGCCGACTTTTTGTTCCGTACAGACTTTAGTGAGATTTAGGGATTATACTTGCAACTCGTTTTGACAGGAAGAGCATATGAGTCCTGACCTCATCAAGCAAGCCTTGAAATATTTTGAAAGTTTAAGAGATTTTATCTTACAGTCTCAAAGCACGTTGCAAGTAAATGTTCCTCTAAAAGTCTGATAGAAAAGAAATGAATCTATGGATAGGTAAGTAAAGCTTGGAGAACATAAATTGCTACTTTAAAGATTACCAAGTGAGGCAGTGGCAGACCCAGCATTGATGAAATAGTTGTGATTGTCAGAAGGTTTGGATGTCAGGTTAGCAGGAGAACAAATGCAATATGAAGTGATAGTGTCAAATACGCAATGTCTAAAACAAGACCAACTTCTTCACTTGTGCATAAATGCCTGTACTCATCTGTCATTATTTGGGTTTTGGTTAAAATACAAATACATAAAACTTCCTTGAATTGCTGCTGGGAGCTTAATAATCTGCTTTAGTGTTCTGAAGTGTGTTTGCAGTGCTCGTGAGTGAATTCAACTGCTGTAATTGCTGCTTTCAACTCATAAATCAGCCTGCAGGAGAAATTTCTGCTGAAGTACAGTGGTACAAATGGAAATAAAAAATTTTATAGATTGAAGTTTCTAATTGTCAGAGTGGGATTGCATACATAGAAGGTTAAAAAATGTCATACTCTGAAGAATCTACTGAAGTATTTGGTACTATTTAAGTAACTGTGTCCATATGTATAAAGAACAGGGCTATACCTGAGTCAAGGTAATAAAATCTAAAGCTAAATGTCAAACAAATGTAATTCTTATATAAATATTCTTTATTGTGAATTATGGATGCTATTTGGTGTGTATTACAGAAGAAACACATTATTTCCTTTTCTGCTTGTGTTTTTGTTTAGTGTCTTTCAGGAGATATATTTTTTTTCCTTTTTTCCCAAGACAGTTATTTTAGATAGCAAAAAGCCTGATTTTTTTTTTTTTTGGGTGTTGTTGGAGGGATTGTGGGATTGGTTTGTTGGTTTTTTGTTTGTATGTTTTTAAGTGGAAAATAATCTAATTGGTGCAAACCATGTTTTTTTGAATGACAGATTTTTAAAGAAGAAAATGTAAATATTAGAGAGCACTGTGGATAAACTATGAAAAGAGCTCCCAGACTAAAGCAGTATTCTGGTTGCTAGTTAAGAAATACTGAGTTTTTTCACCTGAAAGTCAGCTATTTGTTTCTAGACCATGACCTCAAATTAATCAGAATAATGGATAAATATTAGTCATCATACTAAAACCCATATGAAAACAAATGTAAAACTGTGTTTAAAAATGTCAAGGCATTATTGAGGGTTATATGACTGAAAGTCAAGAATTAGAGTATTGGAGATTAAATTTTTCTATGCAACCTTAATTTCTCTTTTGGCATTTATGAGATAATCTCATCTCATTGTTGTGTATTTGACGTATCTGTGCCTCAATCTGTTCAGGCAAAGGTCTATTTGCAGCAAAGGACACTGTTTTCAAGATCGTTGCCCCATTGATTGCAAAAGTTGATTTGTCTGAAGTGAATAAGGCCTGATCAAGGCAGCTGAATTCTTCTGTAGCGAACGATATATGCCTTTGGTTATATAAGTATACTTCAGTATTACTAAACCATTATAAACAGATCTCTCACAGCTGAACATTAACAGCACAACTCATTTTCTGTATGCTTGGTTTATGAGATTAAAGGTGAAGAGCTCACTTCTTCAACTAAGCAAAACAGAGGTTGTTCTTTTAATAAATTATATGTTGCAGCATGCCACGTTAAACTGAACAATCAAGTCCTGAGTGCTTCAAAGCAGGCACCCAAAATTCTTCACTTAAATCTCTGTTTGTGGCTCCGTTCCCTATCTGTAAGTGGATTAATCCCTTTTTCAGGATGGAGCTGTTGTGAAGGCAAAGCAGCCATGAAGCACTCGATGTAGGCTCCAGTCGCTAAAGAAAAGAGTAATTTGGTGTTCAGAACAGAATTTTATCAGTGTGCAGTGAGAGCTTGGATGACAAGCTTCAGAATGAAAACAAAACGAATAATTTTTTGTTGAGAGCCATCCTGCACACTTGTGAATTGTCTTTTTATAGCCTTGTTTTAGATCTCGCTCTGAAAAGTTAAGACAAAATAGGTCAAGTTCAATAAAGTTCTATGGGACTAAAAATGAATTAGAATGAGAAGTGCTAGATAGCAAAGGGGGTGATGCCCCCACCTGTAATACTGTCATATTGGTGCTGAGATGGAATCTTCCTAAGCAGAAGCCCTGTGGCATGGAACAGTCTTGTAATTCTGGCATATTGCTTGAGCATCAAAAAAAGGAAAGTAAGCTTTCCCCTGTCTGAAAATTTTGTGTTTCATGAGCTTTGTGACAGAAGGTGGTTAGAACTCTTTCTTTAGCAGCCTCCCATTGCATCAAATGTAATGTAGTGGTGTTTTCTAGTAATTGGTCTTGTTAGGATGAGTATTGTAGGTAGAGTTATCAACTTGTATTAAACCATCAAAGATGAACAGAGGACTGTAATGTTAGGGGCAGGACAACTTGATTTTGATTAGAATGCTAGTAAAATGCAGCTTGAATGACTATGTCTCTGCCTTCTGCAGCACGTGAGATAAACTATTTGAACTGCAGAAGAAATTAATATGCTACTTAGCATCTCTGCTGATAAGTCTTGTATTTTATTCAGCTCTGTGTGGTGGTGCTCGTGAAGCCTGGTGTCAAGACTGTTTTGATTCTCTTATGCTGGAATCCTTAAAAGGTTTAAAAAATGCTCATGACCCAGAGCTTGCAATTCTCTTTTATTTAGGAGGTAGAGGGAGATCTCATGAGTGGAAATTGGGAACAAGAAAGAGATGGAAGAGAGCTGTTCTTTCCTCTTGAAATAATGACTTGAAACTCTGTATGTCCCTAGGGAAGAATTTTTCCTTTTGCATGTTAGGTTACAGGTTATTAATTACCTCAGATTGCAGATAAAAAAATAAAAACACCTTGCAATGGCTTTATTTTTAATTATCCACTGTTAACACTCAACTGTGGGGAAAATCGTGGGAGAGACTTCTTAAAACAGCATCCTGTTTTGGTTTTGTTACTTTGTTCTGTTTTGGAACACAGAAGCTTTTAATTTTGCTAATAATTGTACAAAATGAAAGAAATATGCATTTTGAGAATATCCCACCAGTCACATGAAGTAACTTAAAGCCAAGACTTGCAGTGTACTTAGAGCAAAAATTTTCTTACATACTATATGGCGACACAGTAAACATCAGAACAACGACTTGAATCCTCTCGTTCTGAACTAATGCTTTGAGAGATTGAAGATCTGGCATAAGAGATGTGATATTTTGTAGTGTTTGTTATCTTGAGATGCCAGTGGCATGCAGACTGTACATATATGTTTTACTATAGTGGAAATAGATTCAAGTTTCAATAGTGATGGAAGCCCTGTAGGCATAGATCTTGTACACTGAGTGATGGGACCACATCATACAGGTACTGGATGACTGGAAATTTGCTCTCTTTGGAGATGTCATCTATCACAGAGTTGCCCAAACAGTTGCTCTGATTTTTTCTTTCCACATTAGGTTGGTACAAATAAGACAAGGGTCACACAACAGCAGCTTTCTAGAGCCATCTGGAATCTGGCTACTCCCAGCTGCTGCAGGTCAGAGACTAACTGGTCTAATGTTGGCAGGTTTAATGCCATGTAGCGGTCTAAGAGGAAATCATTGCTTTTGTTCGATCTTCCTGTACTTGTTTCACGAGCTTTCATATACCACTCGCTAATCAAGAATGCAGCTAAGTGCTAAGAGAAAGGAAGTAGTCCAGCTGCTATTGCATTAATCAAAGCACACTAGGAATTTATAATCAGCTGTATAAATAGACTTCACAATAAACCAATCAGTGTAGTGTCACAGGAAGTGGAATTGTGTACCATCTGTATTCTTCTTTCCCTCTGAGTGCATAGGGTAGCGCTATGTTAGTAAATCCATTTGATCATCGTTGCACCACAGAAGTGTGAGCTATGTGGAGGGAAGTCTGCTGGAGATTGCAGGTGCTGGGATGCGCTGCCTTCTGCCCATCGGCCTTAAGTACTTGCTGCAACAGTTAATTTTGATCCTGTTGATCTAACAGTCTGTTTTTGCAGAACACTCAGCAATTCATCTACTCCTCTTTTTCTCTCTTTTCAGTCTACTGTAACACATCAGGAGGTCACTTCTATGCAGTCTTTTTGTTGTCCTCTAACAAGCTGCATTCCTTTGGCCCCTCCCTGTCTTGTTCCAGAGAAGAAATGTCAAGCAATGGAAGATCATGTTTTGCTCTAAAGGAAGAAACACTTAATGTTCTATATTACAGCAGAGGGGAAAATTGCATACTTTTCCTCTGTGTGCACCTGGGTTCTGCTTCTGTATTGTCTGTCTTAACTGATTCTGGAATTACTAGGCCACTAATGGGAGTTCTAATTACTTTGGTTATTGCATTCTGATTATTGTGTTTACTATCTCTTTAGATCCTCAGGGTAATAGGGTTGGGTAGGACAATATCTGCGCATCTTTTGTTTTGGTGAACGTCTTGTTTTAGGCAGTCAGGGCATTGAAAGATTTAAATTTGCCTAACTTTCCAAACAAAGAGGTTGAAACTCCTGTTAGTCCTCTGACAGAAGGCCTCTCTACGTGTGATTGACTTGTTAACAAAATTAAGGTTTGGAATTCTGCTAGCTAGGAAAACATTAACTTGCTACAATACTTAAGGCTGGATTTGGGGTTTTAGTATTTGTTTGAGTGGGGGGGGGTCTGTTTTGGTTTTGTTTCTTTGTTGGTTTTTGTTGGGGTTGGTTTTTGTTGGGGTTTTTTGTTAACTCCTAGTGGGCTCTTTCTGTTCTTAGGCATTTTTTCAGATCCATTCTCAAGATACTACAGCTAATTGCTAAACTGTGTCTATTGCTTAACATCTCTATTCTGTAATCTGGAATATGAATGAGGTGATGTTTCTTATAATCATGTACATTTTTCTCTGCAGTGGAGACTTTACCAAAGTTCTCAGCTTTTTAAGTTCTTTCTGTTTTAAACTAAACTATGGTATTAATACCAGTTAATCATTTCAAATACCATTCATGAGTTGTTTTCACTATTACTTTTCATCTTGCTCTTAATCCTGCTTGTGCTCATGGAGCTGTTGTAACTTGATAATAGAGAACATAATATTGTTTCTTCTAAACTGCTATGCTTTTCTAGCCAACCAGTCTCATTGTTAAGAATGTGAATCATACAATTGTATTCTGTGCCATCCACCAAACTGTAGGGTTCTGAATTCACTGGGTGTACTTCTTGATAGAGCTGCTTGTTTTCTCGGTGACAGTGTTCAAGGCTGTGTTCTGGGCATTGTTGATGCTGTTTGTGCTTTGAAGTTACACTCCTAAAGAAAATTATAATCGTGTATTTAGAATCTAATTTACACCACTGTATTTTTTATTTATGTGTATTTTCCCAGCCAGTATAATTGCTCTTCTAGGAAGCCTTTCATAGCTTCATGTGTGAACTGCTTTCAGTTGTTCATTTGAAGCCTGTTTAGAAAACATAGTCCCCTTTGCTGGGTGAACTTTAATACTTTTCATGTCAGTAAAAGCTTCAAATCTTTCAGCTTTTGTTCTCGATACTCTTCCTTCTTCAGACATTTACTCTGTGGTGGAGTGTGTCACTTGCAGAATTGGTTTTCAAGTTATAGCAAGACGCCTGAGAGAAGGTAAAGCAGAGGTTTTATCCTGCTTCAGAGCCTCCATATGTGTTTGGATTTGCTCAGTTCTTACAAATGGTCTGGCCTAGTTTTGGTAGGTCTTGAAGGCAGTGTGTGCTGTTGCACTCACCTTGTCTCTGTCCTCAGGAAACAACTCTTACATGACTATATCAGGAAAAAAAGGCACTGAATCAGTTGATACCAACTTGGGTCTCCATGCTTGTGACAAGGATTCTAATATGTGTAAACTGAAGGTTCCACTTTTTGTTTTTCTTACAGCAAAAGTTTTTCTTTGGAGGTTTGTATGGCTGTCTCAAAATCCATTTTCTGGAAGTTTTTGATCTCTTCCTTCCATGCTCTCTATTTTCCTTCTACTTTGTTTTCTTTTGGTTCTCTTCCTCACTTAGATATATGCTTGTTTTTATTTGCACATATTATATTCGGTATGAGTCTTGGTGGGGTTTTTCGTCTCTGGTTTTAGAACTTTACCTCTTCATTCCCTCTATCCTCTCCATGTTTATTTTACTTAACTGTGCTGGTTTTCAATGTTTGCTCTCTTCTCTAAGGCCTTTGTGTTTGCATTTATTTATGCCCTGCTGGTGCAGTGCTGAATATTTGTTTGCATATCTTTTCTGTAGTGTTGAAGTTAGTACTATAATGAGATTGACTGACACCTGATTCATAACTAGAATGTACTTCTAGAAATGTAACAATAACGATGGTTTTTTCAGTTAATCCAAAATTCTTCTCTTTTCCCCCCAGTAACATGGAATACATTGTACTCGCATTGGATTTACACACCACCCAGCATCAACTGCAGGGCAGATTTTCTGTTTACCCTGGTTTTACTTGTCTCTCTGCAACCCAATCAAACTTTACATTGTCTGTGTTTCAGCAATTACTTAAGCTGTCCCAAAATTAGTGTCAGTCATCATGCAAAATTACGGGAATACAATGCAGACTGTCTTATAATCTGTAAACTAGACCAGGCTGTGGCCTTGTTTTTTATTCTCTTCATCAAGTTCTTGCTGTTTTGAGTGAAAGTCAAAAGAGAGAGTATAAATCTGTTAAAGTTGGATCTCTTAACGTTACAAGCTGCTTCATAGCTTGTGGATCTCTCAAGTTTAATCCTCACAGTTCTGTAAAAAAAAAAAAAAAAGCCCATTACAGCCAGCAATAGTTGGGCCCCTTCATTGGTAGCTTCTGAAGATCAGAAAATAAGTAAAAATGTATTTCAGTATGTAAACCAAACACTTGTTTCTGTTCCTCTGTAAAGATGTTTCTCTTGGGCAATGTGGAGACAGGAATGGTGAGATTCTATAGATTTAATTAACATTGTCTCCACTGTATCAGATCAATTTTTCCATTTTTTTTCCATTTTGAAGTGCTTGTGAATGTGCCATATACCTTTCCACGGCATGTAATTTGTAAGTGTCAAAAGTATGTTTTGATTTTCAAATAGAACAGCTGATAGCTTGGTTGACACAATCAACCATCTTGACACTTCCCATGGAAAACAGCTTAGTTTGCAGAATTTGTAGTAATCTATGGTTGATTGTTTCTTTTTTCAAAATAATTAGCAGTCAGCAGTATGTTTCAGCCACAGGAATAAAAGGTAGTAATATAAAAGGTGTGTGTGGGAGAAGACTCCAATGCCTACAATCTACTGTACTTAGCATAAAAGTGTAAATTGGTGTGGCAAGGTAAAAGATACTGTAGAACTCATGCATACTGTAGTAGTCTTAAATCTGATAAATATATTTATGTATTTTTATGCAAAATAAATTATATGTAATGTTTTCAGTTACCTGGACACATGCTGTTCGCTGCTACTTGGACCCATGGCTAGTGAATTATACAATTGGGTAAAAATGATAAAAGTGTGTTAAATGTTATACAGTTGACTGCTTTGTTGCACTATCTTTTTCATCAGTGTGCATAAGCAGGTGATATTCTTTAGAGGTCAGTGTTCCGGAAAACCTAAAAACATTTTAGTCTAGTCTGTTTTTAAAGAATGAGAGTCATTCAGATCTGTTTACTTTTCTTTTATCATCTATGGTTGCATGCATGTGCCTATGGAGATTTCCCTCTTGCTCTGACATCCTTATTTTCATGAGAGCACTGCTCTCCTTTTATGAATTCAATAAACATTTTAATAAGCATGACTTTGTTCTGCTCTTGGGGAAATTCAGACTTATCAGAATGAGTCTCCTGAGAAAGGTGAGCAAAGGTCCTCTGGGTGTGCCAAGTCAGCAATCTGTGCATGTTGGAACCAAGAAATGCATTAAAGAGACTGCAAGTTGAACAAGTCAGAATGTTTCCACTACTTCCATATTTATCAAACACGTCAAAGAGAGTGATCACAAGGCCTTCCAGGGATTAACTGCTCTAGTTTTTTGATTGGATTTGGTTTTTGTTTTGGTTTGTTTGGGTTTGGTTTTTTGTTTTGTATTTTTTTTAATACTGTGACAATTGCCAAGTTCACAATGTGCAGCAATGCTTTTCTATCTATGAATGTGAAGAATGCCTGGCTGAGCTTGGAGATACGTTCTGAATGGCAGGCAGAGTTCTCTGAACTTGTAATCACACCCTGCAACTGATGGGGACTTAGGCTTTTGGAGATATATAATATATTGGCATGTTTCCCATGACCAAAAGCCTGGAATGAATTTTCTGTAGAGTCTGTAAATACTCTTCTGTAGACCAACTCATCATTAATACTTTGAACCATGTTTATGTGATCTGAGCAGCAAATTCAATCTCTTTAGGCTTGCAAGTGCTATCAAAGCATTTTGAATACACTGTCTTAGCAATAAGCACAAGATTTTGAAATTTGGAATGGGCAGATTCTCTTCCTTTCAATACTGAGCTAACTGGAAAAGGAGGACAAGACATGAGGGAACCCAAATACAATGAGAGACACCTGTAGATAGAGGTCTGTCTGCAAAATGGGTTTGATTTCATGACTAGCTTTCTGAAACTTAACGCTAGGGATTATTCAGAAGATTGATTTATCCTACTTAGTGGTGCTGTGCATTTTTTTGGTATGAAAATTATAAACAGGATGATGGTAAGTGAATTGAAAATCGTATCTCATTTATCTAAAGGTGAAAACGCAATCATTGGAATGGGTGGAATAGTTTTTGCAATTTTTGATACTTTTTTGGTTCCCAAGTTACGTTCTACAAACTTCATAGTTTGAACTCATTCCTGTAGTCAAAGACACAGGATCACATGCATGTGTGTGCATGTGCTTGTGAATATGCATGCAAAATGACCTTTGAATTTCTGGCAAGTTTCAGCCAGAGTTGTCAGAAGTTTAAAAAAAAATGTTCTTATGGTGAAAGGAGATGACCAGCTTAAGAAGGTGAAGAAAAACTGCATATGCCCCTAACTGTGAGTGAAGATTTAACAGGTCACCCAAGCTCTTAACTGATTGCTAATAAACGAGCAAAAATACTCTGAGTGTAGCATAGTGTGTTTGTGGCTTTACAACCTTTGGAAAAACAATTAGGAGTTCAGTTTGAAGAGTTGATTTTATGCTGCAGGAAAAAACCACGTGGAATAACTGGAGCCCTTGCAATGAATGTGGGAATATTGATCAAATATAGAAAGAGTCCTTTGATGTTAGTGAGTATAGAAAATGGTTGCATCTTGTTTTCATTCACAGTGATTAAAAAAATCAGTCATGTTTTTTACCATAGGCTTATTGTGATGGAATATTTAACTTTTTTTTCCTTAACATCTTTTTCTTGTTATTTTGGCATTTTGAGGGGTGGGGTTTTCTTCAAGCACTTGCCCTTAATGCATTTATGTGTTCCAGCTGGTGGTCCACACACTAAATCCATGAGACTCTTTGTATCCTGCTGTCTTTTCCTTGAGGAAGAAAGGACCACATATGAAGGCTATACTTGCAACCCATGCTGCTTCCTGCATGTGGGCAGCAGTTGGTCACCTGAATGTCAGTGTATAAGAATAAGGTGGACCTTCTGGTTGTGCATTTGGCTTTCCTCTTTCAGCTGCTTGTTTTTGTCACAAGGTTGGGCAAGCTTAACTAGAATAAGAAGTGTTTTGTGCTAAAGTCTTTGTCTAGAAAGCTGAATGACACGTGTGAACAGTGAATGTTAAAATACTCGTTGAATGCTTGGTAAAGGCCAGGGCTTTTTTCTGTAGCACTTTTGAAAGAGATCAGATTTGGTCATTGTTGGTCAGAATTCAAACTATTAATGAAGTTGTCAAGTATGATTTAGTATTTATTAGTTCCCAGAAGGTGCTAATGTAACTTTGCAAGTTAAGGTGAGGAAGAGAATTTAAGCATGTTATGGGTTGTTCTTGGTTGTTCTATCTGTTGATAGGACTGATTTTAAAAAAGAAATAGCAATTCATATACAATGAAATTTGTCTGTACTGGCTAAGTATTTTAGCACCTCCTGAGTCCAACCTGTAGCTAGATATGGTTCTTGCTGGTACAAATCTCTAGTATATACAGGGCCGGAGGATGAAAGAAGTATTTACTATCAAAGTCTGCTAGAGAAATGAGTGTAGCAATAATTCTATTTCTCTCTCATCTAGCATCTTTCATCTGAAGAATTCAAAGCACTTTGGTACACTTTAATTAAACTTTAAAATGTCCCTCTGTTATGGATTGTTTATATTCCCTTGTTTACAGATGGGAGAAATATACCTCAGTCCAGTATTAAACGTTGCAAAGCGAGCTCTTAAGAAAAGCAGAGCAGGTTAAGAAACCCCAGGAATCTTAAATCCCAGTTTCTTTCTTTAGGCTTAGATCCGGCAAACACTTCTGCAGGTTTTTTAATTTCTGCACTGCTCACATGCTTAACACGAAATACCTGAGTGAATACTGGTAGGAATGGGGGCATAACAACTAGGAGTCGTGCGTTTTTCAATCTGAAAAATATGAAATGCCAAAGAGATTTGGTGCTGGTCTTGGGCTTTGCATTCTGAAATACATATTAATAAATAATTCTGTGGGAAATTATGCTAGATAGGTGATTGTTTTCTTTTTGAACAATAATCATCTTCTTACTTCCTGCAGACTATAATGCAGAAATTTGAAATATATAGTTAAAATGCAGTTTTATACAAGTTGGGCTTGGAGTGGCTTAAGGATGGAATAATGTGTAAGTTCCTCCTTTTGTTTTGTCAGACATCCATCCAGAAGAGTGAAGTGTGCTAAAGGAGCTGAATGCCCTCAAAGATTGGCTGACTAGAAAATGTCATTAACAGCATCACAAATTGTCATGTACTTATGTCTTAATAACAAAAGTTTATTTTGGGAAGGTAGTGGTAGGTCATCATTTGGAAACAGGGCAAATAGCATCGTGTTGTCTATTGGACTGAAACATCCATAGGTATAATGAAAATGTGATTTTTAGAAGAGGTACATCTTACAGAGAAAGGGAAGTCTGCATGCCATCTCATAAGGCACTCTTGAGATTTTGTGCAGGATTTGTTGAGAAACCAACAGAGTCTAAAAGGCCAAGGAGAAATTAGTTTAAAGAAAACTTGCAACTATTGTCAGGAGTCTCTCTCTTGAGAGGAGACTGAAATCCATTTGCTTGTTTACTGCGCCAAGTTAAAGATACAACAAGATAGGACCTTTTGGGTTTTCCCTGTGCACAAGAGGTAAAGTATAATCTGGACTCCTCTGATGGCACAAAAGACTACGAGCTAAGGTGAAAAGTTACTTATGCTTATTGTGGAAATTAGAATTGTCTATGTTATCAGTTAGCAGTGGAGCTCTAAATCTGCCCAGAGTACTGACTTCTAAATGTCCTTTGGTCAGCCGGAGGAAAGTACTATGTTTTGTTGCAGCTCTGATAATAGGAGACTAGACTGGATGTCTCGAAGCATTTTCGTGCATTAATTTTATAAATATAATATAAATGTTCCATAAATACTGAAGAATATTTGGGAACTATGTAGTTGCATGGGGCTAATCTCTCAAACACCATTGCTGGGTTTTTCATACTGCTTCTTCGCTCTGTTTAGTTTCTGATGTGTTCACCTTGCCCCAGTAGCCTTAGGGTGTGTTTTCAGACACCTGAGAAGCACTAGCAGTGTGGTGTGCTGGGACTGTGCATAAGTGTCTTTCAGCCCTTCCTGTGCTTCCTGGGTCACTGCTGAGCTGCTGCCTGATGTGTTTGAGCGCCATAGGAGGGCTGTTGAAACAAGCTTCCATTTGCTCTCTGGGTTTGTTTTAGCAGCTGGCTTTGCCATTCTGTGTTACGGTGTGGGCATGTGATTGTGAAGAAGCTGGCAAAGGGCCTTTGTCAAACAAGATCCCCTTCATATTACAGAATCTTCCAATGGCAATAATACCCACAGAAAGGACAGCTTGACACTGCAGCAGAGGTATGAAGCTGTTGAGGAATCATTTAAAGAAAGACAAAAAGTTATTGGTCGTCTGCTGCTCAGTCCACTTGTCACAACAATGCCATCTGTTTTGAACGGAGTGACTTGTTTATTTTTTAACTGTCCTGATGTTAAATTCGTGAAATAATAACTAGTTTACTTGTCAGTGAAGTTCTTTGCAGAGGATGCACCTTTTAAAGTCTGAATATTAATGTGAAAACAGACACATAATGATCTCAATATTTTTTTTTTCAGTTGCAGAGAAGTGTACTTTTAAAAAATAGTTACATTTTGGTATGAGAAAGGAAAGAAAAATGTGTTTGAAAAGTATTGTTAAGTTTACAAAAAAAGTAAAATTTTATAGTGTAATTATTTAACCACTGTCTGTTTGGTGATCGTAACACAACTAGTTTATTCCCAGTTGAGCTGGTAATCAAAAATGCAGAAAAGAGGAATGTTTTTGTTTGGTATTGCAGCAATGAAGAATGACAGACTCCATTGTGTTTGGCCAGGCAAAAGGGTGGTAGAGTCATGGAGGAAATAATGCAGAATCACTGACAACCCATTTCACTATTGCTTATATACTGCAGGGATAAACTTTACTTATGCATCATGCACATCATAGAGAAGCACCATATTCTACTTTGGCCCTTTGACTAGGATCTCAAGTGCCTGATAAGATCTACATAATAACACAGTGTTCTGAGTTGGAAGGGACCCACACGGATCATGGAGTCCAACTCTTAATGGCCCATACAGGGGCTTGAACCCATGACCTTGGTGTTATTAGCACCCAGGGTTTTTTTTAATTAGCTGAGCTAATCTCAGGGCTGTGGAAAAAGCAGAAGTTTTTCCTTGAAAATGCTCTTCTTTGATGGTAGATGTTGTTAAGGTAGCACATATAAAAGCATTCAGATATTTTTGATTGTCTCTTTTGGTTCACAACCTCCAGGCATATTCTACAGTATGAAAGAGGAAGAAGAAGTAAAACGTGCACCTTCTCCTAACAGGGTTGTGTGGCAGTAAGGGACACGGAATGGTGTGATGGCCTTGTTATTTCCCCAACTACTTGGACAGCTGAGCATTGTGTTAGTGTGACAGTAGTGCTGGTAGTACCTGATCACTAGTGAGGTGTAAGAATGAGGTATATACTGTGTGTTACATACTGTGTTCCTGAGCACTGCAGTTAAGAGGCACTGAGTGTCCTCTTGTCTCCTCTGCCCAATGAGTTACACACTCTTTATTCATGCACATAATTTAAAGACTCAGGTGTAGTCACTACTGAATGTCAGATACGTTTTCAGCTCCTTATTCCTACTATTTATGGTCAATTTATAAGTGAGGATATATGGAATTTGCATCACTTCAGTAAGTTTGGAGATTTGCTGTTGATCTTTAGAGGTTGTGATGAGCTGGGGACAGAAGCTAAATCTTGTGCTATGACAGGACAGAAGGAGATGGAGTAGTGTGCAGTCATACCAAATTAGGTCCTAGAAGTGCACCAAACTTCTCAAATTCAATTTAACACCCCTGTCTTCATTCTGTGCCGCTTTTGTACAGAAAATTTTATGCAGATTGCCATATTTAATTTTAATTTTCTTTGCCATTTATTACCACCACATCCTATGAGAAAATCAGAGAATAAAATAATACCTAATACCTGTGTTTCAAAGAAATACTGATCATCCATCACCTGTGAGAAACATTAACACGTAGAGTTATGGTGTTGTGGTCAGGTTTGCATGCAGTGTTTTTTAGAAAAGCTGTTCTTAGGAGTTTTTTTTGTTTTATTAGTGAGGGCAATTCTTTGCCTTGCTAAACCTGTGTTCTGAGCCAAAATTGACATTATTAGGCTACAAGAGGCCCAGCAATTTGAATAGCAGCAGCATTCTCTCTACCAGGTGACTTGGTGGGAAAACAGGGATGTAACTGAAATGAGGGAATGTGAGGCATGGAGTCTAGCAGGGGAGGGAAAAACTATGTATTGTCCACCTGTGTCCAATAACAACAAAAAGAAATCTAATTTCCATTTTCTTCTCTGGGTAGCATGATGGGAATCATAAGTAAGAGAAGTGTGGACGAGTATAGAGAAGAAAGGTACGAAGATGGTGAGCTGGTTTGACTGTGCCTGTAGTCACTTGTGCAATCAAGTGAGTCACAGGTTCCCCTGCCTCACCCCCTTCACATGCTGATGGAACCAGATTCCTCTGCTGCTTTTGAGTCTTGGTAGCAGCAGCAGCAGCCACCTCCCTGATTCTGTGGGAGATATCTTCCAGGAAGCTGACTGCAGACATGTTTACCAGCAGCAGTTGGGGACTAGAGTAAATTGAAGCAAGATTTTTTTGCTTTTCCCTGAATGAGTGAATGAAGTGTTGAGATGGGACCTCATTCAGAGGAAATCGTAAACCATGTGATCTTTGTCTTGGCTATGATATATAAAACTTGCACTGTTTTGTTACTTAATGTATTTTGTGTTGCTTCAAATTATGTGCGTTTGAAAATAATTTGGCTTTAAAGAATAAGTCATGCCAAGTAGACTGACTCTGTTTAGTTTTATGTTTAAATTTCTTTACTACAGCAGTATGTAGGACGGTAGAATGTGACTAAAGCTGGGAACTCATTAGGCTAATGTGTATACATATGCAGAAGATGAGGTTCTTCGTGCCACAGAATGCTTACAGTCAAAATGAACATTGAAATTTGGGCTTATTTTGGAAACACAGTTCATACAGAGAAGGAAAAAATACTTGTTTAGAAATAGTCAGCATTAGAATGTAGAAAACCTTAACAGATGGGTATATGTGTTTCAGGACGTGCCCTTTCATTTCTTTAACAAGAGATTCACATGCTGAATTGATTACTCCCTAACTTTCCCATGTAATTTCTTACATTCTTGGCTGAAGCATCCCACACCAGTTATTGTAGAGACAGGACACTAGACACAGCTGGAAAGAGTAGTTTGGTTAGGTGGGTCTCTCTTCTCCTGTTTATGGTCTATTGGAACCCCTCCAAGGGGCTGGCACATGAGTGGCCATTGGGATGTGTAACCCCACAGTGCCTCAGACTGCCTGGTCTCTGTTTCCATTTTGCTTCAGCCCATCTTACCCAATCCCTGTCCCAAGGTAAAGATTTCTCTCTGTTCTGAGGGTTCTATTAATGTTTCACAGAAGCGAATGCAGGGCTTCTACATGAAGTAGTAAGGCACATTTACTAAAGCTTTCTAGATCATTTTAATCAGTCTTAAGGTTAGATTTAGTTTCTTGGGCAAAGTTTTTTTTTTCATACCTAAAGCTGTGCTGGAAATGCTTACTTGTGATACAGATGAGAGTTTAAAAATAAATCTCTTGGTTTTCATTGGAGTGGAAACCCAACTGGGAAAAAAGTTTCACTATATGCTGAGTGAGTGCAAAAATGCCTTCAGAAATTAACCTTATCTGTTGATGTTTCACATACCACTTCATTAGCATTGCATCCCAATGAGTCTTTCTATTTGTGACTTCCAGAGCTGGAGTTTCTAGGGATGAGGTGGCAGCTATCAACAATACAGTTAGAGTTAATTGTTGTGAAATAAGTATTTTATTGGCACAGATGACAAGAGTTGAGAAATATGCACTATCTTTCATCTGTGCATTTCAAATCACTTTCTAGATGAGCTAATTAGGCTTTCTAGATAATTATAGGTAACTTATAAATAAATAATGGGAAGTGCCTTGCCTAGTATCACATAGCAAATCAAAAGCTGCCTAAAATGAAACCTGAGACCTGGCTCCGTATTTCCTGGAATCAGCATGGAGTCAGTCTGTAGGTCCCAAAGTTGCATCTAAGTAAGAGGCATTTTCAGAAGACCATGAAAAGTCAAGGGTTTGAATTTTCAGATCTCTGTGGCAGCTTCACTGTACAGGATTTCACAGGGTTGTTGCAGAAGAAGAGCAGAGCTCCTTCTTTGCTGAATGAAGTCATGCTTATTTAAGTAGGCAGGCCATGGCGAAAGTGTGGAGAATGGCTGTGTGTTCCTGTAACTAGGTGGAAGTTTTGACCTTGTTGAATTGAGTCTTGCTTTGGTGACAGTCTCTAGGTTAAATAAACAGTAGTTTGAAGTTCCCCTAACACAAAGGATTGCTTTATATGAGGCACTGCATGTGCTTGAATGTTTTTAGTTTGATGGTGGTGTTTTGTTGTTTTTATAACCAATCACATTAATCCTGAAATTTTAGTATTTATTTTTCCTGATAATTCCTTTATCTTGCTGAAAGAATGGACTGGTGTTTTGTCAGGAGATTAACTCTTTTAGTTACTTTGAATGTCCTCTTATGAACTCAAATCCAAACTCTTGTTCTTGGAGTATTGGTGATACTCATAACCTGTTTATGCTATCTCTACTGAAGAATAGCATACTCCTTTGGAACTGTATGCATGTGATTTGTGAACTGTGGAGGGCTCAAATGCTTCATATGTAATGAATTAGGGTGCCTGTAGCTCTTGCCTTCTGAACTCCCAATGTGAAAAGCAGGCTGCTGACCATACAAAACTCACTGGTGCACTGGAGTGTGTAGCGACACTCAAAAGCAGTAGGTGTTACTTTGGGTATCTTCGTCTGTGTTTGAAACGAACCTTTTAAAGGCTTAAAGCAAAAGTTTTTTTGCCCAGCTTCTCAGTAATTTGCTTTGATGCACGTGCTTGTGAGACCTTCTGGCAGCACCTTTACACAGTGCGTGGGGCTAACATGCTGTATTGAGCCCCCCTGGAAATGGGAGGCGTTTGGAGTTCAAAAGAGACTCCCGGCTGGTGAAGTTTTATCCAGTGTCTGAAGTTTTGAGAAGAACATTCAGGAACTTGAGTACACTTCTGTACAGAGATCTGCCTTATGGAAGGGCAGAAGTCGTGTTTTTATTTACAGGGATCACAAAAAAAAAATGAAGGTGGCATCTTTCATATAACAGGACTCAGAACAAAATGTTGATGTTTGTGAGGATAATATTTTGGCATAGTCTAATCTCATTATGGTAGGAATAATGATACAAGTTCTGTCTTAACAGTATACCCTTTTAGTATTGCTTTTAAGTTTCTCTGATATTAAATAATAGCATTCAAAAGACTGTTTCAAATCTTACTGCATCACTACTGTTTTAATTAATAGGAGTTACATGTTCGCATACATAAGCATAAACGTTACTTGGCAAGGATTCCTTCTGACCACATTGTTCTTAAGGTACATGTAGAAAGGCAAATCAATTTCTCATGGGAAAAGTAATGCTGATGAAAGTATGCAGCAAATCAGGGTATTAATTTAAATAGTGTGCTGTTAACCAAACTGAGTGGTGAGGCAACATGAACCATGATAACAATGATAAATTGGTTTATCTTGAAGATAAATTCTTTATGGTCATGTTACAGACACTGCAGGAAAAATGGCACTCAAAAGCTAGATTTTTGCTCATAGATTACCAAGCAGCGGTTGTGTGTTCTCTGTATGGGGACACTATGATTCTACAATTCCATGACTTATGTAGAAAAGATTAAATAGCAGTTGTATTAAAGAGAGTCCATTGTCGATTCCCTATTTTGTAGTGACACCAGATTCTAAAACCTTTCCATAAAATAACACCGTGTTCTGAAAACAGTTCTAACATCTTCACTAGTGCTACTTTCAGGAAAAAAAAAAATTACTACTTAACAGGAGTAAGGATTGCAGACAGCAAATATGTAGCATTCTTCTAACACTGACAGAACCAATACAGTTGCAAGAATCTCTAGCCAAGTTCTGATACAGAATGGGATCCTTTTAGGTAGCAAAATACATTAATAATTTAACTCATTATGAAAGTTTCATTCTGCCCTCTGATGTTCATGAGGGATTAAAGATCAAATTTGAAGACAGCCAAGCAAAATTAGCATTTTGTTGCTGCTGGTAGTAGTCCTTCATCTTTTTCTTCCCTTGCTTGTTCTGATTTTTATCTGATCCCTTGGTAAGTTGGTTGAGGTCACCAGCTTGTAGAGGGTTCGTTCTGGATAGTTCTGCCAGTGAATTGATTTACTGAAGGGTCACATCAATCAGAGCTGATACAAGGAAGCATCGGGAAAGTGTGGCTGGAAAGGGGAATGCTAAGAGGAGGAAGGAGTATGGGACCTGTTTTCTGCAGCAGTTACATCAACTCAGCTGATGTCTTCTTATTGGACCCTAGCATCTGGCTCCTTTACATTGGTCTAGCTTTCAAAATGCCAGTAAAATATTTAGTATATTGAAAGTGGTGGGTCTACCTGAGAAGAGTAATGACTAAAATATATTTCAGTCCTACCAACAACTAATTACTCTATCAACTTGTAATAATGGATTTTCTCCTGATATAGTGAATGTCTGACTTTTTGAAAGTCTTGATGGTAAACAGGAGAAACTTTTTACTTTCAAAGCTTTTATTTCTCATCTGCTAGTATTTAATTCTATAAAAATAATTCAGTTATTTAATAATAATTAATTCAATTGTTTGAGTTGATATTGTGGATGTCATGTTGCAGTACAAGCACAATTAGGGGATGCTGGTCCTAGCAGAGTCATTCATGCCCCAGTTCTTCCAGGAGTGGGATCAATAGCAGAGTTCTGCTGTGTGTGCTGTTACTGTACCGAAGAAGTATGCAGTGTCTGTCTCCTTAGGTGATCCGGAATTCTGTAATAATCTTCAGGTACAGGCTTTTTATGTTTTCTGAAAAATGATGCATGTTTAGACTCATATAAAATATACTATTGGGTACATTGTGCTTATCCTAAAGCTCTTAAGCTGGAAGTAAAAAGTGCAGAAAGTGTCAGAGGCTTTCTGTGCTTTAGTGCATCTGAGTAACGGGTGTTCTCCATGCCACTGGCTGCCTTTGCAGTGTGCCAGAAGAGTACCTGAGCTCATGCTGACAGGCTCAGTTTTTTCTTTTTTTATTCCAAGGCAGGATACAAAAATCTCAAGGGAGTCTGCCTTTTACTGACCTAATTGTCTGTGGACAGACAAGAAGTTACATATTTCCCTTTTAAGGTTGCAAAAATACCTTTGTTGGCTGTCTTAAATAGGATTTTAACATATTCCTTGGCCTTTATAGTTCAAGCACTATGCCTGCATTATACTGGATTGTAGTCTTGCTGCTGTGACCCCATCTTTTCATTACCACATTACTTGGACCTACAGAAAAACCAGCATAGAGGACTTCCATGTACTTCAGTTGTGTGATTCTCAGTAAGCATTTACACAAATGACAAGGCATGGTAAATAATCTTTTGGGGTGAGTATTTGAACTTAACAGGTTTGTTTATGTGTTTATTAACATAAGCATATGAAATTAGCCTTTGTATCTGTCTTCTAGCAAAAGCTTCTTTCAAAGAGCCCACATAAGTAACAGGTTAGTTCAAGTGCCACAGAACAGGATTGGGAATGAGTAATGTGGTGTTGATTGTGCATGTCAGCACTGCAGTATTACCCCTTCCTGCAGTGGCTATCCAGTTATATATACACTCAGGGATGATTCTTCCTTGCTTTTTGTTGGAGAAGCTGTGGATTGTAGTTTCCTAAAGCTTTTTTTAAAGATTGTTTATGTTTCTGCCTACACATGTCCTACAACCACCATGTGAAGTCTGTCTCAGTTTCTTTAATCTTTGTTTAGAGGCGAATTCAGGTATCATCTCAGAACACCATTTTTGGAGAGATTTCACAGGTAATAGCTGTATTGACAGTAAGTAGAACTAGCTTTGGGGTGACAGTCTAAGAGTAGGAAACACGAGGTCTGAAGTCTATTCCTGCCTTTGTCCTAGACTTAGTTCTTAACATAGACAAGTCACAGCATGTCACTGCTGTGAAATAGAGATTATACCTGACTACTTAACAACCACACTGTAAGTTTGCTACCTCTCTAAGGAAAGAAGGTTGTAAAAGAAGTGCTGGAGTGCCATGTCAACTCTGTTTGCATTTGATTTGAACCCTGAATTTTCAGGGTGAAGGAAAATGAGTATTTGTGTTATTGTCTCAGACCTCTTTGGATCCAAAATACTGCAGCTAGAAAAAGACTTCTTTCCACACCCAAAACTTCCATTTCCTCCCCCCCCTTCTTTCTTATGTATTTTGAAAACATTCTGAAGTTGCTGTATCTGCCTCTGTCAGTTTTGTAAATAAACTGTTTTCTTGCTGGTGCTTTTAGATTTTTGTCTAATATAATTTTATCTTTTTTTCTGTGTTGGATATACTTTAATTTCTTCAGAGCTGAGCCTTGGCTGCTCTACAAGTACAGCAGTAGAAGACATGAGGGCAGCTAAAACCATGAACCATTTGACTAATAATGGTATCTGACTTTTGGTTGTTCCTTACTAAAATATGAAAACGGGAGAGATCTATGTTAGTGTCACTTTTGTCTTTGTATTTTGGCACAATGGTGACCTTTGAACTCTAGACTGAAATGTTTTAGTTGCTTTTTACCATTTTTGCTATTGGAAGCCTGCAGGTGGAGGTGGTTTTTTTTTTCTTTTTATTGAAATATTTATTTGGCTTTTACAAACTTTCCCAACCAACCTCTGTTTTATTCAGTGCTTCAGTGCTGCTTTGCTCTGCTCTTTGCATTGGTCAGGAAGTGAGGGCAACAAGGCCTCAAGTGTTCAACATATGGAATTATTGGTTATACCTTTGCCCATTGAAACATGCAGCATACTGCACTCTTCACAGCTCATCTTTTATGACTCATTGGCACCTCTTTGGAAAAGGTTGCTGCTGCTAGCTTAGGGGGAGGGAGGGGGGATCCCTCTTGAGCCTTTTCATGTATTTTGTTTTAGCCTTCTGTATTTATAATGGCCTGGCTTGAAGGCGAGCACCTTCCTATTTTTACCAGACGTCCTTCCTTGCATTGAAGACTTAAAACGTCATACTTTGAGATTCACAGATAAAGCAATTAACAAGGCTTCAAACAGCCTCTTGATGGAACAAGTATGTTTGGGCACCTTTTTGCAGTGTTAGTAAATTGCTGGAAGTTTGCTCCTTATGCTTTATTTTTTCTACTTTCTTTGGACTATCTTGATAAGTTAACTGTTTCTGGAGTAACAGATTAGCAAATTATATAAATATGAAAAATGCCAGTTGCTCCTTTTTTGTAGCTTGTGGTGCTTGGTAGGAGTTTAAAATAACAAACATCCATCAGTGTTGTTTTCCTGGTTCAAATGGCAACTGTTTGAAACATCTGCTGCCTAGTAGTGTGTGGATAGCATACTTTATTAGAATTCACATGTGTGGAGAATTGTATCTGAGCCAGGTTGTTCTAATTATTTTATTTATTTTTTTTACAAGCCATGCTGCTAATATTTGCTCAAAAATGAGGCTTTTGGCTGATGTTTCTCAACCTGAAAGCATGTAGTTTGGCTAAAGGAGATACTCTATTCTTCAACATTTGGGAAGCATATAGGTATATAAAGAGCAACAAACTGTGCTGTAAGCAGCCTGTCATATTATTCATTCATTTTTGAGCAGAGCTTTTTGCTGTTGATCTTACAAAGCACTCCTAGATCTTGGCTATGTCTGTCTTTAGATATATGGCCAGTGCAAATTAAATACAGATTTTGATCAGGCTTCTAACAGCCTTGTTTACCCTTATTTGTTTCCTACTTCCTCTGTTGGTATATTAGTATAAATCAGTATAATTTGCTTGAAGGAAATGGAGCGGTGTTGAGCAACAACTGCTGAGTGAAAAATCTAATAGACTTTAATAAAGCTTTTAGCTGTGAAGACACAAATATAAATACTGGCAGCTGTAAGGAGCTTTGTATGCGTGAGTGAGGTAAAAATGGAATAATACAGTCTTTTGTCTGCCTCTTTCAATGGTTTTGAAGAATTCCTCATAATTTAACAAAAGGCAATATCTCAGTTTTCCATCCACATCCTACAGTCAGAATGATTGAATTCAGAGGAGGAAAAGGATTTGTAGGGAGGATGGTTTTCAGCTGCCTTTATGTTGCCAAGGACTGTTTTGGGGATTTTTTTGTTTCCTCAGTGTGTGATAGCTGCAGCTATCTTAGGCTTCTAGCCAAAAGCTGATTGTCATGCTCAGAGAACATCTTCCCATTTTACTGACAGTACACTTCATCTCCCTTCAGCTTCCTCTTGAGCATCAGAAGGCAAGAACACCCTGATGGTGAAGTGTTTCACAGCCAGATTGCTGCTACTTTTTTATACAGCAGAATCTTTCTTTGTGATTGCTGCTTTGGTAAACTTGCTAGGTGTAATTCACTCTTGCCTCTTAAGACACCCTTAAGCCTGTGTCTTCTCTTTCTTGTCCTCTACTTCTGTGGCTGAGAAGGAACAGCGAGGAGCTGAAATTAATGCTGGGTCTCACTACTTATGTACATTCAGCCCTTGTCCTAATGTCTCTGGAGGCATCAGCATAACTCATTAACTGGTTAGTCCTAATGATGCTGGATTCTTACAGATAAAAGAATAATCTCCTGGATTGTTAATGTGGCTTTGTTTTCATGGGGTGTCACCTTTCCCTTTTGCCCACAACATAAAATGATTATTTCAGCAGTTGGAATATTTGCCTCCTAGTTGACCAGTGAGCTCTTTACTTCACAGGGTAGCAGGCTTTGTTATGGGAGAGACTAGTGGCAATGCTTGCTGTCAGCTGTGTTTGAAGAAATACTTTGGTTTACACTGAGAACTAAATCCATGAAGCTGGCAGGTGTCGTAGGCATAGCATGGCGCTTCTTTGCCTAAGGCTTTCCCACAGAGCTGTGAGAATCCTTCTCCCTGGTTGTTAAGAGGCTCTTGTTTGTAACAGTTGTCCCTCTGGCAGAAACTGAATTGTGTTTGGTTTAACCAGGGAGAGTGGTAGAAAGAGAAGTGCTCAGTCCACTGTAACTCCATCAAGTCCAGCTTTACAATGTTGTTAGCAGAAGCCATTTAGTGGTCATCTCTATAATAGCATTTCCTTTGGATTGCACTGCTTTGGTGTTTGAATGTGTATTGGCAATGTAATCCTGTGCACAGCCAGAAGTGTCTCTTTTTGAAATAACCTAATTTTTACTTGCTGTGTGTTGGAACGTTCAGTGGTCAGTGACAGAATAGTATTTTGATGAGTCAAAGGCAGTTAATTAATTTTTCCGTGACAGGACTCTTCTGTGCTCCCCAGCATTATGTGCAGATTTAAGAGCTGAAGCTGTGCTTCAGTTTTCCTTCTTGTTTAGGATAGATCATGTAGGTGTCAGTGCCATATACGAAATCAGTTTGGGCGGTACTATTTCCTTGTCCCATTTTGTGAGCAGTGTAAAGCTACCGTGTATATCATCTATCAATCTCTGTGCTGGGTATTCTTTTTTTCAGTCCCAGTAAGGTTGTTCCTTTCTTACTGAAGACTTACTGACAAGCCTAGAGAAGGGCCCTATGGTCAGACTTTCCACTGGGAGACTGGGAAAAAATTGGGATGGAAGCTTCTTGCAAAGCTGGTGTATAGTCACAGTGCTGTCTTTGTTTGAAGGTGGGTCTTTTTGAACTTCATTACTTTTAAAGGTACTAGTCCACCAGGACGTCTGTGATATTAGCAGTAGTCTTTGTGTACCCTTTTCAGAAGCAAAATGCCTCCAAAGGCTAATTGTATGTTTCCTCCACTATTGTGGTGGATGGACTCCAGCTGGCACTTCGATCCCTCTACAAAAGGGTGTAGGAGGGAGTTGGCTGGGAGTAAAAGGAAGAAAAAAAAAAAAAGGTGCATCAAGACAGAGACAGTTTAAGTGAAGGGAGAGGGAGGGGACGCCACACCAAACACCACCCCACACCGTCCCCCACAAGTGATGCAAGGGTAGTCACCACCAGCAGACAATGGCTGCTTTGGAAAAACTCACCCTGCTGCCCTCCACACCAGACTCCCACCCCATTTTATGGCTGAGTATGATGCTATGGAATAACTCTGATTGTTCCAAGTTAGCTGCCCCAGCTCTCTGTCCCCTCACAACATAACAAGGGTGACAGAGCAAGACAGAAGAGCCTTAATGCTGTGTAAGCAGTGTTCAGCAGTGGCCAAAATCACTGGTGTGTCAGCAACAGTGTTGTGGTCACCACTCTAAAGCACACCACATGCACTATGTGGCAAACTAGCTCCATCCCAGCCAGACTCAGTGTGTGCTGTTACTGAGGCTGCTTTATTTCAGAATTTCCCTTGGGAGTTAGTAAAGGTTGAAGCATTGCTCAGCATTGTGATGTGTTTAATACAGTAGTTGAAACCAGACCAGATTCTTGGTTTAAGATTTTAAGATGGGCTTAGCTTCTAGAATAGTCTATGCAGTAATAAGCATCTGAAAGCTAAGGTTCTCAAGTTCATTGTTTTCCTTGTAGTTCATTCAAACTTGACTGAAGTTTTTTTGCCTTTAGTTTCACTGTTCTTGACTATGAAATGATAATATTGATAACACTCAGTGCTTAAGTGTGTGGTAGTAGAAAAGTAGTGATGCTAAAGGTAGGAGTGTTTGTAAGGATTCTTTATTTCTTAAGAATACCAATAGTTGAAAAAACCCGCAAGACTGTTGTTATTTTCTTGGATTGTTTTTTATTTTATTTTTGAATGGGAAAACATTCTTGGGAGATCTCCATGAATTCACAAGTTTGTCTCCATCTTGAGACATTTGACAGCAAGGCCAAATAACACTGGATCTATTGTTAGAAGGGAACCTGATACTGTTATTGTTCCACTTGAATGGAGTTCTGTGAGGAAATGCCAGCTCTCGTATTGAGGCAACTAAAGCAACTGGAAGAGGTCTTGGTTTACTGCATTACTAGCTGTCAAACAGATGAGAAGAACTCATTTAATCCAAGTATGAAAGCTTACTCAACAAGCATCTGAAGGAGTGAAATATAAATTAATTGCCCTTTGCAGGGGCGACTTCTGGAATGTTAATCACAAGTGAGAAACATAATTTTTGAGCTGGTAGAGTGTATGTAGATAGACAAAAGCCTATTTCTTTCCAAAGATGATTAAATGAATGTAGAGTGGGGCACTACAACATTTCACTTAAGAGTATGAAGAAAAAGGAAGAACGGTTAGTTTGGATCAACTGCATTTCATGGAATTGAAAAGAAATTTCATTCTGTTTCAGAAACTTCTCAGTGTTCCTTTTATGAGATCTTTTACTCGTGTATATGCTGGATAGATACTACATGGCATAATTTGCTCACAGAATCAGAGCAGTTAGCAACTTCAGTTGATTTTAGTGTCAAACTACCTTGATGTTGGACTCATTGTCAAAGTTTTTGATTTCTTAGAACTGTTAGCTTGACTCGTGTCATTCAGTTACTGTAATTGAATTTAATTTTTGGGCCAGAGACTTAAAGCAAAATGAAAAAAGGAAACCATGTTAATGAAAAGTTGGAAGGGGGAGATCACTATTTTAAATTTAGTTGTAGAAATTCACATGGATAGACCACTTTATAGGTTTTGAGGATTCACTGCAGTGGGGTAACATTAATTATTCCTCTCTACGTAATACAAGCACAATTTTTAGACATGTTTCTATTTACTTTTATGGCAAGTGAGAAATATATGCCATTTAAGAGGAAATAAAGAACCTGGAAATATTTATGGAAAATCAGCAGTGTTTAAAACCTTGGTGCTTTCTACAGGTTTTAGCTCTTCACATTCTCTTTTCAGTCTAATTAAGTGTAATATGAAACTTTGTATCCTAAAGTACAGGGTAGAGCTTCCTGTAAATAAAGAGCTTTCTGAGGCATTGGCATGAAAAATATCATGTAGTTAAAGATAGCATTGTTTGGTTTAGACTGCTAAGAAACAAGTGCTTGGCTGATGTTGAATACAACTAAAAGCAAATTTCATTACTTTTCCTGTATGCTAACTAGGTATAGTATAGGAAATGCAACAAAGCAAATAGAAATTTTATTATCTAAATTGATTGTTAATTTAGTAGCAGCATTCACTTGACTGCAGCAAATTTCCTGAGTATGAAGGACCAGATGGAGTTAAGTGACTGCTCACAGTCAGTCACTAATTTTCAGGGAGTTGGTTTCAATTCTTATACCTAATTTCATAGGATTCAGTCAATTTTTATTCACTGTATTTATTGTAGATATTGTATTTATTGGATCTATTCTATTTATGTACTGTGTAGAGGGAGGAGGATGAACACAATCTTGGCAAAGTTTCAGTGGGTGGTTATCTCCAAAAATCTGTGCTTCAATGTCAGCAACTAATTAAACCAACTATATACCTTTTTCTCATAGTAGTTGGGAATTGCATGTTGTTGTATGGTGTATTTCTCTGCAGGTGCAGTGTGTCTCAAATAGGGCATGTCACATGCTCAAATAAAAGTCCCATGCTTGTGACTATTGTAATTTAGAATATAAAAATAATAGTAAAAAAATATTATCAAAATATAATATAAAAATAATAGCAAAAACTTATAATGTATTTCTGAAAATGCAGATGTCACTGTGTGCTCTTTTATGCTGCTGGCACTACAGAACAGATTCCTTACCCAAGCTGTCTCAAGTCAGAATGAGCCGAGTGAGGCTTTTGGACTATCTGGTCCATCATATGCTCATTGGACAACCAGTTCATTAAAAGTGGGGCATGTGTTCCATTAAAATTGAGGCAAGTCCCAGAAACACAAGCCAATGACATCAGCTGAATGAGTTCGCTCAATTTTTAGTTGGTATTTTTAAGATCAAGAAGCGTAGAAGTTCCAGTATTTCTTGCCAGGTCCCATTTAAAGGGCAGGTTCTATTTCTGTATGAATGGAAGTTCTGGTAGATCAGCAGTCCTTAGCAGTAGACAGGGGGAGCTTTGAACCAACTGTGTTCCTTTGATAAACTAGTTGAAAGGAAGGAATTTCTGTCAAGGGAAACTTGGGTTTATGTTGTCTTTGTGATCCTGACTGTAGTTATCTTTAAAACAGATAAATATATTTTTGTGTTCCCAAGTGTACTAGGCTTTTTGAGTCTTTACTATGAGAAATGACTCAGATGTGTGCAAGGTCGAGGAAATATGTAGCGAGTATGATCCTAGTAGATAAGCAGGTAATAGTATGAGGTGAAATGACTGTTATGGTTTTCTTGGGTTTGGTTTTTATAATTTTTTTTTTTAATTTAAGAATGGCCAGATTTGAGAGAGACTTCAGGTGTGTTAAAGGAAAAGGATTGTTAAATGAGGCTAAGTGATAGAGATGAGGGAGTTTGAGGGAAGAGGTCTGTGTGAATGGCTGATTGTGTAAGGAGGTCTGGCAGAGGAAATGTGCTTTGTTAGTTTGTCATCACTTTCTCTCCCTTTTCCTCTTCCTTTTCTAGTCAGCAGTCATTTTCCTTCACTCCTGCTGATCCCTCACAGCACCTGGAAAGGTGCTACTAAACAGGCAGAGTGCTGCCTACCTTTTGCCTGGCAGTTGTCTTTTCTGGGCTCACAATAAGGACTCTGTTGTCCAAGCAAGAACCACAGCTTGGCTGGCTCCAGAGCTGTCATGAAAGATTCCTAGCACGAGGGGAGTGCAGGGAAAGGTGTGAATCTCTTCAGGATTTCTGGCTCCAGAAGTTACTTGTTTTATGGCAGTAATACTTCCAAAATTTTTCCTCTTTTCTTTATGGGCAGGATTTGCAAGTGACTTGATGTGTTTTGAAGTATTTCATTTTTCAGACAAAACAGGAACTGTTTTGCCCCTAAGATAATATCACTGGTGACATCAGAGACAAGCTTCATTGCTGGTATAAGCAGGTGCAACTGTATTGGCTTGAGAGAAGTTGCACACATATTTGCCAGAGGTGAATGTCTCCTGTTTCCACCCACAGAACAGTTGGGTAAATAACGATGCACACAGTTCTCATAAGGGGATTATAGCAAAGCCACAATGGAGTTTATTCAGTTTTGATAGAATCAAGCGACTTTGCTTTATAGGCTGATAATGTGATTTACTACCATACCAAGGATTCAGGTCTGAACCAGATACAACTCGTTTCACTTGTGCATACGAAGCATTTGACTGAGTTTGAGATATGTTTTCTGTCAACTCATTTTTTAGTTATTTTGTGCAGGCATGTTTAAGATCAACCATCCAAGATTCTCTTGTTTCTAAAAGGGACTAAATTAAGAGCTTGTGATGCAGCAGTTTTTACTGGCATGGAATATATACAGAGGTGAAAATAAAATAATAAACTTTTCTGCAACCATGTCTTAAGTCATATTGGTGTGTTTATTTGGGACTCAGTATGAGGGGCTAGGCAGGGGGCTTGTCTTTCCCAGGCTCTGTACACACTTCATTAGGGTTATTTTATTTATATTACAAGCTCAAATGTGATCTTGGTGCACAGGCCTCTGACTTAAACAGAAATTCCCTTGATTGTTAGTGAGATGATTTTTTTTTTTCCCCCTCTCAAGTCACTTTCTGACGTCTGGCCTGATTGAAAACAGGCAGAAACTTGCACGGAACAATATTATGTCATCCTTTGCTTATATTTCCTACTCACTCATTCTTTATTTTAATGTTATATGAGGTCTTCAGCAGAGTGTGACATATTGTTATAATTACATCATTTGGAAATGTGTTTATCCCCAAGAGCTGTAATTTGATTTAGGAACTGTTTTCTCTGCTTTCAGTCTGTTATTCATAGCATGGCATGACCATCAGGCTTCTGCAGCAGGACTTGACACACCACTTTAAATATTTGCAAACCAAAACACAGGAGTCTATTGATGCGTGTGAGAAGGAAAGAAGGAAGGGAACATGATTTAATATTTGATAAAATTCTTGCAGGTTGAATAAACTCTAATAATATTGTGGTAGTTTCTGTGTAGAGCATTAATTCATTCATATCTCATTGCTGTGTAAACAATGCATTTTTATGAGTGTTTTTGTGTATTTCTGCAGAGTTCTCGTAAATGGAACTACATGCCTGGCCCTTGGCCTTGTGCAATGGGAAGCAATAGCTCTTGAGTATGTTTGTTAGGAAATTTGCTGTGACTTTTAACCATGTTTTTGGATGCCTGCAGAAAAACATTTAATTAGAACACAGAAGTCAAGGAAACTTCAGAATAGCATTCAAAGACATTTCAAGATCTGCTCTATGAATTAAACAGCTGTGTAAATGTGGGAAACTGCCATTTTTATGATCATAAGAAGCAGTCCCATGATGTTCATCAGGCATGACAGAGCTGCCACCAAAGGTATCAAGACCCTCCAGAGATGTGAGGTTTGGACTCAGTTTTTAAGTCTTGCTTTTACACAAAATATATGTATCATGACAATCTATCAAAAGACCCAGGAACAAAAATACAAGTTGTGCCTTTAGAAAGAGTAAGCTAGAGCTCTCCCCGCAGCATTGTATTACTGTCTTGGCTGATGGTTATACTGTTTGCTTTTAGACTGCCAGCTTAATAAATATTGTTGGGGTTTATATTTATACATACAAAATGAGAGAGAGAGAGAACATCAAAACAAATAAATGAATTAAGGCCTGCTAATCTCATCTTTTGTAACTAGTTTTTGTAACTAGATTACTCATGTGAAAGGAACTTTGTAGGGCTATAGCTTGGACTGTATTTTGGTTTGTACTGAATTATTGAAGCATTACATATGTATTTCACTTATGTTTTCCTTCAAGGAAGAAACATTTACCACATTTTCATCAAGAATTAAGAGTTCATGCATGGAAAAGGAATAGGGCTGAACTTTTCCCACACTTGATTCTAGACTGAGCTGGAATACGTATGTCTCAGTACTGAGCCTGGGCAGATCACAAGTGGCAACTCCTGGCTTCTTGTTTTTCAAAGATACCTGACCTAGTGTAAAGAAAAGTCACCTATGGACTCTGCTGAGTGTTCTTAAAGGATACATCCCTCAGGGGGAGGTTTGGCTGCTCTGCTGGCCTGACACTGCTGGCAACCTGCACAGCCATCAGTGACAGTTCATCTTTTATACAAAAATATATTCTTTATGTCTAAGAATAACAGTTGTTGCTTTATGGAAAATGCAGTGTTATGACTGCTTGCTGCTTTTGTCCTGTAACCCTTAGGGAACAATAATGTTTACTGGGGTCTAAAGAATGGGCTTCTGAAAGCAAAGTAAAGGTCACGTTTACGATTAGATCTGCATTTCCTCTTCTGAGTGCTAATTTTAGTTGTGGACCTGGGGTGTTGAAGGGAATGCAGCTGGTTTGGTGTACTTACACCATCCTGTCCAACACCCTCCTGCCCGGTGTTCGGAATTGGGGAGTGAAAGGAATCATGTTTCAGCAGACCTCAGCTGTTGCAGTCTAAGCTGCTGAATCCCGGGAGTCTAAAAGCATACGCCTTGAACAACTTCAGGTCAATAATCTTAGTTTCTGGCATTTTCCAGCCTTTTAAGCTATTAAAAAATGTATACAGGTATAATTTTTTAATTATTCTGCTTAGCAGACACTGAATTTGTTTGGTCTTCTGAATTACTGTGTTCTTCATCAACTCAGGCAGACGTTAAAATTCCTTTTAGAGTGTGTCAAACTCCTTTTAAATATGTTATGGTTTTGCAGCTTGGTTTTTGGTTGTTTTTTGGGTTTTTTTTGGTTTGGGGTTTTTTGGGGCTTTTTTTTGTCTAAGCATAGGAAACAAATTCAGGGACTCTTATCTCATTTTCCAGTTTACTGTTGCTCACACTGCTTTTGTGGTGAGTTTCAGAATTTTGCTGGAGTTACTTATTCACAAGATTTCCAAGTCATAAACCAATTCATTGAAAAATTTCATCCCATATCTGACAGAGAAACCCCACAGAGAATCCTGTTTTTCTTCTGTCAGAATCTTCCAAGTCCAGGTGCATGTTTATGAATGGGCTCTGCTTTTGTATTTCTTGGAAAATGTACAAAAGGTGTTAGGGTAATAATTTTCTTTCTATTTTACCGATTGCTTCTAGGCACTCTCTGTATTCTGGAAAAAAATTTCTCTTGCCGTGTATTCTTGGATTTCTCCTCTGGCCTTTGTTGTTTACTGTCAGTTCAAACTGCTGCTGTAAATTACCTCTCTTTCTTAAACTTGAAGTTTGCTCTTTTATTTTTCACTTGGGAGATTGGTGTGAAAAAGGTGATTGGTTCCAGACTATAGCTTGACACGCTTGCATTAAATCTTGACTCTAAATCCAGAGAAAGTTAGTTATTCACAATCATTCTCACAGGGACAACTTGAAATTGTTTTCAGAATTGCATAAAAATGAAGTGCAGCACAGCTGTTGGAGAAGAGCTGGCTGGAGGCTGGCATTAATAATTCTGATATTATGCTTGGTGGCAACAAGTGGGATGCTTAATCAAGAAGTCTGTTTTGACACTATGAAGTAACATCAGTGGATATAAATGTTAAAGAGAAGCTGTTGAAATTAAGTGTAGGTATTTGAAATAATTTCTTTTTACAATGGCAAATAATTAAATTGAAAATTCATGCCATTGGAACTAACAGAATCCAAATATGTTGAGTTTCTTGTGCTAAAAAGAAACTTTTTTGTAACAACCCAAACTCTTAAATTAGGTTTTTTACCTCTGTTTTAAAAGACATCTCAGTGCGCTGGTTTTTTGATAATTGTAGCTCCTGGTGGAGCTTAAACTCGTCCTCAACATTTTTATTTACAGGCTAAAAGACCGTGAACAAAATGCTTTCTTTGAGGTTTGTTTTTATCTTGGGTAAAATGGGACACTGAGTCCTCTTTAAAAAACTAAGCTATTAAATAGCTATTATATAAATAGCTAAATGTACTCTGTAATGCAATAGTGCATTTGCTATGAAGTCATCAAACTTTTGTTGCTTCCTTGCATATCAGTGTGGAATTCATTCTGCTGAGATCTTAAATCTGCCAAAAATGTGTTCTATCTCAAAATGTTTTTTCTAAATAATTTTCTTCTGTGAAGTGGTGATTTATATTAATGTGTAGAATTTGTCATTGTCACCTCATTTCTGCTGTGCTTACTTGTGATAGAGTATTTAAAAATTACTTGCTGGGGATGTTTAATGGATTTCATGGTCAGAGTCAGGGTCAGCAAAAAGTGGAGGTTCTGTGGTGTGTTTTTTTCTTGTCTCCGATTTCTGGAGTTACAGTCATGTTTCTATGTGTAAAGTTGTAGCAAGTAATGCTAGATGACACGGTTACAGGAAAAGATTGCAAAGAGTGTGAAGAACTGTTCAAGTCACAGAGCGACTTACAGCTCTTGCTTCGTTTTGAGCGAGGTGCAGATACGCTTCTGCAACAGTCAGCTTGTATGTATTGACCAAATGAATCTCTTCTCAAACAGTTCACTAAAATAAATTGGGATTATATGAAACTTCATTTGATCTCCTGAGTCTACTTGATAAGTGCATACCTCTGAGCAGAAAGGTTACATAAAAGTAATAAACCTGTTTATTTTTGAAGTATTTTAAAGTCAACCTTTATATTTCTGTGTCAAACATTGTTTTGCATCAAAACAGTTCATTAGGTAGGAAAGAGAGGAGATCTTAGCTGCTTTCTGTTCATAGGTTACTTGAAAAAACTCTGGTTTCTAAAGGTAAAACAACTAGCCTTTAGAAACTGAATTTTCCTCCCTTTCAAAATGAAGCCAAAGGCTCCCTGTAGCTTTGGATTATCACTTTTCATGTACATACCTACTTCACATTGAAGTGTTCTGGTATTTGTACGGGGGTTTTTTTGAGGACAGTATTTCGAAAGCGCTGAGGAGGAGCAAAGCAATAACGTTGTCCTCAGATGTTTACCTCATGGAAGAATGCACTGAACTAACAAATATTGAAGGGAAATATGTCCAAAACCCCAGGCTTTCCAGCCTTGTGTTTATTGTCATCCTCAGGCTCTTGGCTAATTTCTAGTTGTGTGTAATGTCTCAAACCCAGGGCTCTAATTCAGGGCTAATTATCATATGATCAAGCTGTAGTTGTTATTTTAGTGCAGATTTGGGAAATTAAAGCTGACAGCTGTTTTCCAGCTGCATTTCAGCTGCACTCCATTAAAAATAAAACAGACCAGAGAAGCAGCAGCAGCTTTGGAGTTTTTTCCATCATTGCCGAGCTTGGTAAGGTTGTGTTATCTGGTTGCCTGTGAATACTTATCATGTGTGTCTGGAGCCTAAATAAATAAAACAGGAAAAGAAGGTTCAGTAAATAGATGGAAAGTCTGAAAGTAGTAGACTGAACACACAAACATATGTATGTGCATTTGGCTCTGCCAAATATGTAAGAGATCAGCTATTAATCCTGTCAGACTTTTGTGTAGGGTGGATCAGAGGTTATTAGAGAGGTCAGTTCCTTTAAATAAACCAAGTTCAAGATACATTCAGTAACTTCCCTGTCATGTCTTACTTAAAACTGTCATATATCTGATATATAGGAAGCAGTTTTTAAACTTTTAATAGGCTGTGAATTTTTTAAAAGCACAGCATAAGTTAGGCCATTAATTACTAAAGCCAGAAACCTTATTCCTTTGGCATGAATGAAGTTCTTTAATGTTTGAGACACACAACACCAAACCTGGGGCTGAAAGTTGGAGCTGTAACTGGTTGCTCTGTAGAAATGCAAAATGTTCAAGCTGTGCAGATCAAAGCTGAGGTACACGGGCGATCTGGGCTTCCATTCTAAAATGGAACTTTACCTTCCATTTATAAGTATTTGATCGTCATAGGAATAATAGTTTTCAAAAGTTGCCAACTGGTTCAGGAGCTACTGATGTTAAGGTAACATCCTGTAGTATGTTATTGTTTTGATGCAAAGTTTTCTAATACTCTCTGATTTGGTTTGCTGAATTTTCATTCAGGTTGCTTAAAGATCTCTCAGCATATATTTGTGTTTTAACTGGGGGAAAAAACCCCAAACAAAACAAACCAGTCGTTGTATTCTCTTAGTCCTCCACTCCAGTGTGAATTCATGCACATGGTACAGTTGAAATCTCTGTTTCTTTGATAACTGGATGAAAAATTTGTGGTTTGGATACTTGAGAGGAAAGTATCAATGTTTGTTTTCAGAGTTATGGCTTGAAGTACTCATGAGGTGATGCTGCAGAATTGCTGATTCTCAGTTTTCTCTCCAACCTCTGCAGTGCAAAAGAATCTGTTTTCTAGAGAAAATAAAGATGCCATTCCTTTAAGCTGCTCTTCCACGACAGCCAGCAGTCCAGCAGAAAAAGAAGACAAAAAAATGCAGGGCTGAGCTTTGGAAAAATGGCTGATGAATGATCATGCATCTCATTTTTCTTCTTGGTGTCCTGGAATTTATCTTCAGAACTGCAGAATATGGATAATTGAATCAATTACAGATATAATGAGTCTTCTAGGGATCTTGTAGTGCCATACTTACCTGCTGTGCTTCTGCATTATGTCTGGGGGAAACTTTAAAAGAAATTTAAAAGAAATCCAGCAGCAATGGCATGAGCAAGTGCTTTCTGGTTAGGGAACACGTGGACCACTTTGATAGGAAGCATATAGCTGACACTTGAGCAACTTTGAGAGAGGTTCCTCAATAATGTCCACAAGTAGTATGTACATTAATAACATGACTGGGGCTCTTGGCAGCTGATGAATGGCTGCCTCCGTGTCTTTCTTTGCTGGAGGTTGCAAGACAGATCTGCAGTGGTGCTGATGAGTGGAAAAAAGAAAGGGGTATAGCTTCAGTTAGCCCTTTCATCTCCTTGTTAAGCACTCCTAACTAATGCCTGTTAACAGAGAGAAATGTGGCACGTTTGAAACTTGAATGATTTAATAACAAAATAATTTATTAAACCAAAGACACTTTTCACAGAATTTGAACTGAGTTGTTCTATAGTATATGAAGCTCCCTTTTTTGAGAATTGTTGCATTTTCTTCATAATTTGTAGCTGGGATTGTTATAACTAATCTTACAGGGCTCACAATTGGCTTTTCTCCATGGAGATCTTAGAGCTCTTCTGTGACATGTTTCATATTTAAGAAGTTGTAACTATATTTCTCTGACCAACATCTCTACTCTCAAGCAAGAGTAGTGATCCCATCTTCTGAGTTAGATTTGTGATTGACCTATTTGTCTTTCTCATGCTTATAATTTCCTGTTTAAAAGACTAATTATCTGTTGTAGACATCATCATGCTGCATTCTGGTTTGTTTATTTCAACGAAAACAGATTTAGTTGTGTGTTGACAAATATTTCACTTGGAGATTTATTTATTTATCTATATGTTTTAGAAACAGCTGTTTCACTGCAAGAGAATAGCATTGGTTTGTATCTCAGAACAATGCCATGCCTGTTCTTCTTTATAAACTGTCTTTGGAACACCGTGCAGGGGATGGGGAGTTAATGATTAGAAAATTGATGAAGGGCATTGTGCCCATCAAATTGAAGAATTAAAGAGCATACACATGGCTTTCTGTGCTGAGTGTACCTATATGAACATGGTAACGTTTTTGTTTCCATAAAAACATAGGCTTCAGGGCTGGGAAAACTTCTGAAACTTCAATCTGTTCTACATTTTTCCTTTCCAATTCCAGTCAGACCAAGACAACTCCCAATGTGCTGCAGTCAGTGAGATGTTGCAAATTAAATACCTTGGCCACTTTTTAAGAGAGTTGAATTCTTCAGCCATTTATGGCCTTGTGCGGCTGAGTAGAGCAATGTCAGTCTGTAACCTCAAGGAATTCTGTACTGAAAAACAGGCAACTTAGGCTTAGTCTTTCAAGTATGGAATTCAGTCTGATTAGTGACAAACTAATACTGGAGTTCTCATATAGCCCTCAAACTTCAGACTGCAGTTTGTAGTCAATGGATGTTTCTTTGAACCTTTCATCATCTACGGCGGTTTCTCTGTTTGAAGGCTAATGCATATTTCATGGCAGGTTAGCTGAAAAGCAGGAGCAGCCTGTCTGACCTGAAAGAACAGATCTTGTTGTGTTGGGACTTTAATGAATATGTTGCAGAACATTCTCCAGCTGTTGCCTTCAAGAGGAAAATTAACAGGGTCTATTGAGAAGGCGGAATAATTTTTTAAACCACCAAACTGTGCTCTGATGCCAAGCAGATAACTTGATCTGTGAAGCTTAATGGAAACAATTGCAATATACAAAGGTGGACAATCCCTTAAATTTGTCTAGATCTCATGTGACAGGACAGCTCCCGTGAAGTAGAAGGATACAGTTTCTTGTGACTTTCTTCCAATTCATTGTGATTTCATTGCAACTTGGGAAAAGTGTGTGATTATCAACTCAGTCAATGCAAATGTTGACAGTATTTTTGTCTGCTTGTTGAGTACTGCAGCACTTCTGTGAGTAAAATCTTTGATGCACAATCTAAGGAAATATGCATGTAACTTTGGCAGCATACTTCATCCAACGTTTCTGCATGTTGTCTGTTATGCTCACTTATTATGTTTCACTTCTGTTTAGCCTCTAAACTCATTGTGGATGACTCCTTGTTTATATAGATTTTTGTATAACAACATAAAGCAGTCTTGTTCCTTGTCAAGTCCTTTTACTCATGTGCAGTGTAGTTACTGCATTGTGCTTTTCAAAAAGATCCCCGAAGTTCCAACAGAAATCTCAGTTTTACCTGAACACAGACCAAGGCCTCCAAAACCGTTCTTTGGTATCAGCACGTGTAACAGATGGAGTGTAAGATTCTACCTTCAAAAGTCAACAGGTCAGCCAGGAAGCCAGTTCTTAAAAAGATTGTTTCTTCTTATCACATGACAGGATGCTGCTGCTATTTGCTCCGTGAAAGTGCATAGAAGCCTGAAGATTGGGATAGTTTTATGTTTGCAGTGAATGAGCACTCACCTCAAAGCAAAATAGTTTTTAAACAGTCAAGATAGGCAAAGTGGCCACATGTACTGTGTAACTGCTTAATAGAACTATAGCAGCTGTTTTTGCTCAGAAAAGGAGCAATTGGAGCTCCTTGTCACACGGGAGTTTTTACCAGGATGTAGCTGCTACTGCTCCTATTATTGGAGAATTAAGATGACTTCTCAGCTGTCTGTTTGCATAGATTAATTCTTCAGTTCAACGCCAATTCAGTTTAAAAGATAATTAAAATATTTATGTGTGGGTGAGTGGACATTGATCACTAATGAAGATTATTTGGTGTTGGTAGTGTTAGGCAATTTTTAAAGTTGATATAGCCTAAATTCCAAAGTTGTCAAAAGAGATTGGTGGTGGGCTGGAGCGATTTGAACACAGTGCTGTGAGACTGAGACTAGAATTAAGGCATGTATTTCAGCCTTCTGTGCAGAACTGACATGTCATACACTGCTCAGTAGAAAATATGTATGTGAGCACAGGGCTTAATAGTACAAGATGATCCATGACTGGGTTTAAAAGCAGAGATAGGCTTATCAAACTTGTGAAGCCAGAAAACAAAAAAGCAGTCTAGGATACAGATGAGCACTGAAGTATTTTTTCAGGCCATGAATTTAGGAAAAGGGATTCTTGAGTCCAGTTTGACAGAGCTAGGAAGAAAAAAGGTTCAGAAGACAGAAATAGATATACTGTCTACTGTAGTCTTTTTCATACCTTATGCATTTCATTCCTTCTCTGCTGTTTAAAAACCTCAAAGAAGCCTCTAGATTTGTGAATTCTTTTGGTAGCAGGTGAGATAAAATTAGTTGCTTTGTAAATTTCTTATGAAGATTTATTAAATCTTGAAAAGTCATGAGAGCAGTGGATATACAGCTAAGGAAGAACAGCTTTAAACTCTGTGATTGTTGCTTAGCTTAACCTGCTATAATACTGCACTTGAGGGAGATATACACCAGCACACCCCAGATGGGGAAAAAGGTGGGTTATCATGTAGCGTTCAGGTTTGTTCAGGTTGTCAGGATTGTACAGTGTCAACACAACTTTTTGTCTTACTGATAATTGCCTACGAGGGAAACTGGAGTGGTTTCACTAGAGAACTTTGGTCATCTTTTTAGTTTAAAGCTCTCAGGACACTGTACAAGGATGGATACTAAAGTTTGATGAACTGAATACCAAGAACTGTTCATAGAAGCAGATTGGATTTCTGCATTGTTGGGGCAGTCGTCCAGCAACACTTTGAGATGATTCAGAGGAGCAGATCCCCCCTGGCTGCTGCTCCTTTACATAGTCCTTGAGTAGCTCTCCATTTGCCTGCTTTTTTGAGGAGTTGTATTGGATGGCACTCTAGATCTGTGTTTATGCTTTTTGAAAGTGTTACTGCAAAGGTTTGGGTGCAAGCTGCTGTTACCCACATCCCACCCTGTGAAGCATTGTTGCTTTCCTCCAGCACAGATTCCTTTACCTTCCATTTGTTTCTGTGAGATCTCGATGTCATGGACAGATTGTTGCTGCATATTTAGCTATGACAGTGCAAGAAATTACCCCTGCTGTTACTTATTATTGTCACCGAGTTGGCAAACAGATTGCATAAATACCCTTTGGGCCATTCACCAGGAAGTCATCTGGGTTGGCTTAAATGAGAGTTTGCACTATGGCAGATGAAGAGCACTTACCTCACCTGATGTGTTAAATCAGCTGTGGAGGTGTAACAGCCACTGACAGAGGTTAAACCGCTTTCCTTTCTTCCAAAAGACAGGGTTTGTCTTTGTCCTGATCTAAAGCTGACCTGTGAGTCCTCAGCTATATCTGACTTGTGAACAGAGTGTAGAGCAGCACAGTGAAAATGAATTCTGCTATTACTCGTTGCTCTGTTTCCTGTTGGAACCCATCCTATGAATGAGAAGATCTTTCCCCAGTTATGGACAACTCATTTTATAATAACATAGCTTAGAAATAATTCCCAGATAGGAGTTTAGCCTGACCATTGAAAGTCATGTTATATTTTTGAGACAATATTTTTATGGATCACTAATGTTTAAAAGTCGCAGTTTATTTGTTTTTAGGTATCTGCAAGAAGTAGTATTGTTTATGCAGCTGAAGTTAAACTATGATATGCCCTGGGGAGAATTTGGGTACAAACTAAAGATTTCATGGGATTTTGTAAAAGAGACAGGAGTGACCTCAGCCTGTTTCTCAGGACAAATGTTACTGTGCCAGATAATATTAGTGATTGCTGCTCACAGAGCGACTGCTCTGTTTGTTTGGAGTATTAACACAATGTCTTCCATCTCATTTAACAGGCAGGTTTAACAATTTATAAGGAAATATAAGGATTTATTTTTTTTTATTGGCACTTGTTTCATTCCTTGATATGTTTTATGGTGCAGTTTGTTTTCTCAGATTCATGGTGATTATATGTTACTGTATTGTTTGGTAGCAAGCTTTTTTTGTTGGCTGTTTGTTCTGAAATGTAAAATTAAAACAAAATTGCATTTAAAGAATTCAAATTATTTTCCAGAGTTCTGTGCCTAGCACTGGCTTGGCAATAATAACAACCTATTACTGGTTTTCCTCTTTTAATCTTTTTTTCTTTTCCCCTCCTTGCCAGCTATCCTTTCTCATGCTGAAAGGATAGCCAACTGTGATATAAACTTGCACAATTTTTTCCACTTGGAAGAAAGGATGCAACAGAAAGCACAGTAGTCATTTCTTAGCTGGTAAAAAGAAATTCTTTTAGAGCTTATGATACAAGGAAATGACAATTTGAGAAATTTTGAGCACTCAGTCTTTGTGTTAACTTACAATGTGCTTCCTTTAATACAATAAAGGCACTTAGATTAAATGGTATTGTTATGTACCATCTGCATGAGACCTACTGCAGAGCTATTCCAATAATGTCTCTCCATCCTCCCTCTTTAGTACTTGTATAAAATGTCCTTTCACATTGTGATTGCTGTATTTTTTACCAATGGGCTTAAAAGGTTCTCAGTCGGGGTTTGTTTGGTTTTTTACTTTTTTTTCCCTTGTTTTTTTCTCGGGGTGTTTGGTTCTAGCTTCTTGTATTATGTACTTGTGTCCTTCAAGGCTCTACCCTTTCCACGGTCCATTTTGTGGTCCTGTGATATCTTCCCTTTTGAGTTTAATCTCTCAAGGCTGGACGCTGTTATGTCTGTCATATGCTATTTTATCTCAAACCTGAAACTGTTCCTGGACTTTGTATTGCAACTCAGACTCAGTTCAGTGTTGAAATTGTTGAGAATTCTCCCCTGACTCATCCCCAGCATTACAGATGTACTGATGAAACATCTTCAAGAGACCTGAATGGGTCTGGGAAACCAAATAGCTAAAAAAGAGTAATCTTTGTAATGTTTGATCTGAAGTCAGGGCTGCAGAGCTGATCTAGCCATATGTCTGGAGAAGCCCCTGCTCCTGGTCACCTTTAAACGTTTCTTCCCGTATAGGATTCCATATACATTTCATTCTTGAAGGGGTTTATTCCCAACCATAAGCATACTTTTCTGAAGGACGTGCTACAACAAAATATAGCTCAGACCCATACTTACAGTTGTGTTTAACTCCTGAAAAGACCCATATTGTTGTCCACTTTGACTGCAACAGAACAATGACGTGTGTTTCATAAAGTGATTTGCAAGCATGTTGTCCGTCATGGAACCTTCAAAAAGTGTTTTCTTTGTTTCTTTCCTTTCAAGAATCGGGAAAATTGACATAATAAATAATTACCTGCTGACCATGTCTAGGCTTCATGTACTCTTTTCCGGAAGTTTTCCCTTGGGAGTATTATATTATAGTTTTGGCTTTTAAAAGCAGAGCATTATAACAGTTTTTCCTTGTCAACTGATATGGTTGTTTATACTACGAAATACATGCCCATGAGAGGTTAAGTTAAAATTTTTAGGCCCTTATTGTAGCTGACTGTGTGATCTTAGCTCTCAGTAATTTTATATTTGGAATTCGGTTCCTATTTTGTACATTCCTCACCTACTGCCATACATGTTCCCTTTAGAAGTTATACTCTCAATTAGACATTTTATGTGCATACATCAGTAACTCATGTTTTGCTAGGATCATTCTGAATCCACTTTTTTCTTAGTTTGTTTTGCTTAATTCTGCTTTGTTTTACTTATTCTTGTGACACATTTCTGCTTTGTTTAGTATCGTTCTAAATCACTGCAGAGTTTGTATTGCTCCAGCCCTGAGATTTATAAATTCTGGCAGGATTTAAGAATAGGATTTTCCTAAGCTCTAGGTCAGAAGTAAGTCAGGAGTGGAGCAGTGTGTGGGGAAAAACAGCCAGAGGCTGCGCCTTGAATGATCATATAGGATGGAGAAAGAAGTTGCATACAGCTATTTCCATTCCACTTTTTACCCAGACTGTTGTGTGCTATAACTGTGAGCTATAGAAGAGTTGCTGTGCCCAACTCCAGAGGTACTTAAGTGTGTTTTCAGATCATTGGACATGAAAGGCATGGCAGAAACAGAAGTTGCTATTTTTGCCTTTACCCTCTGTATAATTAATTTCTCTTTAGGGAAGGACAGCAAGATAAGAATATAGCTCAACAGAACTGAGGCACAGGAACATATGTCCCACTGGTCAGCATTACCTCAAACACAAATATTTGAAGGTGAAGGGAGCAGAGCAATAGCAAATGAACTGTGTGCCATTCTATCCTCCTGTGCTCAAGAGCAAGCCCAGTGTGTTTATTGAAGGAAATGGTTTTGCTGAACTAGTCCCGGTGCTGTTTCAAGCCAATTGGTGATTACCTTTTCCATGGGGATTGAAATGAATGTGTTATATTTTAAAATAAGCTGCTGCTATTCAGAATTTCTGTCTCTCAGTTGTTTGTTCAGCTGGGCTTGACAGCTTCTGTCTTAACTGCACAGAGAGGCACTAGCTCAGCTTTAGTTTGGCTTAAGTTCCCCTGCGTTTTTCCTTCTCACATTAGTGTGCTTATTTTCTTTCTGATCTTGAGAATGGTAATGTATGATGAAGGATGTCTATAAATACCAAATTCAAGTATAAAATGAACATTTATTCTGTATGGCTGCAAAAGAAATAATGCATGGATGTATTGTGGCCCAGGAAGTTCTTCTGAATTTCTGAGTATTTAGCCCAAACCTTAAAAAAGTTGCTGGCTTAGAGCCAACTAGTGTTGGACCTGGAGAGGAGAGGAAAGGAGAAAAAGGTGAAGTCCCTTTTCTTGAATGCTCATTCATCTACAAGGTCAAAATTGACCAAGTTGGATCTGGACTCTGATCAAAATCTGAGTTTCTTCAAACTATGGGGGAAATGGTGATAAAAGATTCCCTTTGAAGTCAAAAGGCTTGGACATTTGAAGAAGATTTATAAGGTTCAAATCTGAAATAAGAAATACTCCTTAAATATTGGTACACTAACTTCAACATTGTGGTTCCATTGTGTCTTTTATTTCATTATCAGTTAGTGCAACAAGGCAGTAATAACAAGTACTAACATCCGCTCTAACCCAGATTGTTTGAGCTGTGCTGAGAAGGGCTGTGAATACAGGTAATTCTGTCAAAGAACTGCACGTAAAGCATACAGCTTTTGCTCATGCTTTGTGAAGGAAACATTGCTGTCCATAGTGACAAGTAAACTTCTTTCAGTTGTCTAACTGAAGTGGTCTCTGTGAACTCAAGATTATTTTCTTTTGTTTTCCTGACTGGTTATTTGGCATTATTTGTAAAAGAACATGCAGCATTTGTGGAAATTTTTGACTAGTTCACAGCTCTTTTCATTTATCCCATGTTATCAATTCCTTCTGGTGTGTCCTTGTTGAAGCTTAGACGTAAATGTTTTCAATTCCATTATCTAGGCAACACAATAGAGCTCTGCTCTGCCTCAGTGTGTACAATGATGTTTAAAAGGTACCGCAGTAGTTAATATTTTCTTCAGATTTTTGGTTTGAGCATTCTGGTAGTTGAGGCACCAAACCCAATAATGAATAATGCAGTAAGTAGAGATTTAGGTATTCAGACAGTATTTTTCTTTTAGCTTCCTGTCCCTCTTCTCTATTTCAGACAAAGGATAGGATTTCTTAGTGACTTACATGGTGAATAAATCATCTGGTGGAAAGTCTGAAGTATGTGCAAACTAGTTCTAGTTCCAGTTTAAAATAATTTTTTAACTCTCTTAAAACTCACTGTAAACAAAGCAAAGTAGATACAATCTGAACTGTTGGTTTCTGAACATACAGCAGAGAGGATGGCAAGCTAATCAAAATTCTCATTAAAGAAATATTACAATATAAATGTCTCATTATCGTATGGTCTTGAGTACTGTGTTGTGGATGTTTCTGAAGGAGATAATGAATGAGAATCTCACTGTGGCTAGGCTCTCAGCAGATGATCATGGTCATGTTTGTTTTCCAGACCCAAAGATTTGTGCTCCCAGTAAATGTGCATCTTCTATCCAACTATGTAACTTAGTAACATGAGGAACAACAGAAGAGTAGAAGTTCCTTCATTTGGTAATGTCAACATTAGAGTCCTTAAAGGGTTGCATTTCAGAGGTGAAGCAGAGTTGATGTAGCTTACATGTTGAGGTGTGAAAAAACATAAGGAAGTGAGTAGTTACACTTTATGGCTCATACAGTAGTTTCTTTGTGTGCTGTGGTAGGGTCTGAGTCCTAAGCACTGAGATCTGAATATTGGTAAATTGTTACACCCCAGAATTTTTCCCTGTTTAATTAAAAAAGTAATGACAGTGCTGTCTGTGAAAACGGAACTTGGCTTCTTTAAATTTTGTAATAAATGTAACAGATCATCATGGTTATCTGTCATTTTTCTGCCAGAAAATTTTCTCTTACCTAACATATAAAATCTTGACTGAATTAACGTCATGGTTCACTGTATGAGTATACTTTCCGAATGTACGACTGACCATGGGATATCATCCATCAATGCTCAGGAGTTCCTCCCAGTTTTGTCAAGTTTCATCCCTTCTAGGTTGTAGAATGACTTGTTCAAAAAGCTTCTCCCTCCGCCGTACATATCTGCCTCATCTTGTGATTGACGTATTATTCTGCACCCCTGCTTTGTGCGTGTATAAACTGAGCTTCTCTGCCGTTTCCTGTGCCTCAAGCCTGAGCGCCGGGAGTGCAGGAAGAGGCCAGCCAGGGAGCTAGTTGTGTTGGTCTTGCAGGATTTTTAGGTGCAGACCGGCCTGCGGATTTGTGGCAAAAGCTTTGTGTGTCTTTTTTTAAAATGTGCCGAGGAGCAATACCAGTGTGATCCGGAGGGGAGGATATTCCAGTGAATGTGGTAAAGTGCCAGTACTAGTGTATTCAATAGCAGTGCATATGCTAATGTATAGAGCATGAAAAATACTGACTTTTCCACATGTGATGATGATTGTGTTTTAAAACAATTAAAGTGTCTTGGGATGATACCTTTTACAAACAGACATAAATAAAAACCTACTTACGAGTAAGATGCTGCCAGTTCCTTCACTTTAGTTACATACTGTACAGCCAAACATTATTCTGGATAAGTGAGGCATAGTCTCAAGACTAGTTATATTTCCTACTGTTTTTCAGTATTAGAGATGTATTCCTCAGTGTCCTAGTAAACTCATTTATGAAGAGACTGGATGGTTGTGAAAATTAAATTGCATGTAAGTTATAGTATGTGGAAAAAAATGCTGATGACACAACAAGATTTTAAATGGCTTTACGTTTTTTTGTTATTGAAGTGCCATTAAATGCAACAAACTATATTAAAAAAATTAAAGGTATAAAATTTAATATTGATCTTAGTGATTAGTCTTTGTCTTTTGAGGCTTCTATTCTACAAAGATTATACAGATGTTCTGAACTTTACTAATGTTACTCATGTTTATAGTTAGAAATGTGTGTTATGGTGTAAAGGACTGGGACCTTCCTATCACAGCAAATGTAGCAACCAAGTCGGTTTTGCTTACTGCTGCCATGCAGCCAACTGCTGGGGGCAGTAAAGCTGCCATGTGAGCGAGCAGAGCAGCAATGCAGAAGCCTGTGGGGTGTCTAACATCAAATATCCATTGTACAGTTAAAACTTCACAACACTTTGAGATAAGCCAAGGTTAAATATCCCTGGTATTTAACACAAACAGTGACAACACTTTTGTTCCTGCCAGATGTTCAAGGAAGTCTTTGTGCACAGTGATACTGTTGTTTCATTTGTCTCCCACGCATTGGCTTGCAGAAGGCTGTACGTTTAATCATCTGTATTATTTCCTTCAGCATCACAAACCTAAATATATGTCAATTCGTGGCCACAAATAGCTTTCATCATCTTTGATGGCTACAGTACAAAACTCTTAGGTGTAGTGGTGTAGGAACCTGAAGCACACCTTTGTGCTGGCTGGTTTGTCATCTTTAGTTCACTCAGAGACACCTGTCCTGCAGAGTTCACTTAAATTTAGTTTGGCTGGGACCACAGAGTGCAAGGGGAGAACTGGCCAAAAGGTAATGTATTGCTGACACCTCTAAGCCCCCTGTTTGTGTAGGCAAAGCAGATCTTACCCTTAGTAGTTAAAGTAATTAAGGTGAAGACAAAAAAGTCTGACTCCCTATGATATATAATAAATGTCTTTCTGAACTACTGGAGTACAACTTGCTTTCTATTAACCCAAGTCTGGCAGACCTTAAGTACCTAGGGCAAAATGATAGCTCTTAAGTGTAATTGTTCTTTTTTCTGATGTGCTAACTGACAAAATTGGAACCATTTACAGTTTCCACATTCGTAGTATTTTGGTTGGAGTGAGCAGACTTCCTTTAGAAAATAAGTGCAGCTCCACCTAAGGTTCTGCAGACAAAACTATATGCAATAATATAAAATTCAGATGATAGTGATTTTCAGTAGTAAAGACTGGACTTCTTTAAAAAAAATTCTATCTGATTTTGGAAAGTAAGTTCTGTTAAGAACATATGACATACAGTTATAACAGTGCTCTTCTGTGTATTTTACTCTTCGTAGGCTTTAAAAGCTTTTTTTAATAGAAAGTATAAAAAACTTCCAAAACATTTAAGTCTCAATCATGTAATAGATGCATGAAGATTGTAAGAATAATGATGGTAATATGTAGAAGATACATATTTCAACATATGTGCCTCAATATTTAATGGTTAAGATGTTCCCCCAAGTATTTGAATTATGCAATTCTTGTTAAGTACCTTACTGAGAGGGAGGAGTTTGCCAAGCTTCTTCTGAAGACACTGATCTGGTAGTTCTCACACTTGTGCTAGAATCATTTTGTGAAAGATTGGCTGATGGATGCATATATTGTTCTTCTCTATCTTTGTAGCAGTCTGTATCATGCAGCAAGGCTCCTGGACTGGAAGCAGAGAGTGTGGTGGGGATTCGTTGCAAGGTTTCTGGCTATTCCGTAGCACAAGCTGGATTCTGGCCTGTCTTAGTGTCCCACTCCCTTCTGGTGCACAGCTGGTCTGGGCTTCGAGTTCTGCTGGAGGTATTTGCAAGTTCATGTCTGCGAGTCAGGATTTAGCCCACGCGTACTAAATTCCTTTAAACTTCTCAGAGATGCAGTTAGAGCAGAGTTTGAACTCTTGTTTCTTGGCTGTAGTAGTATCAGCTGTTGGGCCTTAGATGTGAGCGTTATACTGTCCTTTCAGCAAAATGCTTCAAGAATCCATAATACACATGTAGGACCTGTGGCTTAACTGCTGTTTTGACTGAGTGGGGCAAAACTAGTACAGAGTTATCTTACCTAAGAATTAGGGACCATAGAATTATTAAGGTGAAAACACCTGGCATTGAAAAGACAGTCCAAAACCAAACAGGAAATCAGATCAAAAGGGAAGCTGATGACTCTCCAAACCCCTGCAAACTGAAGGACATTGACAAAGGCCAAATGGACTTTTGGGTATAGTGAGGAAGCTAGAGATTGGCACACAAACATTTGCTAGTTTTCCATACAATAGCTCCCAGACCTTGTGTCCATGATGGTACTGAGGGCCAAATATTCCACTTTACACTTGCCTTCCAGGAAGCATAATTTTGGACAACTACTGTGTGCAGGTCACACAGGTAGAGATTGCATAAACTCAACTGTTTTGATTACAAAAAGCAACTTACTCTGTCCTTCACCCGTTCTAACAGTTAAGGAAACAACAGTTAAGGAGAGAACAGTCTTTGTTTAAAGCACATGTTGACTGAAAACCAAAATCAGAGAAACATGAGAGGTGAATGTGTTGTCAGTGAGAGAATTGCTTCTGACTGGGGAATAATGGTTTACATTGATAAAGACATAGCAAATGTTGGCACAATTCTTTAACCTAGGAGTGTCTGTTATAAACCATTTTGTCAATAAGGCCTTCCCCCCCCCCCAAATTAATATTCTTCTCTATAGAGAATACAGGATAGGCCTTTGAGATTTTTTTGCTGTGCTTTGCATCTTACTAGTTGTAGTAAGCTTCTATCAGCAAAGAAAAGAATTCAGCAAAGGAAACTGGTCTAAATTTTGAACAGAGCTGAGCTGTTAGATTTAAAATTCTTTCCTCATTGGTGACAAAATAATGATCTCTTAAGGTATCTTGTAAGACCATTTTCTCCTTTGTGGTGGTGCCTAATAAGAACTTGGAGTAACCCTATGTGAAATAGCATCAGGAACTGGTGCATGTTATAAGGCAAACACTGCCACACCTTTTAGTCCAATACTGACCCTTTTCTTTGAGTTAGGAAGTGCCTGCCTTAGTAGTGTGGTAACATGGTATTCATAAAAACATGAGTCTGAACCCTTTGTTCTGTTTCATAGTCTTCAGTCTCTTATCATTATGATGTTTTTTTATTTGGGGCCTCAAGTTCAATAAACCGACTTGGGTACTGCTGGTTGTATGACAGGGTTGCCTGGCTGTGTTGGATTTACGTGGCAAGGTTTTGGTTAGCTGGGGTGGGCTGCAGAGGTAGGCTCTCTTGAGAGACCGGGGGCTGCCCACTTGTCACACAGTTAATTGTTCAGATCCGCAGCATACACACAGCCTGAGAGTCCAGAGCTGCTTTGCTGGTGGTAGATACGCTTTGTGGCCATGGTTGTCATTTACACACATCAATGCTGTCCACATAGACCATGATGCTGTAGTGTTCTGGTTTTTCCTCAGCGTTCAGAGTGTAGCTTTGTACTTGATTTCCTACAAACAGTGTGATTCCTGCTCTTAAGATTTTCATGTCATTGTGGGATTTTTCTGAAGACTATAGGATCCATATGTTTCACAAACAGCTGGCTTGTCATGGTATATTTTCATCAGAGTTTTAGGAAAAGAAACAGATGAGAGATATGTAAGGCAGGTAAGGCATACTAATTTTGAAAAATGTGAGCAGTCTGTTTTGAAATCCCTTTGACCTGGTAGATTTGAACTGGTGTGGAGTGTGTTACACTTCTGGCAAACTAAATTGAGGTGTGGAGCCAAGCATTAGTTGAATGAGCAGCAACAATTAGCAGATAATCAAAATTTGGTCCAAACAACTTTCAACAACAGATTTGAGGAATAAACCCAATAATTTCTCTTTACTAGAGCAAAGTCAGAAATTCCAGTTAACTACTTCTTGGGTTTGTGTTTTTGATTTGTTTGTTTGTTTGGTGTTGGTTTGAGTTGTGAGTTGTTTTTTTTTTTCATTTTACTCAGCTGATCTGCAGGTGTAGAGGATTTTGGCTAAGGTTTCAGTTGTTGGAGGCTACAGTCTTTAGTAAAACTCCTGAGCACACATTTCTGTTGGAATGCAGCTGATGTCATGGAAAAACAGGACCTTTTTGGTAACCCCTAACGACCAGAAGTATAGTAAACAGTAAATATTACCTCCACTGAGATACTCACTTTTAAAGGGACTTGTTAGGATGGTGCCTGTGTGCCAAAAAATATAAACTTTCACTGATTTAATGATGTTTTTCCTAAAAGCACTAGCCTACTGCTGAGGTTTAGCTATGATTTTGATATGCCTAATAAACCAGAAATAGTTCTGTTTAAATCTTAAAATACTCAGAATTTACTGTTCTTTCCACCACCTACCAGTTTTATGGCCTTTCACGTCAGAAATCAGTCTTGGCATGTTAGCTACAAGGGAAATAGCACTGTAATTTTTGTGATTTCCAAAACATAGGTTTTTTCTAAGGTATATTTTCCATTTAATTAAATGAGTGAACTAATTTTTTCTCTTAGATATAGAAGTGTTAAAATATTTTTTTACTTTGTTTTTAAAAGTCAATTCTCAGCTTCACGCTGTGCATTCTGTTTTGCTTTCATAGGGCTACCGATGATTTCCAAGATAATTCAAACGTTTGTCATCCAAGAGTCATTCATTCCTTTCTGTGATTTGTATGTTCTCCTTTTTCTTCCCCCTCTGTTGAAATACCAATACCACACCTGTGAAAGCCCCGCTTTTGCCACCTTGCTGTGTAAAGCTTGACTTTTGTTTATATGTAGACAGTCACATGGGGAGAAGGCTGAACAGCCTAACATACAGCAACACATTGTTCTCTGAGAGCACCAGTATAGCTCCTCTTACACTTTTTATGATTAGATGTTGTATATGTTTGGTATTCTTAGGATAAGCATTGAGGCAGTTGTCAGTTTCTTTCTTCTGAAGGGTAGATGCCTAACTATAAATCACAGCTGTCCTTTAAGGATACTTCTGGCAGGATAGAAGTAATGCTGCTTTGCTGGCCTCTCCTTAAGGCATGCTTTCCTCGGGCTTAGATGAGGACCTAAAGCAACTTCCTGTATAGTAACAGTGGTCTAGGACACAATTTCTTGCAGCATGCTTGAAAAACTTAATTTGCCATAAACTTGATGTCCCCTAAGATAACTATGAATTGGACTTTAGAAGTAGGAACAGTAGCCTAAAAAAAAAAGTAGCTGAAAGATTTGGAAAATATACAGCTGTTGTACGCAGGGCTTGAACGCGTCTGTGGAATATTAGGCAATATTAGGAGAACTGACGGTGTTCTTTGTGGTTCCCTGTGAGTTTCTTGATTTCCACTCAGGTCGCCAGCTCTACTAAGTTGGTCCTTGGAAGTATGGTACAGCACTGTCTGTGACAGCCAGTTGCTTTCTCCAGTATTAAATAAGCCAAATAATGAACTTAATGCTTGTGGGATTTTTCTTGGCAGTACACTTGCATTGCCCTTTACTGTAAATCTTCTCAGATCTTTGCTATACTTCTGAGTAGCAAAATATTGCAAGCCTTAAGCGTTTAGAAGCTGAGGCAGAAACCTTAAAACAATAGTAGTTGTTTAAAAACAATTAAACCCCCTATTTTATTCTCAGGTTTTTTTTGTATTGCCACCTTTTTGTAGGTTTTTAGATATTTATATTTTCCACGTTTTACTTGTTCATTTCAGGTAAAAAACCCTGAATTATTAGTGTTATGATTCAAACAGGACTCACATAACAAGAAAAGTGCCAAGCATCAAATGTTCAACATTAAATGAGAGGAACTGGCAGGATGGTTTATAAGGTAAATGATTTCTTTCCATAGTTTCTTATGGGTGTTTATATATGGCCATACTTTGTTAATATTTTCTAATAAATGTTTAGCATTTCTATTCTCTCTAGTTTTTCACCACTGCTTTCAGAAATATTTACTTTTTTTTCCCTGCCGTAGTGTTTGACATACTGAGCAAAACATTTCGGTTTTAATTCTGATGGTTATTGCCTTTTTGTTCTGTGGTTTTGCTGCCTAGACACAAGCAAGTTGTACTGACCTTATCTTCTCCAGTCACACTTTTTTAAAAAAAAGAATTAATAGATTCTGTAAATTGTGGGAGAACAGCAATTAAAGCATTCAGTTTTTCAATTTAATGTTTTCAGTCACTTCCCAGCAAGCCCATGTATTTGGAACAAGGACTGACATTAATTGTCCTGAATTTTTCTTCCTACTCCCCGTTATGCAGAAGAATTGCTTTCTGCCTCATAAATATTAGCTGAAATGAATGTTGCTTTTAAAAATGGTAGGGCAAGAGAATATAGAAAATAAGGTCATGTGCATCCTTTTTTGGTGGATTTAAATGAAATGCAGGTATTTAGCAGTTAAAATATTTGTTTATTAACACCCAATACAAAAAAAAATAAAAATCCTCAACCCTCACCAAAAACGTGACAGCCTCACATGTCCTTCGAAAACAGAACAGCTCTTAAAGTTGGAGTTCAGCTAAGAGCTCTTATGGAGAACTGGGAAGCAGGTCAGTTTGTTCTCTCATGATTATGTGTTCATTCTTCAGTCCAAGTAGTTTAGCAATTGTGATTACGAAGATAACGGGGAACATGACTAAATGAAGAAGGTGCTGTTCTCACTGTCATTCTGCAGCATCTAACTGTACATATATGCATATATACATACATACGTGCCATACAGTTTTCTCTTACACTGCTTGCTAAATGCAAGTAAAATTTAAAAAGAATAAATGTTAGTTTACTGTCTATAAATATTTCATACTTGAATGTATCTCAAAAAACAGTGTGATCTGCCTGGATTTCTTTTGGTTTCTTTCCTCTGTTCAGAATATCAGCATCATTAGTTTTTTTGCTGACAACCCAAGACAAAGGGGCTCTGCTCTACTCTCTCTTGTTCGTGCTATCTGTAATCAGGAAAAAAGTCATATGGATTATCTTAATATAATGAGAGTTTCGAATGAAATTATGGCATTGAATTGTAGCAAGTACAAGATCTAGAACTATAGGTGCCTACATCAAGAAACAGAAATTTTAAACAAATACTGGTTGATTGATGTATTCGTATCCAAGTGAAGACCAGGTGGAATCTTCTGTGGAAGGTAATGAAAATAAACTTAGATGTTCTACTAAGATTTGTATTTAAAAAAATATATTAAAATACGAGCAAATTATTGCACATTTGCTACTCGTTTTCAGGTTTGTCTCAGCTAACGACTTTTCTAATTAAGTTAGATTCCAGAGACAGGAAGTTTAGAGTTCAAGGTGGCTTGACATGTCTGACTGAGAGGGAGATGTTTTCAGAGTATTTTCTGGTCTCCTTTTGGCTGATTTTCAACTATGACAAACTTAACACTTCTGCAGAATCTGAGCTTACATTTCTGGCAACGGACATGTAGTTTTCCTATTGCTGCCTGAAGTGTTTCTTTTCATATTCCAATATTTATTTTTTTTTAATTCAGATGTAGGTCCTTTCTGTGTGCCCTATTCTTACCTGTAAGTGTAGTTGCCAAAGTCTCAGTACTTCATTTCCTGGAATGTTAGTTGCTTTCAAGTGAAATGACTAGGTACCTTTTGAAATCTTTTCCTCTCTGCACTTGTGTTTCTATCCTCTTGAAGATACCCTTTTACCTCTTTATCCTTTTTCTATTGGTGTGTCACTTGGAGTATTTTTCTCTTTATCTAGCATTTTGTGAGAAGTCCTGATAGCTTGACCCTTGATTCCATTCCCTTCTCTGGGCACTCTTTCTTCAATTTCTGTTTCTATACAGACCATGACAAGATCTTTCACTTTTCCTAAGACTACCTACCCTTTCTGTCCAAAATGAAGTGTTAGCCTTTCTTGGTGATATTTTACAGGCTAATCTCTGGGTTAAAAAGTTCAAAAGCCTCCCTATCTTCTCCATCTATAGTCATCCATCCATCTTTAGCTGCCATGGACAAAATCATTGTTCTTGTTTGGGCCTTAGCTGCACCTTTGTTAGAGACTTTTACACAAATCCTCATTATCTTGGACACACCTGAATCTCACAGTTCTTTTATTCTGCACAATTAATCATAAACACTGCCAAGAATAAAAAGCTCTTGCCCAAAGAGCTCCTTTGTCCTGATACCTGTTCATTGCATAGTACTGACTGTAGACAGTCTTTTTACCTTGTGTCTGCTGCTTTCTTTGTATTGTATCCTGAGGACAATCTGGAGGTGACAATAGTTGCTGAAGACAGATTTGCAGTAGTATTTTTTAGAATGGTAGTTAAAGTGTTTGCAAATCTGTTGGGTAGCATCCAGCCAGTGTAATTTTGTTACTGGTAAGCACTGACCAAAGGTCCCATATTTGTCAAAGTACAGGCGTTGCTATGTTACTAATTAATAAAATACAATACTCCTTTTCATTTCTTTGCCAAGGGCCAGATACAGTATTTCAGACACTTAATCTATCTGTCTTGGGTATATGAATAAAGCTGGCAGATCAGCTTCATAAACACCATAGTTAAGTGTTAGATTAATACTGCAAAAAATGAGTTACATGTCATGTTAAACAGTTTCTGAAAGGCACACTGTTTATTTGTTGGTTTAGGATGCTTCTCAAGTTCTTCCAGCAGTTTGGGTAGTGGCTTTATTTCTGGTGAATTTTAGGAGCAAAGTTATTACTTTTAGAAGTACCACCAGTATTTAGGGCGAGTGTGTGTGCTTGTGAGCTGACAGATTTTAAATGCTGGTGAAAATTTTCATCTTGCTCTTTAATTGCTGCTCTAGGGACCACCTCTGGGTGAAAAAGTTGTGAGGCTGCTGTTGGAGTCTTCAGCTTTTGCCAAGACTGCATGTACATATTGCTCTTACCTTGTAGGAAATAGCCTTTGTACAACACATATATAACCTGTAGCAACTTAGGAAAAAGACTGCTCGACTGAAATTATATCTGGTCACAAAAATTCTGTTGTGTGTTTTGTAGAGATGATTTAGGTCTTGCTACAGAAATATCTACTTTGGCATACCAGCACCATAAGGAAGAGCAATCAGTGGTTTTCAGGCTGGGTTAGAGCTAAAAGGTACTTTCAAGTCTGCCACAGGTCAAAAGCCAAAGCTGGTTTTGTAAACATAGGGATGACAGTGCAGTGATATGTGCAGAAGAGAAATGGTACTACGTCTTCATTTCAACTGATAGTAGTTCCAAATTCCTCAACGGTTGGCAACTTTCTGGTGAAATGGTATTATTAGTATATCTTTTTGGTAGTAAAGCATCAAAGTTAGCATGTGTAACTGAAGTGAGAATTTGCCTGTCACCATGTTAATGTTCTCATTCAGTCTCTCTTATGGAAGAACTTCAAATGAAATACAGTATGTGAATATATAGAAAGCTTTTCTTGTATTCAAAGGATTTAGATTTTTTTTTTTAAAGTTAAACAAGTCCTCTTGTATACATCAGTGTTTTAAGTACAGTTCTGAATGTTATTTTTAACCAAGGATTTTTGGAATATTTCAGCTAACAAGAGTCTGTATGTAATTCTAAAACTAAAATAAAAAGCTCGAAGAAACTATAACTTCAGTAGTTGTCCACATCATTCAATGTATATGTTGAAAGCATGACATATACTGCTTTCCAGAAAACAATATCCAAATCATCTCACTTGCTCTTCAAATCAGGCACTATATGTCCCTTCTAACACCACAGTGTACACTGCTAAATAGAAGTCAATAATTATCAAGCAGGTTTGTAATCCAAAGCATAAAGGAAGCTGACACACTTGCTGGAAGTGCTGTATTTTGCCCTGAGCCTGAATGTGTGTGCGTGCATGTGTGGTGTTAGGGGGCTGCTGTAAAGCAGACTGCAAATAAAGAGAATACCCCACCCTGTTCTGTATGAGATTTTCTGACCCGCAGGTGCCATCCACATACTCCTGTAAAGTCTTTGGAGTTTATCACTGGAATGTTTATCTGAAATTTTTGTGAGGTCAGACAGAGGTCAGTGTGCCCTGTCTGAAGCCTGGGTTTGCAATCTCTGGCAGTTCTAATAAAAGACTGATCTTTTGTCACATGCAGGTTTGCTCTTGGAAACCTGTGACAGGCTAGGTAAGACTGAAATGCATACTTGTTTTGTCACTTGGATTAACTTCTGTGCACAATAGTTCTGAGTAGATGTGTCATTTTCCCCTCTTCCAGGGGCTATTTGTGTTTTGCTTACCAGCAGTCAGCATGTTATTAATGACAGTTGTGAACGTGACTACAGGCAGAAGCACTGCTTCAGCGTCTCATAAAACTGAGCAACTGATAGGATTGCTTTACACGTTCAACACCATAAGTTTTTCCCATGATGTTTTCTGAATTTAGAATGAATGAACAAGTGTTCTCTTATGTGGCTTAAATATCTAATGAGATTTTATCCAAAGAATATTGGGCAGTACTGGGAACACACATGAATATTGGTGATAGAATGGAATTACGCCTCAAATCTCAAGCAGAGAGGACAGTGCTTAAGATGTGTATCAGTATCTTCCAAAAGGTTTTGACCAGAACTGTGTAAGATCTTTTAAGTAACTCTGTGCAAAATGACTGGTTTACACTGACTACCTGTAGCAGACTGGTTTAAATGAGGATATTGTGTCCTGCTGGTTGGGGAAGAGAGGGGAAGGGAGCAAATGGCCTAATTCTTCATTTGACTAGGGGTCCTAAAACAGGAATAAAGGTAACTGTGGAACAACTTTCAGCACCCAGCAGGTTGCAAAGCAGTGAGCATTAGACTGCCAAACTTAATGTCTCTGCATACAATGCTGTGTAAGAGGCCGTAGGTTACTGTGAACTTTTTGTCCTACCTGAGAAAGTTCAGGTATTGGTCATCACTAGGAGCAAGATCACAGATTAGGTGGTCAGTGCTCGGGGTTATCCTGTTTTTGTGGTGCTGAGAGTCATGAAGAATTATCAGTCAAGAAAGCCAAGAGCTGTTACTGCTTTACAGGTCAGATTTTGATATGCATCTATATTTGTTTCACTTCCTGAGCATCAGTTCTGCCTTGTGTACGCCATTTGAAATCTGGACTTGAGATGATGCAAGGCAGAAGGTTTTAATTTTTCAAAGGTTTTGCTTCTTTTTAAAACCCAGAGCGAACATATTTCAAGTTTAGTTTCCCTTTCCTAGGTTGTTTGCTAGGGACTGGATGGAACGCTACTACATACCAACGGAGGAATTCACACTGAACGTTCCTTTTCAACCTCTTCACACAGAATTATTTAGACTGTAAATAATTGCCTAAACTTGAGATCATCTAGTCCAGTGCCAAGCTTCCTGAGTCATGCAAACATTAAGCTATAAGAAGACTGATGTGGGCCAAATTTATTATCAGTCACTGCGGTATGCTTTTTCTTTATCACTCTTTACACTAGGCTTTTCAACAGGCACACAGTAAAAAAATCTGTAACTGTAATAATCACAAAAAATTTTTAGAAATTATTTTTGAGGTGTCACACCCCTCTTGAGCAGTCTTTTATTTGATGTACTTTCTCAAGTTTAATTAGATTGATTTAACAAAAACAAGATAGGCAGTGTATCAGTGACAAGCGGCTAGTACAAAGCATTTTGTACAGTGAATTTGATGTTCACAGGCCAGTTTTTCCAGCTGAATTGTGACAGCGTATCAGAGTTTACATGTGCAAAACCTTTTCTTGTTTCAGTCCTGGGTTCTTTGCTCTATTGGTGAGCCTCAGTTTATTAAGGCTTTGTTAAATTTCTTCCTCTTTCAATACTGGTCCAAAATGTGCTTTAGGATATCAGTGTAGTAACTTGGATATAAGGTCCATATTAATATTGACGTTTCCAGCACCCATTTATCTATGCTGACTCCTTGCTTTTGGATTTGAAATTCTCAGTAGCGGTCTTGGGATAATCCAGTCTGCCCAGTTGAGTATATGCATCATGAATGCTTTTTCTGCAGTGTGATGATGGATTAGAGGCAGCACTTTTGGCTTATGTGCAGTCTTAGGTACAGTCTTCAGTCATCAGGTTAAGTAGAGATCTTACAGGTGTTTGGGATTGAAGTTTTTTACTGGAGGGGATTTTTCAGTCTGCCATTTGATGCACATCTCTTTCCATAGTGTTGTCATCCCCATCACTGGTTGGCTACTGACACAGAGGAGGATGGTGATGCAAATTGCAGGGGTAGTAAGGAGCTGCTTATTTTGGCCATGGTGTGGCCTAGTCAGTTAAAGCCAATTTGCAAACTAAATCTGAACAAAAACACTTGCAGTCAGGGGGAAAAAAAAGAAAATCTAGTTCTGTGGAAATCAAGGCAAAAGGAATGGATGTCACTTAGGGACTGAAGTCTCTCTCCCACTCCCTGACTAGACAATCTGTCACTGGTGAAGGATACAGGCTCTTGGTTTGAGCTATAGACTTGTCTCTCCAATACCTTTCAGTAGGTAAACACTGGTTTATACAATGTGCAGTACTTTTGCACTGAGGCTAACTGGAATTATGTGCTGGAGTTTTACTGCATTATGGCAGACAATGCCTAAGATTCCTGGTCAGTTGGGAAAGAATCAGAGAATATTTGGTTTATGTGTGAGGGTGATCATTCACCAGCTGGACTGGTGACTCCAGCTGCAATGTTGTTAGTAGTCACTGTAGGCAATTGCAATAGAGCATGTAAAGGAAAGAAATCTGCTTTGTAGTCAGGCAGCTTTCAAGATAGCATTACAGCTAATATTCAAAGATTAACACAGACTTTGTGTGCTGGAAGTTCATCACTTCCTGTGATGGTACCTAAACAATACCTAAAGCGATGGTTTTCACCACAAGAACACTGTGAACTCTCAGATTTATTTTTTTTTTTTACAGGCCATCCAAAAGAAACAAATTTAGTATTTTCACTTAATGGTGGTTCCCCGACACTGGTTGCCAAATGCTGCCCAATTCTAGAGGATAGTTTGGGAATCGGCACTACACAGAGTCATTGAAAAAAATGTTAGGAAGATAACAAGCCTAAGTCTGTAATATGGAAATAAGAAAACAAATCCAGACCTGAGGGCATTTGACCTAGAGAGGCATTCTGTGTCATCAGAGGTGACATCTGTGTCATCAGAGGTGTTACTAGATGGCCAGATGCGTCAGCCCCCAGCTCTGCTGACCTGGATGCTGCCCCATCTTGCAAATCTGACAGCTGTGAGACTGTGCTATATAATTATAACTTCCCTATATGCAAGTGACCCGATCTGTTTCTCTAGGCCCAGGAGGGCTCTGAAACACCCATTGCATTTTTCTCTTTTGGAATGAAGTTGAATCCTTTGGCAGACACCTAGCGGGAGTGTCAAAGATGGTCACTTCCTGCACTGCCATTGGTGAATGCTCCTGGGCGCTTTTTTCCTGCAGGTCATTATTCCAGAATCACATAAAAGAAGCTATTTCTTTCCTCCTGCCTTACCTGCTTCTCTATCAACCTCTTCTAGGAAATGTCTGGCACTTGACAAATGGGCTTGGCTTTGCACATCAAACCTTCCTATTTGTAGCTATGTGCTCTCAAAATCGTGGGTGAGGAGGAGAAAAGGTGAGCAAATTTACACATATACCTGCCCTTTTGTAGAGCTTGCCTCAGGCTAAGACGAAGGGCTTGGGAGGCTTGAGACCTCCTGGATGCCTCCTGCACTTTTTTCCTGTGGTGTCATTTCCTTTCAGCAGTGTTTGAACCTTCAATCTCACCTGGGTGTGTTCACAGGTAGGCAGACCAGTATTGTGAAAGCGAAATTAGACACTTAACACTGGCAATAATCAACTCCCATAGCTTGTTTGTACCTCTTTGTCATGTACTTATTGTCCCTTGTTTGCTCACTTCTAAGGAAATTATTTTTGGCATTTTATCAGGTTTTTATGAATCTGAGCAAGTGCAGAATTAAATTGTGAGGCTCAGATGCAGAGGAGGCATTAGTTTCTTTCTTCCCTTGGCAATTCACCTGTACAAACATGTATTGGGGATGGGTGGAGCTCAGTGGTAATGATAGTGGCTTAGAAACATAATAAACAGGGTTTTTGTAGTGTTTCTTGCTCAGAGCCTGTTTGAGAAACCCCTAATCCTGTCTTCCAGACTGATAACCTTCTTGTCCTCAGCAGGCTGAGAAGGATTGTGTGAATTGCTCTGCTCTTTGTATAATGTATGCTGAGCCCTGCAAGAAGGTAACTGGTATCTCCCCAAGCCAATACATGTCAGGGCAAACAACCCCGAGAAGAACAAGCCTGGCTGTTGTGCTCCCTGACAGAAAATGGTGAAAGCCATCATCCTGAATGCACGAATTCTCTTGATTGTTTTAATCCTTATTAAAAAGCGTGTCTTTTCCGTGGTGACTTTTTTAACTAGGGCCTCTTGCTTTTCTGTGTACACACAGTGCTTTGCAAAGCATTGGTGCCTGCTTAGGAAAGCATTGCTTGCCAGCTAATAAAAAGAAACAATTCACATCTCTTGAGGGTTACTTAATCATATGGGAGTGAGGCTTGATCTTTGTTATTTAAAAAAAAAAAAGGTGGAATGTCATATATCTTTTGTGTACACCAGAATAGTTTTTTGCCTGTTTTGTCTTGGGGACTATATCAGAAGCCAGATTTGGGTCTGTGTTGAAGCACTCCAAATGGACTAAACTTTACAATCAAGTTTTCCTTATCTACCGCTGCATGTGCAGCAGTGAATTGCTTCTCTAAATTTCCCATAAAAACATTTCAAGAGAGCTCAGGTGTACTTAGGCTGAAGTTCCAAGGAGCAAAGTGAGATGATGCCCTAATTCTTTCACTCAGTGCTTTGCTCCTGTGACATACCTTTCTGTAGTTTCTGTGTTCACTGTATCCAGGGGAAAAAAAAATCCCTGGATAGTTTTCTCATCTCCCCTTTGCACTGGCTTCAGAGCTTATCTGATCTTCTGTTGAGCTATTGTATGCATGAATGCAGAAGAAAGTATATGCAAAAAAGCAAATTGTTAATTTTCTGTAGGGTTCGCATGCTGGAATGGCTCAGTGCAGGGTTCAGTGAGCAGAGAAGTTAATATTGAGAAAGTGGAAACACTTGAGCAGGGATCATGGGAGGAAGATGTCCAGCATTTAGAGAACACTGAAAGCTGAAATTGATTCCTGCTGTGCCTGTTGATGCTGCTATCAAAGATGCTATTTTGAGATTTCATTTTCCTGTGTGAACTTGGTGGACTTACTGAAACTGCAGCCTGGTAGTCCTACACTGTTTTGAAATGCATATTGCTCCCGATGGTATCTTTTTGGTGTCTTGCATAATGCTATTTTAATTTCATTATTGCTGGTGTTTTTTCAGACACTGTCAGAGAATTTGGATAACTGGTAACAGCAATCTTCAAGATTAATAACTACAGGTAGTTCTGGTATTTATTGTGGAGCTAATTACAAAGGTGGATATTAACTCCCTTCTCTGTGCTGTGCTTCACAGCCCCTTCAGTGCCAGCCTAAGGGTTTGTGGTGTCATGCAGTAAAATAGTTTACTGAAATAATCCAGGCTAAAAATAACCTTCTGAAAAAATGTGGTGTGAGACAAGAATGTAGCTGAAGGTAAGTAAGGCTGGCAATTTTTCAAGCCCACTGTGCTGCTGAAACAGGAGCAGCGTGAAAGTGCCCCAACAGCAGTCATTCCTATCCACAAGCAGTGCCAAAATGGCTGTGGCAATCTTTGTGGTGTCTTCACCCAATGCTTACTGGTGTCCTCTCAAAGGTCACTTCTGTGATGCACTTCTCCCCTTTTGTGTTCAGTTTAGTTGGTACAACTCTTTGGAAGGCCACCTGTGAACTGGGTCAGGGAACATATATGGATTTAAGAAGCCTGAGTAGTTTTGAAAAAAAGATAGGGTTACTTTAAATTTTTACCAGTTTCCCAGCTTGACATGGGGTGCTGCAGAAATAGTACTGATGTGAGCTGCTCAGGTTGTCAATGCTGCACAGGGAAACATCTGTGGAACCACTGTCTGAGCCTGTGGGGGCGTTTGATGAGTGAGAATGTCCTAAATGCCTGGAATCATATGTTAAAACTTTCAAATAGTAAAAGCATACAAGTAAAAATGGTATACTTGACTGTATTTTTGCCATTTACTTCCTGTAATATATAGAAGCTTTTCTGGTGGCCAAAATGCTGTACATCCAGTTTGTACTTAAGTATAGCATAAGTGATTTGTTTAAGAATGTTTTAGCGTGATGATGTGGACACACAGAGGAATTGCAAAGTGTCCAGCAAACTGCAATTTAACCTGTAATGTGCAGCTCTGGCTGTAGTGTTTTACACCCCCTTTCAGCATGGACATTCACTTGACATCAGACTTTGTGCATACTGGACACAGGAAAAAGAGCAGTGAACTTCACAGACCATAGAATCATAGAATGGTTTGGGCTGGAAGGGACCTTAAAGATCATCTCATTCCAAGCTGCCTGCCCTGGGCAGAGACACCTCCCACTAGACCAAGTTGCTCAGGGCCCCATCCAACCTGGCCTTGAATACTTCCAGGGATGGCACATCCACAAATTCTCTGGGCAACCTGTTCCAGTGTTTCACCACCCTCACAGTAAAGAATTTTTTCCTAATATCTAGTCTAAACCTACCCTCTTTCAGTTTAAAGCCACTCCCCTTATCACTACAGTTCCTTATGAAAAGTTCCTCTCCAGCCCCCTTGAGGTACTGGAAGGTGCTATAAGGTCTCCCTGGAGCCTTTTCTTCTCCAGGCTCAACAATCCCACCTCTCTCAGCCTGTCTTTGTAGGAGAGGTGCTCCAGCCCTGTGATCATCTTTGTGGCCCTGCTCTGGACTCACTCCAGCAGGTCAGATCAGAATTAAAAGACAGCTAACAGACATGCAGTATTTCAGTTGTTAGGGTGGAAAAACAGACTTTCACTTAAGACTCTTCTTTCACATCTAAACAGTAATTATTTTGAATCTTTTTTAATAAAAAAAATCATGTTTCTCTAAGATCTGTAATTATTCTGTGTCCAAATTCTGCACTCGACAAAAGTAGCACTTCCCATGAGCATGTGTGTTGATTGTCCCCTATGTGTGTCTTGGTGACATTGCCTGCTGCATTTTCTCAAAATTTCATGTGTTTTTAACATTCTTAATTTCTGACCCAAACTGTGCTGTGATATTTGTGACTGTAAATATGCAGTGCATTGGTTTCAGCTTTGTTTCATGCCCGTTTCTATGGATTTGTATTTGTTTAAAATAGTGACGATTGACTTAACATATTACTCTGGAAATTATTATCAGTTAGGCTGTAGGCCATTACATCATGAAGAAACCAAAGCACACTTTGAGAGCATTTACTTTCTCTCAGGATCGCTGAAATACAAAATACAGCTGTTCAGCAGTGCACATAATATATGTTGGCAGTATCGGATAAAAACAAATAATGCAGGAGGAATGAAATACTGAGAAAAGCTTTAATTTTCTTTTTAATGGAAAAAGCTGTTTGTGTCTCTGCATAGAGATTTTCATAAAAATTAATAGTGTTAAAATGCGATAAAGCTGAGCATCAGAATTTTGTGAACTGCTCAGAATCTCTCAATATTGCTATCTTCTAGTATTTTCAGTGTAGCAATTATTAATATTTTGTGTGTCTGATTCTCAAGTTAGCATATGTCCTTGAATGCCTATGCTTAATACTTCATTTATGTATCTTAATGTGCAGTGCCCAGTTGATATTCATAGCATACATAAAGTGGAAGTGTTGATTTAATGGCAGTTGCAAATCGTATTGCGTTTTCCATTGCTTTCCGCTTCCACATCAGCTTTTTCTGCATCTAGGTCAGATAAACAATGGTGGGATGGTCAGTGTAGGTGCTTCTCCTTCAGCTGGTGTCTCGCATGCCTCTGTGAGTAAATATAGAAACCAAAATTGCTTTTATGCAGAATAGTTTTTAGAGATGCCTGTGAATAAGTAAATGGTGAATGATGTCCTTTCATTGAAATAGTACATAAAAATACCCTAAGCCTCCAGAAACTGATCTTTTTTTGAGAGGATTGCCTTTGTTACTGTTCGGGTCCGGTTGAATCAGCTGTGATGTGCATTTGTTGAGTATCAGCCTCCATAGAGAAAGGTCTGTTCAGGTAAGAAATCAAATTCTTCTCTATTACACTAAATGAATTGCTGCTTTCTACTTGCCAGAGGCACTAGTTCAAAACAAAAGCAACCCAACTCACAGGGAGTTAAAATACTTTTGTTCTAAGTCATCACTTCAGGCGGAGTGACCTCAACCCTCTGGTGCTCTGAATCATTGTTGAGAGCCCACATGGTCTAAATAGACCGAGTTAAGTTTCAGTCCCAGAAACTGTTTGTCTTTTCATGTGACATGGCTAAATAAGTACAACCTTGACATTGTTAGAAAGGGCACAGCTACGCCCAGTTACTGCAGGTGTAGTAGCAGATTAACCACTCTAACTACTTTCATGTGTGTAATCTTTCTAATCTTGATCAGGTGGCCATGTTGCGTTTCTCCTGTGGCACGTAGGCAGAGCTCGACTGTGGTTTTAATCCTGAGGCTGTTTTTATGGTGGTAGGCGCAGACAAAAGAAAAAAAAAAGGAATGTCAAGGAGTTGAAGTATTGTGTACAATGTTGAAAAGGTTAGGCTGCATTTATGGGAAAACTCACAAACACTCCTAAAAACTAAAAACTCCTTTAATTTGAATTAAAGGAAGTTATCAAAGTGATCCTTCAAGAAATGTCTGAGAGCAGTGCTTTTCATACTTACTCAAATTAATGTAAGCCGTGATGTGGTCTGTCTGACAAAACTATCACACAGTTTCTGGCGGGGAGTTTCAGAGGGGGAAGAGATTCTGAAAGCCAAGGAATTTTCCAGACTGTTGTATTCTTGCATTTATAACCAACACTATAAGTTGCACAATTACAAAACTTACTGGTGAAAAAGCTGTTAACGCCTTCCCTTACTGTTAACCATTAGAGTATGAATGAGAACTTGCTTTCTTTTAAAAGCAGAAAGGAGAGCTGGTTTCTTCTGGTACTTGTGAGTTACAGTAATCCTAGTGAAGCTGTTTCGACTTAGCAAAGAGTGTATATTTTGAGTTTACTGGTTTTGCTTTCTGTTTTGCCCACAAAGAAGAGCTGAATAAATTAATTGGTACCTCCTTAGTGGCTTCCAGCTTTTGTTTTCTTCTGCAGGTTTGTGATACGCTCACCTAAGTTTCATTATCTATGAAAGGTTATAACAATGACTTGTACAGCTTTGTTTTCTTTAGCTAGCTTTCCTCATCTTATGGTTTCTTGTAAGGTACTGTCCTCTATTCTCCCTTACTTATACTGTCACTCACTTCATGACCTCAGTCCGAAACACATCCAGGAGCTCTAAGATAGTCTAACTACTGAAGGAATATGTTGTGGTGTAACATGAATATATTAACTGAATAGCTCTGTACTCTATTAAGTAAGGCAATAAAATATAGTTTTATCACGCTTGTAGCTTAGAAAAGTAAACATGAAACCTTTAATTTAGAAAATAACAGATCAAATACAGTAGCAGTTGCCATTGGAGCTGCATCCACAAGTTGCTTCTGTCACGTGAAACATCTACCTTATTATGCTCTTCTGCTTTATACTTTTTTTTATTCATGTCATATCTGAGCATTAAATGATGTTAATGTCAGTAAGCTATTAAATGCTGTTACTAACACCTGTTTCATATGACTTACTCTGTTCTGTATGTCAGGTACAAAAATATATTTTCCAGGTTTTGGTGGGGTTTTTTTGTTTGTTTTTTTGCTGTGGAGGGTTTTTCAGACATCATCTGTTTGGGAGTAGACTAATACAGTGTTTGCATTAGTGATGTCTAGCAGATACTCTTTATACACATTCAGGTATAAGACATTCCTAAGGCTGGAATTGTAGAAGAAATTACCAGAAGAGCCGTAACCATACTGTGGCTCTCATGTGTCATGTCCCTGTCACTTCTTCAGTAAAAGGGGCAGTAAGAAATAATAGGGACAACTGGAAACACATCAGAATAGAAGGTATCGCTGTATAAGCATACTTTTTTGCTCAGCAGGGTCTGAGAGACTGCAGTGCTGGCCAGCCAAAAGGCTGTGGTACAGTTCTGGTGCAGAAGTGCCCAATGGTCTCCGAGACAGTCCAGTAGCATAATATATTTGCAGTGTGGAGTGGGTATTTCTGGGAAAGGAATCTGTGTTGAAGTGCGGTAACGTGGGTTGTAGGAAGTTTTCATTGAGTCTTCCATAACCAAATCAAACACAGTTTTCAGTGTCAGAGATAGTAAAGATAAAAGCTTTATGTGTATAAGATCTGGGTTTATCTTGTTCTTTTTGAAAGGTATTCATTATCATTAACATTTAAGAACATTGTCCTGTACATTTCATCTGTTAAATAAGAGAGCACTGGGAGCAGAGGGGTGGAGCAGGCCAACAAGTGAAATTCTGTCTCTTTTGCTTCTCAATAGATCTTTCTAATGCAGTCCATGTGTTCAGCCTTGCTTGCCTCTAGGTAGTAGAGTTTTCATCCTGGGGGAAGTAATCATTTGCAAATTATTAGTTTGCAATTCAGTACTAAGAGACATGTAAGGTTAGCTAGAAAGGACTCCTTGCCTTTGCACGGGGAACAGAAAACTGTAATATTGAGGGTTACTAGTTTTGGTTTGATTTCAGTGCTCTCATTTACTCAATGATACAGGCACCCTCTTTGTATATGTAGTTCATGCATGAATGGAAGCGTGAACAGGACCAAAAGCAGGTGTTTGTGCTACAGAGGGAAAGTTACAACACTATAGGCTATTAATTTATTACTTAAGTTACTTGAAGCTGTTTCATAAGATAGACATTTCAGTAGAAAACAATGAAATCCAGCTTTACCTAGCAGACTGGTCTCAGCCTTGCTGCCAACCTGCACAATTAAACAAATGTTCACAAGAGGTGAATTGTTTCTTCTATTATTTTTGGCTTATTAGAGTCTGATTCTGCCCCTTTTGTAGTGCCTTATTCAAGCGTTAAAACTAACTATGGATATTCTCCATAAGCTTGTGTGTAATGGAACTACTTGGCATGGCAAAATACTCCTCAGGATTGTGGCATTGTGTCCTTTGGTGCTATAGAGAGGAATCACACAGCTCACAGACTTCTGCCTGTAAACATTAGCAGTGGATAAGCGTGGCCAGCCAGTAAATGAATTTGATGACTTTGCTTGTCCTGTACTAACTGTTGTGTATGGAAATATATGGGGTGGGTGGTACTTTGGTTTGTTCTCTGTTGTTTGTAACTCTCCTTCAGCTTGTGCAGTGAATGTATGTGCCAGTGAACATCTTCAGCCAATGACAGTGTGGGAAATGGATCAGTAAAATTTTAACTGATATGTAAGAGTACAATAGGGATAGGGATTTCATTGGAATCATTGAACTTAACTAACAGCATCAATTCCTTTTTTTTCTTCTCCCTTTTCCTTCCCCCCCCTCCCTTGTAAAGGGATGGTTGGTTTGGTCAGAAAATCAACTAAAACTGATATTAATTTATATATCATGTTGGAAATTAGATATGGTTGTTCTAGTTATAGAAATAAGTTTTTGTGTAAGTTGGATCAGGAGAACATGCAAAACTTTAAGAAAACAGTAAGTTCAGACTGTTTCTCTTTCATGAATTAATGTTTAATTTTGAAGTGAAAAATTGTTTCATTACTAGTATGATGTCAGAGACATGACATGTAGAATTTACAGCCTGTGATAGTATTTAGACGGGCGACCTCACCACATGGATTTGTAAATTGAATAAGTTAGGCAGGAGTCATCAAGGAAAAAAAGTGATGGAGCCTCCTTATGTTAATTACCCATTTAGTTTTCTGGTAGTAGTTTTAAAATACAGCTAGGTTCAAGAGGGGAAGAAGAAGCCATCTTTCCTAAGAAGTAGCTTTTAGATTCTGAGAAGCATACCTACTTGAAGATGAGAAAGAGGGGAATAATTCTCTACATTTAATATAACTTCCCAGTATAAAATTACTTTTAATGGGTTGTTTGGAAAGCTGGTTAGCACTGTAGCATGTTATTTTTTAAAGTCCTGTTCCTATGTGCTGTGATTTCCATGACACTATTCTTTAGGGACAGCACATTTGTTATAGGAGGCTGAATTGTTTCCTTTTGCAAATCCTTACAGGCTCTGAAACTTCCACTGGCTGCTGTCCAGAAAGAAAGATTTGTGGGTTCTGCCCAGTGTCCGCAAATGTGTGATGATATTTATATTCCTTGAGTTGTTTTCACTGTAGCGAGCTCTGGTAAAACACTTGTGGCTTTACTGCAACTCAAAGACTTGTGGTAAAGACTGAGAACTTAGAAATCAAGTATTGTGCTTGAAGAGGTGTTTCGACTGCCACTGCATCCCTGGTTACTGGGTGGGAAGGAGGATCATGCTAGTTACACATCAGCCCTCTCAGAGAGGGGCAAAGTCAGCAAAACTTTAAAGAAATAATTAAAACTTCCATATTTTTGAAAGCATAATACTGTTTAAGTGTGGACAAAAATGACAATATTGTCTCAACTGGGACGTCAGAAGTGGTTCACAATTATTTTATTGGTAGAGTCCTTAAAATGCAGTTAATTCTGCACAGCTGTACAGTTGCATTGATTCAAAAGTCTTTCATAGATGGGACTTCGGAAAAAAAAAAGCTGCCTTTTTCTTCATATAGTTTTCTAAACTGGTAACAGCAAAGAGAAAGGCGAGTGTTCCACTTCCATGTGTACTTTCATGTCTTCTTTCTCTTTTCCTCTTCGAGAAGCTTATGTAGCAGTGTAAGACTTATTGTCTCAGTTTGATAGGTGTGACCGTTGTGGGCTGAAGATCCAAGGATCAGTGGAAGGATGTGGTAAATTTTCCTTGGAGCTGGCAAAAGCTCCTCTATTTGGAACTTTTAAAAACAACTAGGTTGGTATACTGAAATATATACTGCAGAGAAGAGAGCGCTCCATCGGTAGAAAAATAGGCTAGTTATTCCCATAGGCCTCTCTGTGTACAGCTGATGAAGAGATAGTCATTTTAATTTGCCTTAGTTTCCCCGGTTTTGTTGGATATGGCCTACAGCGTGACTGAAGCCCTCAGTTTCATAGCAATGAAAATGGCAATCAACATCGTGTTTAGCTTCTCTTGTGAAGTGCGGAGTGAAACTTCGAGGGTGTAGCTAAACTAAAAATTGCGCTTCTTTCCCCCCAGATGAAAACTTGCAAACATTTGACAGTAGGGTGGAATAGAAAAGTTACCTTGATTGTGTAAGTCGGGCCTTTGGCCTTGCAGCCCCCAGAACACTTGAGCAATAGGTGAGTGCCGGGTGCTGTTGACTGGATAATGTTGTCATTTCTTCGCTGTGGACTGTAGACCAACTTTCACGCAAACCAATGACATAGCCATTGGTTTCATAAGAATTCCATGGTCATTTTGGAATACCGCACCACGGGGTTACGGATGTTTCTTTCTTTTAGCTGCAGATTTGTAACCTGCTCCGCTCCGGCTTGGGTTTCTGGGCCATCTGCGTGCAGCAGGTGTGGCTGAGAGGGCATCTGGGAGCTAGAGGAACTGGGAACCTGACCTAGTCTGCAGGAAGTATTGCAGTGGACTTATGGAAACAATCAGGCGTATGGATACAGATGGACACAGTTGTGTTTAACTCAAGGTGATACCTGAAATACATGGATGTTTGTGCTTTAAGACCCTCAGTCTGAGAGTTTGTTGAGGGGCCCGCTCCAGAGGTCCCTGTGTACACGTGGCATTTGCAGTGAGGACTTTTGAGCCTGTGGTTTTGCTTGAATCTGGAGCTAGAGGGTCTTTTTTCTTCATTTGAAGCCCCTCAGCCTTAAAAAAATCAATTACAAGTCTTGTAACGTTGATGTAGAAATTGATTTAATCCAATTAAATCTCCTAGGAAGTTTGTCCTGTGATTAAAGTTACTTTTATTGTTTGATAGCATTGATTAAGTGCTTTGAAAGGAAGGGAATTTAAGGTCTGATCTGTTGGCCACTGCAGTTTTTTATGGTGCTGGCTTAGGAAAACATTTCCAAGACAATGGCTGAGATTTTAAGTCTCAGTCTAGTTTTGTATTTTTGTAAGAATAAATGTTCAAAAAAGTGTTTCTTGTTCTGCCAATCTCATGTAATCCAGGATCAGTTCATATTACTGATTGCTACATATTATCAGTTTTCACCTGGGAGGAAGTGGACAAGTAAAATGAATAGTAGAATAGTTCACAACTGTTTTTGTGGCATAACTTGATGGTATTTGGAGTTGTTGGGGGACTGCAAGCCAAACTGTACTCTATGCTATACCAAAAATAACAGTGAAGCTGATGAACATCGTTATTATTATTAGAAGCAGCATGAATTAAGATTGAGTGAGTTTATGATACATGTGCCTGTGTAGGTATGGTGCTAGAATGTAAAGGACTAGGAGATAAAGGCAAAAGTATCACGAGCTGATGTTTTCGGCACTGAGGCAGGAGCAGAGCTGTGCCCCCATGAAGGGTGGTCTGGGGGTGTAGTACTTCTCTCCAGCCCTTGCTGTAGAGCTGTCTCACTGAGCCCCAGCTTTCCAAACCTCATTGTATGTAACTAAAGTCTTTCGAGTAATGAGTGTGTTATGTTGTTTTGTGTGTTCATCCTACCAAGGGATCAGAAAGTTCACTGGTCAAATTTTAACTATAGTTTTGGAAAACACCGTGGTGTCTCAGAAGGCAGTAATGCTGCTCTTTGATGTTTATACTACCTGCTTTTCCTTTCTAATAGTCAGAGCAGGAGGAAATGTGCCAAATTAGCTGTGTGGCAGAATGAATTCACTAAAGCGAGATCATTGAATTATACTCAAGTTTCAAGCTTCTGGGTTGAAGTCACAAAGCAGTAATCATCTTCTAGTTGGTTTTAATTGTTTATTTTGTGGCACCTTCCTTGTGCTTCCTGATACTTACTGTGGGTTAGCCTGGGAAAATGAGCAATGTCATTGAGGCTTTAAGCAGTGTAAACATTACCAAGTACTTTTCTGTTGTTGCCTCTGATGTGTTTGTCAAGACCAAGTCGGAGAGAGTGAATGAATCAGGATGTTAAGTTGGGTCTGTGTGGTCTTCACCTGTAGTTTGCCATTTCAAGTACAACCCAGCTTGCTAGCAACTGGAATGTTTTACCAAACAATGGCAGTTTTCTATTGCAGGTGATATAAATGAGTGAATGTTTGATTTCATGTAAGTTTTAGAGAAATTCCTTGATTCTTAGAACAACATTAAGCTGTGGGCCCCTTCTTTCATCTGATTAAAAGTTAGAGCAGGACACTGAATCTGTGTCTACAGACCACAGTATCACACACAGTTTGTCTCATCTGATTTGGCTAATTTACCTGCCAGCTTGAGCTCTATGTGGCACAACTCTTTTTACGTCAAACTTTGTATGTCTACACAGAAGCCCCGATATCTCTTGTTTCCTCCAGTAAATAATGCTGCCTTGCATCTCTTTGTCCATAACTCTAAAGGATATTGGTGATCTACAGATCTAGACACGGGACTGCTCTAAGGGCCAGTGTGGCAGAAGCAAGATCTACTGCAGGTGTAAATGGACCTGAGAGAGAACTATGAAGAGTCTGATTGTAATCCATTAGAGCACTGTTTTGAAGTAACAGTCTTAGATCCTGCTCAGAGTGGTATTTTATGCAAATGGAAGTTTTTGTAATTAACATCTGTATATAAGATGGTGCATGGTCAAGAGGAGTACCATCCTGACTGTATTACAGAGACAGGATTCATTTTTACATAGTCTTAAGTAGTAAGAATTTTCCCTGTTTATTTTTTCACACTGCAGGGGCCAAAAATGAACAGAAGGGCATAGAGAATCTGGATTACAGTTTAAATCATAGTTTGACTAGGAGAACATTTTCTTTTTGAAGTAGGAGTTGTAAGTTTGAATCCACCTAATACAGGCAGATGCTTATAATCAGCTTTTGGGACAGCTGTCTGCCTTCTGGACTGTGCACAGGGATCAGTACTTGCTGCTGGATTGGGATTACTTGACTAAAATCACAGGGATTTAGCAGCAGCCTGGACATTAATCTACAAACTACGTTGTCTCATTCTGGATACTGTTTGTTTTTGTGTTAGATTTGAGCATAGTGTTTGATTTAGTACAGTTGCTGGTACATTTGTGTATTATGCAAACAATTCTTAAAAAATTATAATGGAATCCAATATTGTGTTACAAGACAGCTATGGATATGAACTGAAGTATTGCTAAACAGGTGATATTTTCCAAAATTTTCCTGAGCACTTCAGTGATTCTGCAGATTTAGCAGTTCTGATAGCAGTTGGTTTTTAACAGTTTTTGTAGTTGTACAAGACAAATGTTTGATATATTTGATACCAGTGATTCAATACCTCCTAGCAATCAGATAGGCTCGCCTTATGGTTGGTACTGAACTACAGAAATATCTTAAGTGTAAAGGATGTTACGCTATGCATAAACTAGATGATAAGAAAGTTTACCTTTTTGAGGTGGAAAGATGTAAGATCTAGGAGCAGCCAGCAGTTTTTTTCTCTAGTGCCTTCACAGAAAATGTGATTAAAAAGTGACAAGAAAACATTCCAACTGCTACTAAATATTTCTTCTCCCTATTGGCTTCCAAAATTCCAATCATTTATATGATGTGATATGATTTAGCTGTTGAGAAGCGTATGTCAGATTGCCCACTTGTAGCATTGTAGAGAGAGAATGCTTATGTGGTCTATGCATTGCATTTTAAATCCTATTTCTCTAGAACCAGAGACTCAGATCCTGGCAGGGTTAACTAAATCCTTTGTTCTTCCATAGTAGATATGAGTTGTCCAGTGCCCTAAATATCTGCTGGTCTCTCTTCACAGGTTATTTTTCCTCAGTGCTTTTCTTCACCTTAATACTCTGTTACCATGAGGCATTTGTTGTTGTTGTTGTAGTTTTGTTTGTTTGTTTTGTTTTTTGGTTGTTGTTTGGGGTGTTTTTTTGGTGTGGTTTTTGTTTTGTTTTTTTAAAGCCATCTGGTAAACTCTACTCAGTTGATTTTGGGCAGTTTTATCTGAGGTAAATATAAATGTTGAATGAATCTGTAAAGTACAGTTCATTGTAGAGGAATAAATAATTTCTCTGTTGATAATCTTGAGGTTTTTTATGTTCTTACTGTCTACATGCTTTGTTATTTAAAGAAGCTCTGTAGTTACTTCTTTATATCTTTCATCAATCTGTTCAGCCATTAGATCTTTTTTCTTTCTTTTAGAACTGTTTCATAACAAGTTGTCACTATCCTTTTCAGAACCAGCTGGGGCTGGGTATACTGTCTGTTTTAAAGCAGCTTTCTTTGTACTGCAGTCAATCTGAAGTGCCAGCATTGCCAGGTATCAGGTTATGAGTTTGCCAAATAATCCAGGAGAGAGAGAATGGGGCTGGGACAGTATTTGGAAGAGCTATCTCCACAGAAACACTTGGTATGTAGGACATCCCCATTAGGGTGGGACAGTAGATCTTGGCATATGGTTTTAGAGAATCCTATATGGTTTCAAGTCAGCTTCTATGCGTATGAAGCCAGGGCCATACTATGGCCTGGCTTCATAGTTGCTCTGGTTAAAGTATTTTAGGGGATTTTATGCATGTTGTTACTCATTAAGTTGCTGAATTTTCTTTACTTACATTGTCTTTGCTATAAAAGGTATGGCCTTTGTGATAAGCAGTTGGGTAAACATGTATGCTCTTGAAAAGCAGCATTTTTCTGACCTTAGCTGTTGCTATACTTCAGTGACATTACAGAACTTATGTTTACACATAAGAGTCATCTTGTAATATCCAGGTGTTAAAAAATAAAAATGCCGATTTATTTTGCATGCTCTTTTAGGTTGTAGTTGCATAATGTCTTTCACTGAACAGCTTTATTGAAAAAATCAGTGGCATCCTCTCTCTTCAGAAGCTGCTCGCGTTCTGTCTGCCTTCAAGAGAATAGTGCTGTTGATCTTTCGTTTGACACCAGTGTCACATTGCACTCATGTAAAAAGTTAGTAGAAACCCAGTCTCCAGGAAGCCTATGGAACTAGGTCTGTATAGTTTCCTATTTTGGGATGAAAGTCTTGTGGTAATTAAGCTGCCCGTATAACAGCTCTTGGCATGCTGTATGTTTTAATTCAAAGCAGTTTCTTTAACTAGTACATGAGCACTTTCACGTACTAAAGTAGTTTTTGAAAGTTCTCTCTTTCCAGCTGGTGACAATGATTGCCCTGGACTTACTCTGTTTGTAACAACCACAGATAATATATGCTGTCTGTTAAAATCAAGAAATACCTATCCTTAATTTATGCAGATATACTTTAAGGGATATACAAGCCCCATAGAACAGGATAGGCAGCAGAGAACGGTTTAGTGACCTTCCTTTATCCTTCTTTCACAGAGCTGGATGTGTATATTGGCAAGAGATTCAACAGCTTGGTCTTGCTGGAGTTTAGTTTTTAGGGGGTCTTTTTGGGGTTGTTTTGGTGATGTTTCTTTCCTGTTCTTCAGAATCTTATCAAATTTTATGATATTTGCGCTGCTTTGTCCACTGCTTAAAAATTGTATAGCAGCTCAGTCTGATGACTTCAGAAAAGTAGTACGTGTCATAACAAATTGAGTTCTGTAGTATCCAATTATAAATTATTTTTTAATGTATTTAGGCTCATGGTTGACTGATCAGTCATGAAATCTTCTAATCTTGCCCAGAGAGATTTGAAGAAACTGTTTTTGCAAGCAGAAAAAAAAACCATTGTGCAAATGTGAATGCTGTTTTCTTGTTACTGAATTGAGACAAATATATTATCTTGAAAGGCATTAGCAGTGTATTTTTCACCTCTGCTTTTGAATGAATAACTTCAAAGGAAAAACTTCAGCTTTTGAAATACATGACTGTAACAGACTGATTTCCTGATCAGTATTTTTACGGGATGTCTACACTACTAGTACAGGCATAGTTGCAGCATTCGTGTATCCAGCAAGTTTGAGCCACATGCCCTCCAGCCTCTGCTCCTCTGCTCTGCTCTGCTGCTAGAGTAAAGCTAGCACCAGCATGCCTGCTTGTGCTGACTGCACTGAAAATAGTTGGATGTTTCATGTTGGATGCCTCTTTTGTGTTTGTAATTCCTTGGTTTTCTTTGGGAAGTTTGTTTCTAAAAAGGACTTAAGGGAAAATGTAAGTCAATGAGGGTCTGCTTGCAGCTGGTCAAGCAGAGATACATTTGGACCAGCTTTGGCAGGACTGCTGGGTGCCTGCTATTGCTGGACTAATTTAGGTTAAGAATGAGTTGTTAAAATGTCAACATACTTAAGCACCTAGAAACATGGTGTGCCCTCTGAAAGGCTTCATCATTGATATGCATCAACAGACAGATGAAAGAGGTTTCCTGTTGATTCAAGGCTGTGTACTGCTATGGCAAAACAAAAGGAAGCATAGCTAAGCAAACCACAGTAATTTTACCTTAGCACATCCTTGCCTTTGCTCATTTTTCATGAAAGGACAGTCAAGTGTGTATTTGTATGTTACATTTCTGTGTAGTAGTAACTTTTCTTTCTTATAACATCTAGAATTCTTCACATTTACTGTAATGACTGTAAATGTGTGGTTGTATACTGAAAAGGGGTCACAAAAACTCATGATCTCTCATACACATGACCTTCTGTGTCCAAAATGTGTGTTTAGAAAGCCTGAGAATGCCTTTTCTGCTGGTGTGGCAAGCTCCCCCTGTGATCCCGAGATGTCAGGTATATCCTTGAAAATTGGGGAAGTAAAAGGGAACCACATACAAAATTCTAACTTTGATCTGGGACTGTTTATTCCACTGTCATTGCAAATAATACATAAGATTAAAATGCTAGACATTTATAGAAAAAATGGTTTTCTTTATTAATCTTATAGATTTAGTCAGATTAGTATTTTTGTCTGGATTTTGGTTTGTGAAAGGAAAGCCATTGAGAACTCACAAGATTATTTATCTAAATTATTTAATTCAAAATTATAAACTGCTAAGGAAAATCTTAAAAGTAAATAAACAGTGTTATTTCAGTATTCATTCCCTGATGCTGGAAACAGAGTATAATCCAGCTTGCCTTGGTGTAGCTGCTTTGATGCTATTTGAGCAAACGGGAATTAGGGTTTACTTTTGCCATTCAGCTACAGCTGAAGTATGATTTAAAATTGCTCAGTGAATTGGTATATTGAATTAAAAATATTTAATGGTGCCATTTCAAACTATAGCTGTATGCTAAATGGGTGTTCCCTGAAATAAAAGGATTTTATGGTGGCACCACAGAAAAGAATCTGGCGGTCCTGGTGGATGGCAAGTTGAATCTGAGTCAGCAGTGCCCTGGCAGCCAGGAGGGCCAACCCTGTCCTGGGGGGCATCAGACACAGCATCGCCAGCCGGTCGAGGGAGGGGATTGTCCTGCTCTGCTCTGCACTGGGGTGGCCTCACCTGGAATATTGCGGGCAGTTTGGGGCACTGCAATATAGGAAAGATATTAAGCCATTAGAGAGTGTCCAAAGGAGGGCAAAGAAGATGGTGAAGGGCCTTGAGGGCAAGTGTATGAGGAGCGGCTGAGGGTGCTTTTTCAGTTCAGACTGGAGAAGAGGAGACTGAGGGGAGTCTCACTGCAGTTACAACTTCCTAGTGAGGGGAAGAGGAGGGGCAGGCACTGATCTCCTCTCTGTGGGGCCCAGTGACAGAAACCAAGGGAACAGCCTGAAGTTGTGTCAGGGGAGGTTTGGGTTGGATATTAGATAGAGGTTCTTCCCCTAGAGGGTGGCTGGGCACTGGAACAGGCTGCCCAGGGAAGTGGTCACAGCACCAAGCCTGACAGAGCTCAAGAAGCGTTTGGACAATGCTCTCGGGCACATGGTGTGACTCTTGGGGATGGTCCTGTGCAGGGCCAGGAGCTGGACTCGATGATCCTTCTGGGTCCCTTCCAGCTCAGCATATTCTCTGGTTCTGATATCCAGTCCTGAACCCCTATTTAACTTGAAGTTCAGAATGAAAGCATTCCAGGTTGTTAAGGAAAAGCAAGTCTGCATTTACTATATGGTTTCCTTTAAAGGTATTTGTGCTTGAAAAGTCTGCATTGTATTAAATGTAAATCAACATAAATACTGTGTTTGGCTCTTTTTCTGTAGGATAACCTTTGAAACATAATTCCTCAATGTAGAAAACCTGTTAAGCGTTGTTGTTCATCTATTAAAAATGTTTTATAAAAATGCTTTCACTTTTCACAGTTGTTACTAAAACTAATTTAAGGCTGGCAGCAATGTCCCAGGTTGGGCCTTGCCCGTAGTTGTTCTCTTGTCCCTCTGTTGAGCCTTTGGTGCTAAGATGAAATTTATTTAACTTTTTTTTCCAAATCAGAACTTTATCTAATGTCAGGTTAAGATTTTAGCATCAGGTCTACCCAGAAAAAGAGATCAGTGCTGTAAATTCATGTGCCTCTCAAGGCTTCAAAGCTGGACCTCAATGAAGAGTGAATTATCAGAGTGGGGAAGGTAAAGTCACTGTTTGTCCCAAGAGCTGAAATCTCTGCTTTCTTTACCTGAAACTGAATGACAGAGCCAGAGACATTGCAAACTTTCCCTGTCTGTTATACAAACTTGCTTTTATCTCCTTCTGAAATTGTGACTACTTCTGTAGGAGGGAGAGGTTTAGTCTTCAGTTTGGTTTGGTCCTTCGCCTGTTAAAATCTGCTAACAAGCAGGGGTTGGTGCCAATTGCAGTGTTTTGTTTTGTTTTCCTGTGATCCCAAGAAATGTCTAGTACAAACTGGACCGTGACCACCCACTCATTTCACATGAGCCACGGATCACTTGCCAGATGGCAAAGACTAAGGAACATAAGATTTAATACAGCAGATCTGTCTCTCTTATGCATTCTGTTTAGCTCAGAATAAGGCACCCTTCCTTTTCTGCCTTACTCACCCTGTCCTTGCAGTGGAGTAGTGAGTAGAGAAATACTCCCATTAGGACTATGATGACTGTTTATATTCTGAGGTATGAGATTTCGTTGTCCTTATCAGAGTTTGCATAAATACGGTGTTGGTTTTGGTTAATCAGCTCTTTTCCTGAAGGAACACAGCATTGTAATGTTGTCCCAGTCTGAGTTCTAGCAAATAAAATTCCCCAACCCCCTCTCCACCCTGAAAAACCTTTGCAGGCCTCGAGAGAAAAGAAGTATGTCTCTTGCTGTATAAAAACTCTGTTGAAAAAGGTGGTTTTGAGTAATGCATTTTGACAGTTTGCCACACATATGTCAGTTTATTAGTGACAATATATGAAGGTGAATCAACTAAAAATACATACCAATGCATCAAAGTACAACTGTCCAATGTGCTTCTGTCCAAGCTGAATGAAGCCTAAAGTAAGGGTGAAATCTTGCTGGATAAGATCATAAGATCTTTTCAGTAGACTATAATGCTGATCCAGGAAGACTAACACTTCGAATTCAGTCATCTTAACATATGGTCAAAGTCTATGCTTCAGGTCTTTTTAAATTATACTCTCTGACAAGATGTTGGCATTTTTGCTTCATGTCTAGCAAATGTAGAGAAACAGTTAACACGAACCTCATGCATTGTAAACCTTACACATTTCAGTCACCCTAATTATTGCAGTTCACATTTCTCAGAGAAGAGTTGAGTAGTTTTTCTAATCCCCTTATGCTTGCCAAAAATAGATGAAAAAATGGAAATTTTGAAATTATTCCAAAGAATAATTTCTTCTATTACTATTGTCTTAACTGTTGTAAATGAAGGATTTTAATGTGCTGGAAGTATGGAAGGAGAGAGCAGTGTGTGTGATAAGCTCACACTGACCTGAGATTTGTATCTGGAGTCCCTCTGCAAAGGATGGCGGGTCATTTTTCCTTGCCTGTATGGCAGCTTCACAGTTTCTAACACTGTGGGGATGTCTGTGTCCTAGTGATCATGTAGAGTATTATGAACTTAAAAGCAGAGCTCTGAAACGCTCCATGGAGGAGGTAGTGGAGTGTGTGGCACGTTCACGTGGTGAGTTTTTGCTAGTCTTCCTTACCTTACAAATAGGCCATTTGATAATTACAGTTGCTGTGCTAGATTCATCATCACTTCTAAATGTAAGGAGCTTGAGTGATGTCCCCTGGAGCTGTTTAAAATGCAGATAAAAATTGGAACACCTTTGCCTGATAGGAATACTGTAAAAGTTACCTTTAGTGAGTTGAGTGTACTGTTGCAGTTGATAAACCTGGAATTGGTGTTGAATCCAGCCAAGCTTGGAAGCAATCCTCTGCTTTGCTTTGAGGGAGGGAACCCCATGTAAAAGGTGAAATCAGCCTCCTGGCTAGCTGCTGCTGCTGCTTTAGGTGTTCCCTTTGCTCAGATGATCTCTCCTGATCTAATGCTGCCTTTCATTTGTGTCTGGATACTAGACAGAGGTTGCAAGGCATGCAGGACCCCTTGTAACTTCACGGCATTTGTAGAGAAAAGTCTGGAAGGGACCACAGGGAGTCATATCACTCTGCTCTCCAAAATACAGGGTAATAGAAGCACTAATGGGGAGAGGAGATGGGATTGTGCTTTGCTGAATTTAAGGTTGTCTTGGAAGAACAGAAATTCCTCACTGTGATTCCATGTGAGCAGCTTGTGAGGGAAGAAGGAGCTAAGAAAGCAGTGCAGGATTCATCCTTCTAGGTCCTCTGCACTTATCAAAATTGCTTCATAATTTGAAGTGATGAAAACTCTCAGGATTTCTTACATGATAAATTCAATCTTTCTTAAAGTCTCTAAGCAGACTCTTTCATCAAGGTCAGCTGTTAAAAAGAAGGATATAAGGCCCAGGTTAAGTAAAATCATTGCCACTAGTTATTTTTTTCTTGATTTTTTTCCCATTGGTAGATGACTTTATAAAGTCATGAACAAAAGTTATCCCTTTCTTAGGAGTGACCAAATTGTCCAGCGTTATGGATGGTAGGTTCCATACTCCAAAACATATACTGATATTCCCAATCTATTTTTGAGCCCGAGTTGCTACATCTTAGGTGAGCTGTGAAGGGTAAGCCTCTGAAGTCTGAAGGAGGGACTATTTCTAATCCATTTAAGATGATGATCCCTGGCCATTTCAAATGTAATTGTAAAGAGATTTGCTGAGTAAACAGAACTACTGTAACTCAATTTAGCTGATTTGAAGGATGCAATGAGAAAACAAAGAATGGGCAAGGAAAACATTTCATTTTCCTAAGTTTAAATCAAGTTTGCTCCACTCAGCCAAAACATAGTGAACTATACTCCTCTGGATCACTGGTTATTGCCAGGTCATATAGGTGCCCAGAAATTACAGTCACCTAGTTGTTCTTTCACGTGTGTGTAAAATTTTTTGCAGATCTTTGGCAAAAGTTACAAATACCATAATTTATTCAGCGCTCAAAGATTTAATGTTTACAGAGAAGGAACTTGGCCAGAGGTAATTCAACAGCTCTGTGATAAGGTAGCAGAGAAGAAGATTCTTTTGCCCTGTCCCTGCTCTAATTAGTCTCTGTAGTTAAGCTCTTGTTATCTAAGACTGTAACAATGGCAGCATTGGGAAACAATTAATGTCCTTAAAAAGTGGAAGAAATTCTGTATATAAAGTATATATGGGTCTATACATATAAAAATGGTTTTAACATTAATATGCATAGATAAATATGCAACAGACAAAATGAGGGGATTTTAAGAGCTCTCAGAACTGCAAGCATATTATTGTAGTGAAGCAAATGTTTTTTTGAGGGGCAGAAAATTCTTTTCAGTTGTATTTACTTGTGCCTAAGTGTATTGCTTTGTTTCATCCATGGTTTCACAGAAGAGTAGCTGAGTGCCAGCCCTCAATAATATTGATTTTTGCCTTTCTCTTCCCTTAAATAATGCAATGCTCCATAGCAGTTTAAGACATAGAAACTAAGTGCAAAAATCTACCATCATTTGAGTGCTACATCTCTCTTAGAGCATATGTACTTAAAATACTGCCATGTGATTTACATAGATGAGCACTAGAATGATGGCTGGCATCCTTTCTTTTGTTTCCTCTGATATTGGCTAAGTCTGTGCTTTAATTACTTTGAGATTCCAGAAGTCACAGAAGTCAGGTACCACCACCTTCCCTAGCTGCTTGTATTTCTTCTCAGTATGACAGTGTAGTCTGGTGCAAGATAACTCTTTAGTGCAGCAAAAGTAAATCCGTTTCATTTACTGCATGTACCTGCTGTTTTCCTCCACACCATGTCAGTATCTAAGGTTGCAGGTAGATGTGGGTTTGCTTTGAAGCCTGACAAGATGCACTGTGTGTTAGCTTGATCTTGGCATTGCACCAACAGGTTTTCCATTCTGCTTGGACCACAGGAACAGCAAGATTGTGTTTGCCTGCAAAAGGTCATATGTCTGTACCCTGTAGATCTCTCAGGCCGAATGTAGCATCAGAGATAAATAGCCATTGTCTATCTGTCTTCTACTCCTATCACAATGTTGAGAGAGAAATAGCAAAGCATTCCAGTATTATCAGTCTAGGGAAAGTCTAGGCTTTCCAAGTGCTGCAATCTTTGCTTTACAGAGACTTAGAGCAGTTTTCTTGCAGCTTTTAAATCTTTTAATTTTGATTAATCATTTTCATGTCCTGACTCATTCAGTTTTAAGGAAACAGCTTCAAGTCCTTGCTGCATTGCACTATAGATCAGGCAAGCTGAATAATAAATTGGCTTGTTGCTGATGTGTAAAGGAATGGAGGCACTGCCAGAAGTGCCTAAGCATGCTGGGCCGAGATGTTGGCAGACTATTGCCAGGGGCTGCTGCGGATCAGCCATGTATTCAAAACAGGATGTTAATTGAAAAGCCATTTCATATGTATTATGAAATGTTTGTTTGTTTTTACATTTTTCAGGCCCTGCAAGATGTATTTATTTATAGGTTACTGCATTTACACTTTCTTTAATGAAAGCTACATAATGTACAAGTTACGTAGCTACACCACCTCAGGCTGTGATTTTCGTTTCAATTCTCAAGTAAGGTTGATTCTGGGCAGTAAATGGATGGGTGACTGCTCCCCCATGAACGTTGGGTTTGTGGGTAACAAGCCTGTGCTCAGGAGCCATTGCTGACAGTTTGGTTAGGGGTGTCCTTCCCTCTGAGTCAGGTCTGACCCCATGTTCTGGAGCAAAAAGTTACTGCTGGCAAGGGCATTTGATCGATGAGATGCAAACCCATCCATGGTTTCAACATCTTGTGCTCACCAAAGCACACTGTATTTTTTGCATGGAGATCTAGGTGTTCTAGTTAAATCCTGAAAGAGCATCTCTGTTTTCTTCTCTAAAACAGTCATCAGATTTGACTTGGCAGAAGGATTTTTCCTTTCCCCTTCGTATATATTACACTGTGTTGTAGTTTAACTTTTCATTCTTGGTCATGGCGATGCATGGAGTTTAGCAGTGGTATAATTTCTTGACAGTGTATGGTGCTTGATACAGCATAATGCAATTTTTCAGTGTATGAGAAATTATACGTAGATACACCACAGATTCTCTATGGCCTTTAGATACTTTTTCAATGCACTGGACAAGAGAACTTCTGCTACTCCATCTTCATTAGGATCTCTTAGTATATCCATAAAAAAATTAATAAACTAATGGGTAAGAGATCTTAAGAGAAGCGTTTCTTCTGGACTTAGCTGGTAGCTCCAGCATGGTCACCTCAAAGGGGAGGTGGGTGAATCATGATTTTCTTCCTGATGTGGCTGTGTTATGGATTATTTTATTTGACTCAGAAATGGACCGTTGGATTGGATTTAACATGCAGTTAAATGAGGACTGTGTAAAAAATGCCTTAGCTCTTACAAGTGTCTGTCATGTGTAACTTCTGCAATATCAAATGCAAGATAATTAACATTTTACATCACCTGGGGGGCCAGGATGCGCAGTCCAGCCATGATACAGCTCTGAGATGTCATCTGCTTGACCTCTCTTTTTGTGCACTGTCCAGGTATGTGTCCTTCCAAAACTAAAGTCCCAAGTGTGATTAAAAAGAGATCAGAGAACAAATTAATCACATCATAGGGTGTGGCTTTGGTAGTACATCTTGTTTTATCAATATATGATCTGGCTTCAGGGGGAAAGTATCTAATTATCTGCCTTGTTGAAAGGCGCAAGAATTACATGAACAGGGCACTGCAAGGAATAATATTCCTTATGGGAATTCCTATAGGAAAATACCTTATGGGGGGGGGGAAAAACAAGTTAATCATATTATAATGCAACAATACAGGCTGGAAAAAATGCTAGTTGGCTTCCATCAGTGGCACAGACAAGGAAATTAGCTTACTGTAAAAACTAAAACATCTGCATAAATTCTTAATGTAACAACTGCATATACATATACAGCAAAGGATAACAAATTTCAGGAGCAGAAAAAAATATTGAGTTTGTACAGGATGACCTTCCATTTTAGTACAGAAAACAGAAGTCTGAAACCAGAGCTAGTAAAAACACCTTTTTTATGCATACATGTGCTGTTTTGCAGGTTTTTTTAGTATTCATTACAAAGGAAAGAGAGGTGAAGATCTGTATTTAGGATCTAGCTTTCCTGCAGATTTTCTTTGCCTATCTCTTAATCACTTTTGCTATTCAGCTTCAAAAAATAAGGCTAATAACACTTTGCATGTATATATATTATTTGATACAGAGGAAGGTGAAAGTTGATGGATTTATATAAATACCTCAAGATCTGGTTAAAGTATCCTTCCCATGATATGCAAATTAGAAGCAGAATTTCTTTTGGAAATGAAAAGCAGTAATTAATGTTGTAGCTCTGCTCCCTGGGCTTAGCAATGAGACAAGTCTACTAGAAATCAAGGAAGCAAGAGACAAAACCACTACTGAGCTCATCTACCTCAGCCAACAAGTCCTTCCTCCCTTTCCCACCACAGGAGAAAGTGCAACTATGTGTGGTTCCCTGCAGCAGGTTGGATGTTCTTTCATTGAGAGGCTGCTGGAGCACTGCCCTGAGAAGCACCAGCGGTGAAATGCAGAGCTGTTGTCTGGAGAAATAATCCCTGTACTTGACCGAAGGGGAAAACAAAAATTGCTGGGAGGCTTCATTTGAAGGAGTGTGAAGCTGCCATGCAGGTACCGCTTGCAAAAAAGAGTTGTATGTCTGTCTAATGTGTAACAGGCAATAGGATATCAAAGGGATGAAGAGCCTGAAGGAACAGCTGAATATTCATTGTGAATGGCAGTGGGCAGCTGCCAAACTTTGCAAGGTGGAACAAGCTTTTGGTAGTGCTCTAAAAGAAGAGTAGACTGAGTAGATATGTGTAATACAAAGAGTGGTTAACCATGCTGTCCTGTGATCCCCCTCCAGTCTCATGAGCTACGCAAGTTTACTCCAGTAGTGTTTGGATGAGAGGCAACTCATGGCTCTGTTGTGTCATTAATATGAAGCATTCTTTGTAGGACAGGGTAAGGGGTGTGTTGCATGGATGTTTGTTTTGTGGAGTCAGGGTTTCCTTCCTCTGACAGATTTTTGGTTTTGTCCTGCAGTTTGGGTAACATTTAGAGTTGTATTTTTAATGAATTACAATAATTAAAAATCCAAAGGCATTTTTCAAGTTAGTGGCTCATCTTTCAGGAAGTCACTCTGCTGCCCCTGATATCCCTCAGCTGGTTTTTTGGGTGTCCCATAGTTTTTCAGTCTTTTTCATAAACTCTTCCTATACTACTGCTAACTGCCTGCACTGGGGACAAATATTTAACATAAGGACACCATATGATGTAGCCACTCTAGTTCTGTGAGGAGGTGTTGTGCATGGCCTTACTGGGGGGGGGTGACACTTGCAGTTACTGTCCTGAAGGTCAGTGGTGGGTGCTGCAGCAGCAAAGCTGGGATGGCCACTGCCTTGTCACTGGCTTATTGGAAAGGGACTCTGTCAAGCTTGCTAAATCCTCAGCTGTACTATTGAGAGAACTGAAGGGGTAAGAGGGAGTTACCTTTTCAATACCCCTTGTTATAGGTTCTCCCCCTCTTAGACAGCGAATGTAGACTGGTGGATTTCAGTATTTCTTTTAACCTGTTCTTTGTTTTGATATTGTAATCCATCGGTGTTTGGGATCACAGTTTTCAGACTAGAAGGTTGTTAGACAACTTTTCCTGGGTGAATATTAGAAGATTCATCAAAATACTTTGTTTTATGAGGTTTTGTAATGATTTCCTTACTATTTGGTTGGTTGGTTGATTGGTTTTTAACCACTAGGTTTTTCCTTTGTGCCAGGCTCTCCTTCTCTTCCCCTCTGTCTTGGTGATAAACATCTTTTGGGTCACACACTTGAGAAGTCAACAGGAGAAAAAGATTCTATTATATTAATATAGTTCATAATTAATAATCAGTTTCTCTCCAATAAGGAAGTATCCTTCTTTTTTATTAGGTTTTTTTTTGTTTAGTTGAAAATATTTGCATTAAAATATCTAGTGTATCCATAAAAGCAACAGCAGGTGGCAGAATAACTTCACTAGAAGTTGTTTTTTTGGCATGCTCAACTTTTTTCAATGAACACAGAGAGAAAAATAGATGCCTCTATGTGAGATGTGATGATTTGCTACTCTAGATAGTTATCTTAACAGAGAATGTAACAGGCAATTCCCAAACATACGCTACAAGGTTTTCTTCAGCTTTTAATCTGATTGTTTGCTTTTTATTTCTGTAAAATAGTTAAATGCTTATTAAGATTTCTGAAGTGACTCTAAGTGGTGCCTTGCTATTGCAGAACACTGTTCTGGTGTGTTAGTCACCAGCTGAAGTGTAGCAAATGCTATTTTCAGAGGAAGTGTACCTATGTAAATATTATATACACATAATCCTTTCCTTTTAGAGAAAAGCATTTGTGTAAACGTGAAGTGCCATGAAGTGTATTGTTCTGATGAGCAGTTTTGCTGTCATCTTTGAAGAAATAAGCTCCCTGGGAAATTACTAGTAAATCTTGAGTAGAGTTCTTCAACAATCAAAGCCTAAAGACTGTGTGAAAGATGTATCTTGTGGGTTGGAGAATGGGCAGGGTGCAGCTGCGAATTGCATTTAATGTCTCATGGTCTGTTTAGCAGCTCCTTGGCTTTCTCATCTGCAATTCCCTGGGAAAAAGTTATAGCGTTCAAAATTGTGAACACCTCCAGACAATACCATTTAAAATAAATAGGATAAATAGACAGCCTATTAGGTAATGGCTTCCTTCACCTTTCTCAAATAGTATGATGGTTTGAGGTATACATTGAGCTGTAGCCAGTTCTTCAGTCATGGCTGGCTGATCTAAAATGTTGAGAACTACTGGGACCAGAAACAAGGATGTAATGAAATGGTATGTTCCCACATCGTAGCAATGGAAAAGATCTTAACATAAGGGCAATAACGATTTTTGTTCTCCTCTGAAGGTGTGAAATCATTGTGGTGGGATACTATTCCCTTAGTTTTGGTCCTGACATGACCTTTGCGTTAGGGCAGACTCTCTTATCCTGTAATTCTGCAAACATTCTGTGTGTGCAGTAACACAGCATAGCTACTGAAAGGAGCCATCCCATTCTCCCTCCATCCAGATGGGGAAACTGCATCAGTGTTTCAGTCCTGTTCAATTTATGACCACAGAAACATTTTCCTGCACAGAATGGGCAGCATTTCAGGATAGCTTCTCATGTCAGTCTCATCTTACACCATTTAAAACATACATAAACGTATATTCTGCTACAATCTCCTATAGCAATTGTTGTGTATAGAAAAGATACTAGAAGTCATAAAGATTAAGCTGTTGTGGCTTTTTTTTCCCATAATGGGTACCTATAAAGATATCCCCAAGGCAACACAGGAGCAGTAGTTGTGCCAGTAGTGTGTTTTCGTATTTTTGAAACGTGTCTAAAATGGTTTCATTAAAAAATTAATCCCTATTCAGATTGCATTTGATATTATCTGCAGTGGCTGAAAGTGGCCTACACACACAAATGGCAAAACCTCAAAGCTTAATACAGGTATCTCCAACTTACATAAATGATCTTTATTATACAGTTCATGTATTTAAATGTGAGATGTTCACATGTAATAATATGCTCTACAAGTTGACATGCTGTGAAGGAGAAGGAAAACAGTTAACTCCCAGACACCTGGGGTCTCGTATCTCAGCCCAAATCCATCACACTGCACCTTTGGCACATCAGATGGTGAGTTTGTGGAGTTCTAACAAGACGTGAGAACAAGGGAGTCGCAGATGTGTGTTTTATGCCAACACATACGAGGGAATTTTATTTGGTGTTGTGAAAAAAGTCACTGTACAGAGCATAAGCATCCAGATGGGCAAAAATATGGTGCTTGTATGGAGGGAGAAGGGGAACTCAGGTGTGTTTGTGTGTGCTGTGATGCTGCTGTTTTACAGTGGAATTTTAAGGAGCTCACCGCTTGAGCTTTGACACAAATCTTAGGTGTGTTTCAAGCAACCCTGTTGATTAATTTCTCTGTAACTTGCCACTTTAGTATGTTTTTTGATTCCCTCACTCCTGGTGATGGCTCATCTCTGTTATTTGAAAATAGCTGTGGGATCAGGATAAGTATTTGTGTAAGATTCTTCACTGAGACCTTTTTTAACACAATCATTGCTTCTGTAAATGGTCCGTATCCCCCTTCTCTTTTTTCTTGCCAGCAGATTCTTTGTTTACTTGCTTTAGACATGCTTCAGGAATTTGTTTCGTTTTATGTCTTCGTTTATTTGCTTTTTCAATTCATCATAGCTCCTAGATTTCATTCTTATATATCGACTGCTGTAGTTTATTTTCCTCTCAATCAGCTGTATTTGGTTGAATGTTCATTTTCTAAGGTCTAGTTGTGCATTGAAAATAATGTTTACATCTTTCACTCTATTTATTTTTAGTGCTGTGTTTTCTGAGATGTAGTCCTTCTGTAAAATCTGCAGGTTTTTAAAATTACTTTTGAGCTGAAGTGCTTTTAACTTCACCTCTTGTTTCTGAATTTAGCATTGCTAGGCTAGCTTTTGAAGTTTTCAGTCTGGGGTCACGAGGGTCACATTGTTATGCACTTGTGGTGTTTCCTGGTAATGCCAAGTATCTCTAAAAAGCTCAATGCTGACCATTTATTACAGTTTGTAAATGAAGCATTTAAAAACAATAATCTTACTAGACATAATTGCCTTTATTTTTGGTAGTAGTATTGGTGTTATTAGTCTCAACTTTTATGCTCATTTTATGCTCCTGTGGGTTTTTTTAGTATATATAGTTTGCCTAAATCCTATTCTGTTGCTGCATCCTCTAGTTTGATACCATCCCCTTTAAGCTCTTAATATTGGTATGGAAAATCTATATTTATTTTTCAAATGTGCATATTTAAAATATTTCCTTGCTTCAAACTTTCTTGAAAGCACCTTGTTTCTGTGATCTCTGTCCATCTTCCAGTTCTATTACACTTTTTTTCCCTTGTAAGTACTAATTTTTACAACTGTGTGCAGTTCCATAGTGCAGTGGCCAGGCTAATTGCAACTTACACTTGCAAGAGCGTGCAGCCCCTGCCTCGAACCACGTTTTGTCTTTGAATAACTCTTTTGCATTCCAACATGAAATAGAATGCTATGAATACTGCCAAATATTTTCCATTAACATCTGATTGAATTCTTTGGTATCAACTCAGGAAAGCACTTAAACATATTTTAATTAGTGCTTTAAGTATGTACTTAAAATTGAGTACATGCTTAAGTGCTGCCTTGACTCAGAATACTTGTTCAGATTGTTCTTTGGTTTTGTCTCCCTTCTGATGTTTTGTTTTCTACAAATATGTGTGAATGCTCTACTACTGTTTCTGGGCCTGACATTTTATACCACCTCCAAAGAACTGAGGAGAAATTTTAGAGAAGTTTATTAGACACCTTCCTTACTGCCTTCTGCTGCTTTTAGTGAACATTGTAAGCTCCTCTTTCCAAACGGAAGATTGTCTTGATGTTTCCGAAGGCAGGTAGCCTTCCTCCACTTTACAGTGAAGTGCAAATGCTTTTTACTGACTTACCAGTTGTAATCAAACCTATGTTAAAAGAATGCTTCCAATCCTGGCTGTGTGTTCTGAAGTGTTCTGTCTTTGTTTCAGTAATATTTCTGAAGGTAGGTGCAGTCGAAAGAATGATGGGAAACAAAATCCATATGGGCTAAAATGACAGTGGCAGCAGGTAGGCGTGCGAAGCTGTGATGTTCAGCTGGGAGAAGGAAAGGAAGACAAATCCATCCTTTTTGGGATATATCTCTTGGAGCCTTTATTACTATTTTCTGGTCAATGGTTTTCCTGGCAGTGTTTAACTCAAACTTGGTTTGATCCAAAACTACAGAATTTGTGAAAATTAGGGTAACTTTCTACCTTTGCATATCAGCTTGTTCCAGTATCTCCAGTGACCAGTTTGAGGCAAATGAAATGGAGTGGGGAGTGGAGATGTGCAAAATTTCTGCAAGGATGTGATTTATCTGGGTTTTCCCCAACATGTCCTCTTTCTCTGGCTGGAATCCTCTTAACTCCAAGGAAGAGAGAAAAGTTGGGATGCTGTTCTATGTCAGCTGCCTAACTTCCAAATATATAGACACTGTGTGTGCCAGACTTTGTAGTGCATGCCCAATGTCATACACATGTCAGATGTGCTTTTATGTGTTATATAGCATATATTCATACTTTTTGCCTATTAAGAATGATTTGTAGGTCCATTGGTGGCCTCTGGTAGTATTGCTGCTTCTCTCTTCAGCCCCATGTCCACTATTTTTCTTGGGCAGCTGAAAGTGTTAAGATAGACCTGCGCTACCATAATTTCAAGGTATCTATAAGGTACTTGCATTGTATTAATACACTTTATATTACCCATTTGGGTTATAGGAATTGTCTCTCAATGTTCCTTCAGTCGCAACAATAATGAAAAAAAATGGTGAATCAGAATCTGCCCTATCTTTGTGAAACACTGATGGAGACTAACTGTATGTATCACAGAATCATAGAATATGCAGAGTTGGCAGAGACCAAAAGCATCATCAAGTCCAGCTCCTGGTCCTGCACAGAACCATCCCCAAGAGTCACACCGTGTACCCAAGAGTATTGTTTAAATGCTTCTTGAACTCTGCCAGGCTAACCCTACTTTTTTTTTTGGCCAGTCTGCAGCTGCTTTTTTAAAGCTGTTTGATACTGAGAATTGTCCCACGGCCTCTAATAGAGAATTATTTCAGAGATTACTCAGCCACAAAAGTTCCATAGAGCTCTGAACCTGTACATGCTGCTTGTACATATGTGTGTTCTAAAATTATGGTCATAGGCTTTAAAATTAAACTGTGTCTTGCCTAGACTTCTTGGTAAACTGATCTGTGGTGCAAACATCATAATGAGTTAACTTTTTTCTACTTTTCATTACAAGTTCTCAAGATTTCACTATAAATCTCACAGTAGTGGTTATCTGAGGTGTTTCATGCACCCCTGGTACTGTAGATATTTCGGTGTTATAGTAGCTTAAGACAAAGCTTTTATCTTCAAGATTGGAGAGAATATGCAGATAGAGTTCTCAGTCTGTACTGCTGAGATGCACAGATGGCTTCTTGCTCATTGAGAATGGCTCTTCTATTTACGGCCTCATTCCTTGAAGTGTAGCAAAACTTGAAGCACACACTTTGCCTCCAAAGCAGCAGTTTCCAGGGCTCTGTGCCCCGCCACGTTCTAGATGTGCCAATACTGCTTCTCCCATTTATATTTGCTGCTGGTATTCCAGGCAGTGTGCATTCCTGCAGGAAGTGTTGTGTTCATTTTCCCTAAGTCATGCCTTCTCTGTAATTATTTGTGCCTTTTCCCCTTTCTCTCTGAAACTCTGGTGCAGACTCAGCTCTGGGTGAAGCCATTACAGGTCTCAGTTTCCTCAGCAACAACTCTTTCTTGGCTGTTGAGATGGAGTTTGGACTGGAATCTAGGCAGTCTCTGATGTTTCCTTCAGCCTGTTAAAAAGGTCAGCTTTTACATCTGAGATGGAGTTTCTTATTTCAGCACTGACCTGCTCTGTGTGTGTGTGTGTATCTTAACCTGTGCTTTTGCAGAGGGGAACAGAATGTTTTTTCATGCTGCATATACCAATATATCCAGCTCCTTATTGAGCCTCATATTTTAAAAGTAGTGCAAAGTCTGCACTTGTTGATCTAGTTACACCCTGAAGAATAGCTGTTACTTGCATTTTACTGGCACAGGAGTGATCTGAGTTACCCAGTTCAGAAATAAATTAGTACAGGCCTGATTTGAAGCTATGCTGCATTGCTCTTATTTTTTGTTTTTGCTGCTCTGGAATTATTCCGGACTCCTTGCTCTATAAAATAGCTCTTTAAAACAGCCTCAGAAAGCTCAAGAGAGACCAAAAGTTGTTTTCCAAGAACAGAGTTCCCAGCTAACATTTAAATAATAAGCTGGCATCCATTTGCTATTTTCCGTCTGTTTTGAATACAGTGCTAATACTTTACAGAATGTTGTACAATATACCAACAGCAATTTTTCAGAATAACCCTTTGCAAACTTGCAGTGCAAGCCAGTGATGCTTTCAGTCCCAACTCAAGCAAAGGGGGAGGATTTAAAAAAGCATATTGGCCACCCCAAAAAAAATGCCAAAACAAAATTAAAAGGCCCATGGATTTTCTGGAGGGAAGTTCTGAGAGTTTTGTTGCAAGACCTACAAGCGCATACACTGAATGCACAGCAGTCAATTATTACGGCTAAGTTGTATCTAGACATTGCCCAGCTATATGGAAGACTCTCGGAACACAGTTTTAATCACGCTTCATGAAATGATTTCAAAGCATTAGGAAAGCAAAATACTAAATCCCACAATACTCTTGTGGGGTAGGCATTATGCCTGCTTTGAAAACAGGGCACAAAGAATTCATTATTTCAGTAAGAAGTTGTAGATACTTAGCTGCAGAACCAGGATTAGAAAACATGCGACTGGACTTCTGCTCCCTCCTGTTCTGTCTTGAGAATTAATTGAGGTGAAGATTTAGTAAGAAAGCAAAAGTCTGAACTGGTCATTTCTCTGGAAAGGTATTTATGGACAAAAGGATGAAGGTAGAAAGAGATAAGTCCATGATCGTATTTCACTTTGGTGTAACTCCTTTAAGGTCAATAAAACCAGACTTGCATTAAATCTTACACAGTCTGGAATGAAAACTGAATAGTATTAATAAAATTTTAAGTTGAGAACAAACCTTGTCAGGTTAGTTTCTATGTTGAAGTTGTTATCTAATGTTCTGGAGGACAAGATAAGTCTAAGTATAATTCATCCATTACATGATGTTCCTTGCATGTGTGGAATTTTAAAGCTTGGCAACAGCAGATATGGGTTATTTTAAAAAGAAAAAAAAGTAACATTTTTGAGGAGCAATTAATTGTAAAACAAGCCATAGTCGGTTATCTTGAATTAGACACAAGGAGTAGCCAAAGGCAAAATAATTTTATTGAATTAATAGCTCTACTACTGAAAGCACTTTTCTAATTGATACATGTTTTGACGATTGCATGAAGCAGACAGCATAACTAAAGGGGTTTATGCCATAACTGCCCTTCTGCCTTCAAAAGCTGTACATCTCCACACCACACAAGGTATTTTGCAAATTAACATCAGCTAAATGTGAAAGAATTTGCACCAAGACTCAGATATAATTGAATATTTATCTTTAATCTCTCACACACTGCTCTGCTACCACACCTTGCTTTGAAGTCCAAGGATCTTGCATTGAATTATTTTTCTCTTTTTTAGGAACTCTGCAAATACATCCTATCCTTCCCTGAGAAAGTCTCCTGGGTCACTATTCCACCCAATCTGGCATGTGGAATCCAACAGCCCCTACCCTCCTGCCCCACACCTAGTGTATCTGAAGATGCACTTCCAGCCTGACCTGAAACAGCTTGCTGGGTTTTTTATTGCTCCTGGTTTCCCCTGCTGTTTGCTTATACACTTCAGTCCTACGCTGAAACACATTTCTAATCTAGGCCGGGTTTCCCATGTGTTTGCCCAAGTATCTCACTCCTCACTGGAAGAAGCTATTCCAGTTATGGGGCTGCAGAAAACCTACTGGCACAACAGAATGTCTGTTCTGTTGACTAGAGCTCCTCTTAAGTTTTTCTCTGAATTAAGTTAATTAAATTAATTTCTAACATTACCATCTTTGCCATTTTTTGTTGAACTCCACAATGGAGACTCTGTTGTGGTTTCTTGAGAAAGACTTCAAATGAAACAGTTACAATGGGGTCCAAGGAAAATGCATGATCCTGTGAATTTTAACAGCAAGTCTAGGAAATTATATTAAATAATTGCTAGCTACAGTGAACAATTAATCTAGAGCTGCTGCAAAATTTCCCTTGGCTGTCCAGAAGACACCAGCTGTTTTTCTCTGCTGCCTGTATATGTCATTTGTAGGATGCACAGCAAATCTCAGAAGATTTGATCCAACTTTGTTCACTTGACTTACTTTGGATGACGTGTAAAAATTGTTTAGTTATGTTAAGTTTAATTCCTAAAGAGCAGATGCTTTCTAATTGTGAAGCATCTGAAATCCTGTACCACTCCCAAGGTTTTTCTAGTGTTTAAAATCGCTGAAGGTGCCACAGCGTGGTTTTATTCGCCTGACATCAACTCTCAAAATTTCTGTAGTCCTAGTAAGAGCCATAAATATACTAGTGTGCCCAAGTAGCTGAATAAATACATTTGATTTTATTTTGTTAAATGTTTATAAATATTTGCATAAAAACGGAGGTACCAACAATAAGGAACAGTAATGCTGGTAGATGCGGTGTCATTTCCAGTGGAACCAGTGGAGCTGTTCTCAGTGATCACTAACTTCCCAGAGAAATTGGTAACAAATTTTTAAAAGAAGAGGAACACCTTTCTGTTGAAATTTATTGGCTTTTGAAGGAATTTTGTTAAGTCTTACAGTTTGATTTATGTATTCCAGTTAGTATTAGTAAAATGTTTGCCACAGCAACTCTGCAGGATTGATCCTCCTTGACACAGAGAAAAGAGAACATGCTTCTACAGTGCTGCCTTGTGCATGCATTTCAGCAGTGATATTGAGGACAACATTTGTCCAAGAAGTGAGAAATTAGCTCGACTGTAGTTTCATGGGCTCATAATTTTGTTTGGACAATCTCAGATACTATTTTTCTGTATTACACAAAGCCAAAGGGGGAGTGTCACGCTTCAGACTCAGCACAAAAATGATTCCTTGCTTTTTTTTGGGGGGTACATTTTCCATCTTTAGTCCTAAATCTCAAAGGGGTTTCTAATGATTCATACTTCCAAGGAAAATACATTCCAATTTAAGCAATTGGGTAGGGAAAAGGAAATTTGTCATTTTAAAATGTGACATAAATGCTGATTTCATTGGGGAAATACAGACTAATTATATTTCCTAGTGAAAGGATTTAGAAAAAAATGGGATACAGAGACCAAGACAATGCCACTGGAATTCCAGAATGTCTTAGGCCAAACTTTTTCCCACTCCCAAATGTTGAAGAGAAGAAACTTGGTTGATTTTTGTCCCCTCTCCTCTTCTTTTCCCTGGGTGGTAACAGGTCTGACATGTTTGGAAAACAGTCACAGGCACATGTTTGGGCATGGGTTTTTCCTCTCTTTTAATGGACTATTTATCTAAGTCATAGACTTTTTATTTTAATGTGCTTTTGTGGAAGAAGTGCTTGGAATAATCTTACTACTATGTAACAAGGCTTCCTAAAATACTATAGCAGTCTTCAAAGAGTGCTAGTAAAGCTTTGTAATCCGTTCCACCATTGTGCCTGTTGTGTAGGTTGCATTTATTTATTTTTTTTAGGAAAATTTACTTCAGAATATCTTAGTTTAGAAAAATGTACTGAACATTATGAGTGGAAAAATGTTAAAGGCTAAAGCTCTTAACCATCTCACTTTGCAGGTTTAGGAAACTGACCAAATATACCCAAGCAATATTCCTCTGCATAAAAATATTGCACTGCATTAGAGCTATGTTGATATATTACAAAGCTCAAAGGCTAAATGATAAAATGTCAACTTTCAGTCCAGTCAGACAAAAAGATACTGACTATGAAAACATTCACTGGTGCAGCAGAAAATTACTACCCAGCGTTCAGACTGATTTGCTTAGCTGTACCTGGTTTATGTAGCTGTACCTGGTTTAGTTTGTATGCTTCTTGCATTTTAAGGGAAGCTGAAGGTACTGATGGTTTTGAAATCTCATGAATATTTCTGGTAGAAAAAGATTGCTGGCTAAATTGCAGGTTAGGCTAAAGAGGTGCAAATGCAATTCACTGTATGAAAATGTCTGAAATGAACTGTTAATATATATCTACAGCTTGTAGTACGTATAATTCACGGCTGTTCATTCTCACTTGTTCTTTCTTACCTTTCTGAGCCATGGGTCACAGGGAAGGGAAACTGATGGCAGCTTGAGAGGCCATTTGTTTCAGCATCTGGGTGTTTTGTTTTCTGGATGACTTCTACTATTTTACAGCCATTGCAGCTATAGAGGATGGTAACTGAATTTTGTTCATAAGAATACTTTGAAATCATCAGTAGCACTGAATCAGCCATAATTGCACTAAATAATGCTACTTTAATGCTCCACAGACCTGGCAAATAGGGGGGTGGAGTTATATATCCAAATTCCCTTTTACCCTGTACTGAGAGTAGCCAGTACTGTATGTAACTGGCTGTTACATACACTGAAATAAAGCTACGTGATTATCTAAGCATAGCTGCTACAGGTAAGTATAAAAATCCCATCTGTGTCTGAAATGTGGTCAGGGAAAGGCGGTAGAGCTACCATAACAAAGCACGAAAACTGTCTAACAGGCATGGTGTAAAGCATTTTGTGCTAATGTAACCATAGGCTAAAAAAGAGGCTCTGTTTCCATGGTGCTGGTGAAGTACGTTGTGTATAAAACAGCATAAGCCACACAATGGTGTTAGGAGTTACCTGCTTGAAAGGTTAAATGAATAGACAAGGGGAACAAATGCACATCCTAAAGCTGCTTTCTGCTGCTTCCGTGATTCACCGAGGAGCAGTCTAAACTAGTACTGTCCTCCCTCTGGAAATGTTGGCATCGGGTCATGATGTGGGATAAGGTGGAGCCCAGAGAGTGTTTTAAAACCTGTTCAGCAAAGCTGGAAGTTACAGTAGCACATTGAGCTGTTTCAGTTCATGTCCAAGACTCAGGGAGTCTTCTGTGGCCCACTGCCTTGAAGGCATTAATTAGAAGGAATCTGAGAAATTAATGGAATTAATCATTAAAGTTGTACCTTATATGCTACATCTCTCTAGACCTGCATGTGTATGTTACTGTAAGTGGTCTTTCTGATGGGCTTGTCAAAACATCAAATAAAAATGCTTGTACACTTACCAATTTGAAATGGACCATGAGCTCTAGACAGACCTTTGTTAGAAATATTTAATTACTTTAGTAGTGAATAATGGACACCTCTAATTACTTCATATTCCTATTGAGTTGTTCCTGTTGAGTCGTTAGGAAAAAACTAAATATAGACAGGTGTAGAAACACTAAATAAAATAAAGCCCAAATATGGAAAGAATTATAAATATTTAATTTGCTGGATAAATATTAGATAGTCCTGAGGTATCCTAGAGTGCTTAGGTGAGTATGAGCCCTTCCAACTCTGTTCTTGCAATCAGGGTTTAAGAGTGGTGGTAAAGATTTGTGGTACCTTTAGTCAGTTTGCTTAGTGTTTGAGTTTCTGTCTCTACAACAGCGGTAATAATACATTTATTCCATCAGAAGGCAGTGAGATTTAGTGTCCCAGACTTTGTATAGGTCTAGGTAAATTTGAAGTGCTGGGCGAAGCAGGGTAGATGCATAGCCCAAGGTCTGAACCCAGCGACTAGAAAGAAAAGAGCCATCAGTCTGCTTTCTGATCTGCTAATGAAAGCTAACTAGTGCCAATAAACTGAATTAGACTTTTCATTGAGGAAAAAGTAAGCATAAATTCTGACCTCCTTGAAGTCTTATGAAAGGGTGGGAGACATTCATCTCTCCTCCCAGCCTGGAACATGGTGGAGCAGAACTGAAGTTCTGTACTACTCTGTTGGTGTTCCAGCCAACCCAACTTCTTCCCCATCCTTGAAAACCAAACATTAAATCAACAAAAGCCCTGTTGCAGAGAACAACGTGCAGTCCAAGAGTGAACTGTGAATTCATAATTTGATTTTATTTCTTCTATTACAAGACAATTTGGCATTCATCAAAAAACGCCCTTTTAAGCGGTGGTGTTTGCTGCTTTGAGAGCGCAGCAAGGTTTTTTGGCTGTAAAAGTTGCCTGTGGATTACAGTGATTTCCTGTGAGGTACTTTGTGTTGCCTGGGCCGGTATCAGACCAGTCTCCTACTGGAGTACGTCGCTAGCTACACACGGGAGTAAGCTCCTTTCAGAAAGCCATCATTAAGCAGAGGCTGGAGGGGAGGGTGGAGGAGAGTGAAGGTCTGCTGGAAACTAACACGGAGCTCTGGGCGACTGGCAGGATATGAAGGCGGGTGGCAATCCCTCTGGGGGTTGCCTTACACATGTCTCTGCAAACAGGTCTGTGCAGGCTGCTGGATGTGAAGGCCTTCCAGGCACACAAACCTTTCACGCCGAGCAGCGCAGCACAAGGGTGCTGCGGCGTGGATTCTGAAGGTTACGTTTGTGTTGGCTGCATTCCTTGTTCACGGAGTAGGAAGGGCTGAAGACCTCAGGCTGTTGCTGGGTGGTAGCTATTTCAACTTGAAGACATGTAGCTGCCTGAGAACAGCATGCTTTTGTTTTGCTTTGTTTCTTTTTTATTTCTGGTGTAAGTTTTAATTCATTGTGATGCTTTTTAAGCAGTTGGCAGGGATGCGAATAGACACTTCTCCAGAAGGCTTATGGAATAGAATTGCATAACTTTGTACTTTTCCTATGCAAAGCAGAGTAAATTCAATGTAAATACCGTGGATAGTATCTGAAAGATACCTTGGTTTCTTCTGAGTCCTATTTACACTCCATGAAATCCAATAACTATAAAATGAGCTCTGCTGCTATGAATTGCCTCACTGAGGGAGGAAAAAGAAGCTTGTGTAGCGATATCATGGCAAAACAGGAGCTGGAAGTCCTCTCCTAGGAGCTCTAACAAGGTTGCAGCTAGCCAGCAATGTGTCCTGAACAACAGATCTTTAATCTTTTAAAAGGTGCTTGTGAGCCTTCCAGAGAACTGTGCTTTCTTATTTCTATGCTGTTAGACTGTTTATTGCTTTTTTTTTTCCCCTGGATGTGATGAAAATAAGTACAGCTGAAATTCCTCTGAGGCAAGGCCAGCCCTTGTTTCTACATTGGATGTAGGATTAGGAAGTGTTTCTCAATAGGTTTCCAGTGGTTTATGTGTGTATATCTGTTGTTCAGGGAATTATGCCAAATTCTGGTAACACTGGTTGAGATGTGAATTCTAACAGGTCTTGGCTTTGCCTTCAGTCAGGGTAACTTCTGTGTTGTATCTGGAAACATCCATCTACTTCCCTCTAACCTGCGTATTACCGTTACCAGCCTATGCCTTTGTCGTATTATAAGCAAGGTGGCTGTAATGGGTACTTTGTGCTTAGGCTCATTTGGATTAGCAGCAGTTGTTAAATGTGGGCACTTGCCTATTACTTATGTTTGCAGTGAAGAAGCTTTGTGCTTTCTGTGTTAGCTACAACCATTTTAGTAAAATATGTAAAGTTACTTTTGAGTATCTTAGTCAGGCCTTGATTAAATACCAGAAGTGGTATTTGACTTTGGACATGGAAATTTAATTTATTACAGGGCTTTTTTCTCATGGTGGCTGGGGTCTATAGAGTACTTGACATATTTGCATTCTTCCCCACAGAAACCTGAGATGCTGGGACTGGGGGCCACTCAGTTTGAGAGTATGGGAGACACCTACTGGGACTAGTACTGGGTGGGTGTGGTGATTTGCTTGTATTTGAAATTATTAACTCTTGGGTTTTTTCTTTTGTATTTGGTTTTTGTGAGCCAAAATAGTTTACATTTTCTAAGAATGAAGATATGTGTATTCATTTAATCTTCTAGCATAATAATAGTTGTGATATAAATGTATTTGATTTGGTCCTGGAGCCCAGAGCTGTCTCGTTTATGCAGAGGCTTTTCACAATAAAAGCCACTCTCCTGCAAGGAGAGCCCCTCTGGCTCAGTGCTGCAGTAACTGTCCTCAAGCACTGCCATAGCTCTGGACACTTGAAATTCTCTCTTTAAAACTCTTATTTTGATTAGGAGCTCTTGATATTGCGTTCAGACTTTTCCTTTTTCTGTTTGTAACGCCCTGATTTCACCAAAAATGCTCAGTTTTAAGCAAGTTTTCTTCCTTGTGGATGTTACGTACAAGTTCTGCTGAGGTCTTGGAAAACTTTTGACAGCTTTTGTCGCAAATGGCTACTGATGGTGAAGAAAATCTCCCTGAAGAAACAGAAGCTAAAGAAAAAGCCAATTCAGTGCATTGCTTAGATGAAGATCACAAATACCCTGTTACTGTAACAGATGGTGGTAATTTAGGGTTCTTCCTTGAGCAGACTGATGCCAGTCTCGAGGACTTGTACCAGGTTTTCAAGGAGAAGGCTGTGGTTCTCTCAGCTGTTTGAAGCATTCTATTGCACCCCAGTTTTTTCACTGTTCCTTTTTTGTGTTCCCAGTATTGCTGCCTCACCCACCTGACTTTGTGGTATTGCTTGGTGTACTGTCCTTTAGCTAATCCCTGGACAGTAGTCACAGTTGTTTCAACCCATTCCTTGAATGCCTCATTAAAAGCTCTGTTCTTCAGGGAGAGGGAGAGGTGCCTTCTCATGGATCAGAACTAAGGTTGTCTAGGGATCAATAAAACTTGCTTTCCTTCTCCTCCAGCACGCAGAGTCAGCATCCCAGTCATACTGACTGTCACTTGTACTTGGTGCTCTCTAGTGACGTTGCTTGAGTACAGTGAAAACCACAAAATACATGGACTAATAAGGGTGGAGTAATTTGAGATTATTGCAAGTGTCCTTGTGCTTGCTTTCCCAGCTCAATAGGAAGCCTTTAATAAGAGTTTTCCTAAATAGTGTTGCATGCAAAATGGATAATTGTGCTCTATTCTTTTAACAAAGAACCATTTCATGAAACAGTGTGGTTTTTTGCCTCTTGGTAAATTTCAGAAGACTTTTTACCTTTGCTGGTTACTGATTGATAGTTCTGTGCTGAGCTCCCTTTAATTTTGCAATAAACTAACAAGGAGATTGAGACCACAAGTTTACAGAAAATGGCTTATTTACTCAACTGGATTTACAAGGATGACAAAGTCAGATTTAGTAGCTTCAGTGTGGTCTAGGAAGGGCGGGAGGAGTACTTGAAAAATTGTACTGTATAAATAACCAAACAAAAAATAGTTTGCTTATTCTTCTGTGTAAAGTTCTTAGGCCAACTCTCTCCCAGGACCTGCAGGGACTCTCTCCATGTGCAGGAACTTGGCTATTCCCAATAAATGGCAGTGTTAGGAGTTTAGGCACATTAAATAAGTATTTTTGCTTTCTAATGTGCTTCCAGAAAACTGGAATCTGCTGAAATCACATCAGTGGAAGGTGATTGTTTTCAAAACAACATACAAAGAAGAAATGGAGGAGGGGCACTTCATGCAGTAGAAGGGTTAGAATGTATGGAGCTCACGGTGGGCAATGGCCCAATTGAGAGCCTCTGGGTAAGAGTCAAGGGTCAAACAAATAACGTGGATGTCATCGTGGGAGTCTGCTATAGACCTCCCAGCCAGGATGCTGACGCTGACAAATTCTTCTTTGAGGAACTAAGGGACACTCCCAAGTCAAGTGTCCTTGCCCTTCTGGGGGACTTCAACTTGGCAGAAATTAACTGGTAGCATTGTGAGCTGGTACAACCCAGGCCAGAAGATTGCTAAAAAACCTGGATGGCAACTTTATGGAACAGGTCCTAAGGGACTTGACTCAAAAAGATGCACTCCTTGATTTGCTGCTTGTCAGCAGAGTGGATCTCATGAGTGAAATGCAGATTTGCAACAATCTTGGCCACAGCGACCCTGAAGTGATTGAGTTTAAAATCTCTGTTGACAGGAAGAAAATCACCAGCAAAACCTCAGCTTTGGACACAAGGAGAGCAGACTTCAGGCTGCTCAGGGAATTAGTAAGTAAGGTCCCCATGGAAGATGTTTTTGCAGGTGCTAGTGTCCATCAGTGCTTGTCACTTTTCAAACATCACTTCCTAGGGGCACAGGAGCAGGCAGGTCCCAAATGTCAGAAGTCAAGTAGGCGAGGCAGAAAGCCATCTTGGCTGAGCAGGGATCTTGTCTTGGAAATAAGGCAAAAAAAGAAGGTGTATGCCCAGTGGAAGCAAGGTCAAGTGACATGGGAAGAATACAGAGATGCTGCTTGCTGCTGTAGGGAGAAGATTCATGTGGCCAAAGCTCAGCTGGAGTTGAAGCTGCCAGAAATGTGGGGGACAATAAAAAAAGTTTTTTCAAATATATTAATGGCAACAGACAGCACGAAAATATCATCGGCCCATTACAGGATGAGGATGGTCACCTCACAAACAGAGACAGACAAGGCAGAGGTGTTTAATGCTTTCTTTGCCTCTGTCTTCAACACAGATGATGGACCCAAGGGGATGTCAGTGCCCTGAGCAGGAGGACCAGGACTGTGAGAACAATCAGCTCCCAACTGACTGAAGTTGTGCCATCTTGGGCCCTGTGCTCTTCAACATCTTCATAAATGACTTGCAGGACTGGAAGGGATGCTCAGCAAGTCTGCAGATAACACAAAACTCCCTCAAAGGCTGGGAATCCCTGCAGAAACCTGGACAAATCAGGGGACTGGGCAATCNACGAGGGGCAGGCACTGATCTCTTCTATGTGGTGACCAGTGACAGAATGCAAGGGAATGGCTTGAAATTGTGTCAGTGGAGATTTAGGTTGGATATTAGGAAAAGGTTCTTCCCCCAGAGGGTGGTTGATTACTGGAACAGGCTGCCCAGGGAAGTGGTCACAGCACCAAGCCTGACAGAGTTCAAGAAGCATTTGGACAATGCTCTCAGGCACATGGTGTGACTCTTGGGGCTGGTCCTGTGCAGGGCCAGGAGTTGGACTTGATGGTCCTTGTGGGTCCCTTCCAACTCAGCATATTCTCTGATTTTAGCAGAATATTAAGAGTGTTGTCAACTTCTGGATTAATCTTACAAGAAGCAATGACCTGTCTGGAACATGAATGCTGTTTTCCTTGAGAACTTCCTGTTTTCATTTTTTTTTCCAGGTATCAGCACCTATAAAAAGTGGCAAAGTGATAAGAAGAGTAGATTGTGGGGTTTTATGACATGTCTAAAATTAGGAACTTGAAAATGTGTTCCCACTGTCTCTTTGTGTTTATCTCCAGATTTTCAAACTAAGAAGCGTTCTTCTCGCTCTCATAACACTTTTGATGGTTAGACAAGATTATTTCACATTCTAAATTTGCTATGCTGAAGTAAAAATTTTAAAAGATTGGGAAACTGTGCAGTCCATCATTTTTGTGGTATTTTAAGTAGTGGAGTTTTTCCCAGAAAGGATTTTGAAATCTGAATCTGAGTGAATTTCTAAAGTGTTTGTAATTGTCAGAATTGGAAGGCTGAGAACTGTAAATTTTCACTTGTTGAATAGCTAGCTTAACCAATGGCAAATGAATAGACTGAAAGGTTAAAGGCAATGGTTCACTGAACTCTATAGGAGACTGCATGAGGCATGTTTCCAGTGTTACTGAGTTGTTCAGCTGACCTTTTCATCTTTTTTCCCCTCTTTTAGCAGTGGAGAGTGTTTTCTCTTCATGTACAGTCACTGACTGGAGAAGCCCTACACACTTTGTTCATGGCAAAGTAGAAATGGAAAGCAATAGCACAACTTTCTTACCTGTTGCACGTGTCAGGACACAGTTGCATGTGTGGAGAGGTGTGATGTTTTTTTGTGACTCTTAGTGGTAATGAAAATATTTTGTTCCATTAGTTGATGCTGGAAATAGGAGCTCCTCTTAAAATACTGTGTATTTTTAAAATACAATGCATTTTAAAATGTTATGTATTTCAATATGATAACATCAAAATACCATGTAGTAATATTCCCATTGTTGAGTGTTCTGCTGAAAGACAATAAAGACATGACTGGCACTGAACCTCTTAAGAGGAAGCTGTTCTTGGCTGGTAATGATGTCCAGTATCTGTCAAAAGGAACCACAACAGAGGCAACTTTTCCTTACCTCCTTAGCCTGAGGACTTTGCAGTTCTCCTGTACTAAACAGGTTAAATCTGATCTGTACATTAGTGGCAGACCTGCAATGTAAAGTTGAGGAAGTGCTATTGCTAGTTCAGTGCAAGGCACTCTCGTAAGTCTGCTTGCACTTGCAGCCCCAGTGCCTTTCCAGCTGCTGTTTAGCAGTGAGAGGTGGCTTCTTTCAAGTGTGGCACCTATGAGACCAAAGGGGAATACTCTAACCTTCTCTTTGGTGGTTTGTAAGATATGGCATCATTAACATCAAAACTAGCATTACATTCTGTGCACACGTGTATGGAGCACTGTGTGAGGCTCAGCAGATGCTGTCCATGCACAAATGGGATTGCTCATCAGAAAGTCACACAGCTGTTTCACACGTCTCCTTTGTCTGCCTGTGTTTTCTCTCCATGTCACACATAATTTTAACCATTCCCTCAAACACTTATTTGCAGCTCTCTGAATACATCAGACATTTCATCTCTGAATGCATCAGATATTCAAAAGAACAGAGTTGTGAGCATGTCTTTCAGGTCAGTGAAGGAGACTTTTGGGGGAAAATTAATATATCCTTTATACGTGCTACTGGAATTATGTGATATCAACATTCAGGGCTTCAATTTGAATGCCTGTAGGACTGGCGAGTGCTGTAAATGTAGGGTCATGTTTAAATGGCACTTTTCACTGCCAAAGTATTTGTGACCAAAGTTTTACCCATGGGAAAATAAAACTTGGCACTTTCCAGTAAGGGCATGTGGTTGAAATTTTGAAGATAGATGTATGTATTCAGAGCAGTTTGTTAAATCTGAGTGCCTTTACTTTTTTTTTTTGTAACTGGAACAAAGGACCAGCCTCTTTTCTTTTGCTAGGGACCCAAGGCTTGTTTGAGCTAGTGAGACTTTGCAGCAATCTGCATACGCTCAGAATGAGGTTCAGACTGTTTCATGGTAGCTGCACAAAGATATAGGAATATATATATATGGTAATAGGAATAGCTATACTAGATGGAAGAATTTTGCAGTAAAGCAAGGCTGCAGAAGTGTGACAGGGAATTTGATGCCAAATTTAGTGCTTAGCTAACAGCCTCTTGGCTTGTACTTACGGGAGAACCGAATTTCTATGTTAGTTCTGCAGGCTTGCAGAAATGAAGAATAATTTTCAGTTAATTCCAAAATAAGCATTCTGTACATGCATATGGCTTCATCTCAGAGGAAGTGTGCTTATTCAAGATAGTATTTAAACATGTATTTAAGCAAATGTTTAACTATCAGTGAAGTCATGGAGCTAAGAATATGCTTAATTCCCATCCTCCAAGCAAGTCAGAGAGGAACATTTACTTGGGTGAGACTCTGCATTTTGAAACTGATTTTTAGACAGTATAGCAGGGAATCTTGCATATTGGTATTGAATACTTATTGAAGGATACATCAGAAACTGAAATTTAGTTCAGAGGCATAGTTTGAGTTAACTATAAAGAAGAAGAAGATTTTCAATCCTACAGCTAGCAATGCTGTGGAGTTCCTAGTTAAAGAGGATGCTAAAAATCTGAAAGATTAAGAAAAAAGCAGTTGCATTGTTTTTGTTCTTCATTTTTATTTTTATTTTTTTGAAGCATTTAAATTTAGTTTCCTTTGAAAGAAAGCAATATGAAATATGGTGTGTCTAGGTATTCTTTTCTATTAAAAATGTTCCTTAAGCTTGGTAACGTTTCTTTAAAATGTGGTGCATAAATAATAGAAAATATGATGACACAGTACAGAGATTATCTTGGCACAAGTCTGGAGTGACTGAATCACTTACAGAGCTTGACGCTTGTGAATAATGTGATCATTGCAAAAGTGTGCCAATGAAAACTTCATACCTCACCAGTACATGTGTATGTAAGTTTGTTAGTGTGTTCTGTTTCAGCACATTTTCTAGTACTGGATACCATGGATAACTGAGGCTGTGGCTTTTGTGACATGGTGAAAACAAAGTGCAAATAGTTTCAAGAAGGAAAGATCTCACATCCCGTTCCTTATCCCTACTGACTCTTGGCTGCCTACTCCTTTCCTTTGCCTTGAACCAGTTTTGATGCTCATCCTATCACAAGGATGAACGAGCTCACTAAAATCAAAGATAAGTATGCTGGCAAGAATAAAGGAAAATGTGACTTTTTTCTTCTTTGTTATTTACCTGAATCATCTTATCTTGTAATCTGATGAATAGGACAGCTATCCATGGCTGCAAGGAGTTGTGTGTACCAGGCCCTTTGCTGTCTGCTTTTGGGTGCTTACAGGTGCCTGCAGCAGCTCTGGGGGAAACAGCAGAGGGGTGTAATGTGTTTTTTGTGTGTTTGCTGTTGGCAGTATTGCAAGGTGTACCTTAAGTACCTTAGCTGAGGTGTATGACCAAACAAGGCTGTTATCTACCATGTCTGTGTTTGCTGCTGGGGTCGTGGATGCCAAGTCCCAAAAGGTACACCCTGGGGGTAAGCTGGGCAAGATAATCATAGCCAGCTGAAGTTTGTCCAGAGCTTGTAGTCAATGGCAGAAGAGCATGAGGGGCATCACTATGGTGTTCTGCAGCTTTGGAACTCCTGTTGAGTAGATGAAGATTTGACTTACACACTTTTCAATTTAGTCCTCTTGATACAGTCCATAAAGCTCTCAGGCACCATCATGCTGTTTGCAAGCACAGATATGGCTCGGCTGATGTTAGCACGGAGGGCAGAGTTGTAGTCTTGGTAAAGGCTGCGCACTCCATAACATTGTTGTCAGCTCATGTCATGCTGACTGAAAGAAACACAATACTCCCAGCACCAACCCAGATTACAACTCTCTGATCTCACACAACTTATGTGGGGTCTTGAAGTGGAAAGAGAAAATGGGGAGTGTGTCATATAACACTGCTGAAAGTGTTAGAAAGCAGGAGGAAGCCATGATCAGAGGGTGGGAGGAGCAGTGGAGGGAAGAGCAGAGCAATTCCTCTTCCTTTTAGCAATGGTAAGATATTAATGTATTCCAGTAGCATCATAAAACCGCATCCACGGAATAGCGTGTAGGATTCCTTTCTCCTGTGTCAAATACAGCTGAAGACGCCATTAATTTCAAGAGAGTTTGTTTGGAGTGGGGTCTGTTCTCAGTGCAAGTAGAAGGATCATTTTTGTTTCCTTTTTTTTCCGGAAAAAAAAAAAGTGATTTCTGACGTTTTTGTCAGTCACAAAGTGGATGCCAGCTGTTATTGTGAAAAGCTGCTTAGAGATCCAAAGCATCATGAGATAATTGTGACTGTACCTATGCTCTTCTCTCTGTGGTGTTTGCAGTGTTTGCCTTAATGCCTTCTGTTACTAGAAAACAGTACGTGTTCAAGGGTGCAAGGAACTGTTTATTTCTTGCAAGCATGACCATTGCTTATGCTGTCAGAGGAGAGCACTGTGTGAGTGCTACAGTCCATTGTTTATCAGAATCTTGTGATCCTGAAAAACACTCAGAAATCCTCTTGTGTGGAGATAGCCCGGTGACATTAAGTACTTTTTTTGCTTCAGATCAATGTGAGTGGATCCCTACAGCACCTTTCTCCGTGGTGTTGTGTTTCAGCCAAAGGAAGGAAATGTGTAAGTTGCGTGGAAATTACTAGGAAAATAGAATTCCTAATTGCCTTTGAAGAAAATGGTGGGTTTGTGTAAGGAGCATCAGATTGTTCATGGAAGATGAATAAAAGATGAACGAAGCTCCTCAGAACAGTGCTTTCTTTTCAGGTGGCTATATGTCTCAACATATTGTTATCTAGTATTTCATCTTGTTAACAATATCCCTTTTCCTCCACTTCTTGCAATTATCTCTTTCGATTTCTGCAGATAATTCAAAACATTGAGTGTTGAATTTGCTGAAGGTTGCCTGGATTCTGTTCCTGGAGGATTCCAGTCCTGGGCTTCTCTCTGCCTTCCAGTGGCTATAAAAATTAATTTCCCTTCCCCCTCTCCTTGTCTGTTTGCAGGTTATCTTGACGAATCAGATTACCACATCGCTGAGCAATGGCCCTGCGATCCAGGCAGACCTGGTGTCTCCAGCTGATGATTTGTCCCTGTCTGAAGGTAAGAGATCCCTTCTATCAGAACTGAAACTCTACACTGACACAACTCCACACTGTAATTTGCAGTCTTCTGTTGATATACAGGGGTCTGAGAGTAGTGTTAGCAAGTCTAACCTAAAACAGTCTGGAAACAAAATTGTTTTTCAGTTTCTCTGTAAATCTGTTTATAAATAAAAAGCAAATATGTGGACTAACTAAAAGGATCTGACATCTGGAGGCTGTTGTATGAATCTAATGTGAGTTTTTTTGTGATGCCATCCATATACTACTTTACATCTTCACGTTTCTTTTTTCTGCACGGAGTTAGAGACAAGCACGCTTTTTTGGGGTAAGAGCGAGGACTTTGTGTGCTAAGAAGAAAAGATAACTCTAAATAAGGTTTGCAAAGCAATAGAATAATTTCAGCTTTCCCCACTTGCAAAGAATAGTCAGGGTACCCTCAGTCACGGGCAAATGCAAAAAAGTTTGTTATTTAGAGTTCAGTTTGTGCATAGACCCAAATGTATGATGTAAAGCAATGCTCATCTTTCCTGCAAAGGCATGGTAATTACGTGTGGACTTTCCACTTCGTCTAACATGCATATTTCAACTCTTTCTCTTCTTGCGGCATTTTCTGATGATTCTGGTCAGCTTACCTGTGTTCTGGTTGATCACAAGACCTCTCAACCTTGTCTGACTTATGAGAAGTACAGCTTGGTGGCAAAAAGAACAACTACAAAAAGTGCTTAATCCTGACACTATTTCTGCAACTCATTTCAGTGGACAAGAGCAAGAGGTTGAAGATAGATTAAATAGAATGTCAAAGAGTAGCAAGTAACTTCAGTGCAATGCCTTAACGCTGATTGATGTGTTTACTTCATAAGTTTGTCAATATGAGCTTGGCAAAGCATGGCCCATTAAATAATTTTGGAATTGTGCTTGTGGCTTTTCTTGGCTCTGTCCATTGCCAGAATATCTCTGAAGTTCATTGCTTGAATATCACTCCCTGCCTCTGTCAGAAAGAGCTGAAATTTGGTAACTAGACTTGGAGGAGGAAGGCATAATTTTTCACCTTTAGGATTTCTTGGCACAAAGTTTTTGTGCATTGTCTCATTAATGCTCTCAATCACAGTACTTGTGCTTGTCCTTGTCCTTTAGAATTGCTATGTATGAGCTTCCTCTGAAACGAAAGGCAGAGCTGACGCTGAAGTGGAAGTAATAACAAAATATGTTCTCAGTAAAACATATTTTTGTCCTGTGGTTAAAATATTTGAAGATACTTTGAAAAAAACATGGAATAGTTGTAATCTTTCTAAATTTCCCAGCAAATATGAAAGATTCTCGGTGCTGTGTGTGAGCCATGGTTCAATAATATTCTGAAATCAGGACTATGCAAGAGATGGTATATTCATTTCTGTAGCAGTTACAGTTATTAATGAAGCTATCATGTTGTGTCTAAACCACCACCATTATTTTTCACCTTTTAATCCAAGAATGAGTTAAAGTGTGTTGGTACTCTGTATGACTTGTATTCTTCTGTTGCTCTCACTCCTTGTTTTTAATTAAGGATCCAAAGTGGTAAAATGCCAGCATCACATTTGTTGAAAATGGAAACCTTTGTTTTGCCACAGGACATGAATAGTACGGTCAGCAGCAGTGCAGGCTCTGTTGGTAATTCAGGTTTTATCAAGATATGTAGGGCTGATACAGGTGTGGCCAGTGTGTTTTAGTGGATTTTTTTTTTGACATCAAGGTGTTGACCTGTCCTGAGAAAGTGTCCCTTTTTAATCTATTTCATGTTAGCTATTGAACAGCCTGAAAGTAGCAATACTTTAATCTTCTGATAATAATTTTTACTTTCAGAATCCTAAATTAGTTAGTCTTCCAGGGTTAATATGCTATTTATAATACTTACTACTCTTTTACCTCTGTAGAATTTGCAGGAAGGAATAGTTAGGCAAGTAGCCCAAGTGCACAAAGAGGATACGTTGCAGAGTCAGGGATAAGAGGCCAGATTTGTGACTGGGTTCTTACCTCATTGTTCCTTGTCACTCATCACCAACTAAAGCTGAATTTGAACCAGTGACCTAGCTGTGAAAGGACCAATAACACATTATTAGTCCTGTAAGCAACTCAGACTGCTTGGTTTGTGTATGTCTATGATGTTTTAATCCTATCTGAAATCAGAGTCCCATTACTGTAAATGATTTGCTAAAAGGGTAATCTTTCTTAGATAGAGGCAGAAGTGAAAATTTCAAACTGCATGTGCTATTAGAAAGAAGCTGAATGTTCCAGTGTCTTTTGATTTTGCTTCTGAATGTGCTTGAGAAGGGAATTGCTTGGATTATGTGTTAGATTAGGCAAGAAACCAAGGAAGCTGTTCATCTGATGTGTGACAGAAAGTTAATTTGATGAACAAGCTGAAAGGACATTGTCAAGCTGTTTCAGGCTCAGAGGTTGTCTTCTGTAAAATTGTGACCTTGTGCATGAAAGCTTGTGTACTAAAATGTTAGATTTTTATGAGAACATTAATGACTTTATAAAAGCAGTGCTGACTGTAAAATCCCACTACTTATGTAGCAATGTAAGAATTCGTGAATTGTTTCTTGGTATTTCTTGTAGGAAATGGTTATATCCAGCTAAATTCACAGATCTGTGCATACTTCTGCTTCAAGACAAACAAAAAAAATGCTTGGTTTGCTACACGTTTAAGCAATGAACAAATACAAAAGTTTCTCTACCCATGGTCTGAGCCCTTGAATTCATTTGGCCTTTATATACTTGCCAGATTATAATCTGAAGGAGTTAAGACTAACAGTGTTTCTCTCAAGATCTAAAATTCTTAGACATGTAAGGCTGTCACATTTTCCCTGGGAAGCAAACAAGTTTCTACTTGTAACTTCACCATTCTTGCATAGCCATGTCTCAAACCTTCATCAGAGCAGATAGACTGAAGGATGATTGTGAACACTGCTGTTTCATGTTCATCCTTGCTTTATGGAATAGCCCCTGTCCAGTCAGAGACAGTTTCCAGTTTGAGAAGCCTTAAAGTTGTTTTAGATTGCAGGGATCATCAGACTGTTGCCTAAAATCGAGGGAAAAAACTTTCAAGACTATGTTAGTATAGGTAGAAAGCAGTTCTTTGATGAAAGCTTTCAGGTGCACAAAGTATATAGGTGCACACACACAGTGTAGGGTTCTTACAAATTAATAACACTACTTAGTTATCATATCTAGTGGGTTTATGCAACCCAAGAACCTTTTGCCCCGGTCCCACTCGCAGAACTGCCCCGTTGGAGCACCTCCAAGGGTCCTGGGCCTTCTATCTTGTTTTGTCTCACTATTCTGGTCCAGGTGCATGTGCTGCAAACACAATGTTCTTGCTGCAATCTTATCCTTTGAAAAGACAGTTGAACAGAAATTCAGGAATGTGACACAAACCGTGAGAAACAGCTAGCTGCTGCCTGCAGTGTGAGAAACTATACAGCTATATAAAAGTCTACAAATATATAAACATCCTAAGACATCAAGGCAAGCCCAGGACTATCACACAAACTAATGCTTTATTATTTAAACATAAAAAGTAGCTCTTACCCAGTTAAATAATTTCTTTAATAATTAAAAAATTAGATTTAAGCTGCATTAGGCTAAGTGAACAGTAGAAATGAATTGTAAATGTATATAGCAAAATATTTTGCATGACTGTTAATGGATGTTTTTAAACAAGTTATCTGTGGCAGTGATTGTACTACTTTTGTTATTTTTGCAAAGTTCAAATTACTAAATTTTACGTAATGTAAAAAGTCTTTAGAAATGAATTCTAAGCCTGTGTGTTAGAGCACTAGCTGGATGGGGAGATTTGCGTGTTTCATTTGTGTGCTGCGAAGAGATAGGACGGAATGACCTACTTGAGGTCCCTTCTGGTCCACCAGTGCCTGTCCTATTAATATATCTGCCAGCTGCAAGCTCGAACTCCCTCTCACAGACATCAAAGCCAAACTCCATCTTTCTTGGAAAAAGCTCAGGGGCATGTTGGTATGAACGAGAACAGTATCCGCCTCCGCATGCACAAAGTGTCAAGCGAAAAAGGAATGCTGTCTTGGGCTTCTTCAGTCTCAGCTAGTACTTTCAATTATTTGTTTGAAAAAGTCAGAATTATTTTGTGTTTAAAATTGTCTGTAAACTTGTGCTAACTCTGGGGAGGCCAGTGTTCAGTCTTCTGCCATTTGTGCTCATCAAGCAGTTCGTCATAGCATTGTATATTTTTAGTGCAGTGTGAGCAATGAGTTTAGTCTGACCTTTTCAACTTTGTTGCTCTGATCTTGAATTCTTTTAAGCTATTGAGCAGAAGTAGGTTTTCATGTTGTGGAGACTGGAGAAAAGCTACCATAATATCTCCCACCCACAGGATTTTCCTACTTTAGTTTAGGAGCAGAAGATTTGAGGCTGAAATCTTTGGCTTCTCTTCCTTGCTTTGCCCTTGATCTCTTGTCAGATTGTAGTTAAATTGTTTTATTCTTCAAGCCTCAGTTACCATTTTTTAAAATTTGGGGCTGTATACTTATTCTGCAACATTTTTTTTTCCTTTCATAATATTTCAGAATATTCCTATGGGAAAAATAATGAGTCTACCTTCTCTTCACCTCAGAGTAAGATCAGTTCTGTAGTTTATCACTTCTCTCTCTTTAAATCCCCTTTTTTTCAGTCCTGGTGCCAAATGGAGTGAAAACACTGAAGGACTTATCAAATGCACTGAGGAGCCCCCAGAGATCAGAGGCTGTTGATTGGTTTTGGTTTGTTTATTTATTGATTTATGTATACACTTAATGCTTGAGGTTGGACCTGCAGGTGACTTAATTAAAATGAAAAAGAATATTCTGTGAGAACATAAACATACCTGTTTTGCAGGAACTGTGAGCTTACAGATCAAGCAGCTGTTAAACAAGTTTCTAAAACACTTCCTCCTTGTAGTTTTAAAGCTAATGCAGAATAGCGCACGTCCTAGTGAAGTGCTCCAGCATGATGTGAATTTAAATGCATTGGGGAGTATCGTAACACTGGCATTTTTTAGGGCTTTAGTATTTTAGCTGAATGCTCTGTAAGCTGATTGCAGGCTGGTTTACACAATTTTGCTTGTCTTGGATCATTGAAGCAGTGTTGTTAGTTAATTAGAATTTGTTTTTGAATAGGACAATTCATAAATTAATATCCTATAATTTTAATATGAATCCACTCTGACTTTCTGAGACCCGATTATTTGGGAATAGCTACTAAAACCCTTCTGTTTTGTTACCATGATATAATCTGTATGGAGGTTACTAGGTATGTTGAAACTCAAGAACCATGTGGCATGGTACAAGAAAGGTCTTTTGACTGTGACCCCTTACGTGGATCCGGTGAAGCTTAATGAATTTTAAATATGCCAAAAAGCAATGAGGACAAATAACACTGATGGTATCGCCAGATTATTTGGAAGATGAATTCCAACAATTAGGTCATGTCTATGCATACTGAATAATAAATTTCCCAGCTGAGACTAGTATGCAGGTGTGAGCCCTAAAGACTAAAGCACACGCCTGAAAAGCTAAAGAGTGGACCTTTTCAATGTCTATAAGTATCTGAAGGGATAGTGTCAAAAGGATGGATCCAGGCTCTTCTCAGTGGTGCCAAGCAGTAGGACAAGAGGCAAGGGGCAGAAACTGATGCACAGGAAGTTCCACCTGAACATGAGGAAGAACTTCTTTACTGTGCAGGCGACTGAGCACTGGGACAGATTGCCCAGAGAGGTCTCTCTCACTGGAGACATTCAAGAACTGTCTGGCTGCAATTCTATGTAATGTGCTCTAGGATGACCCTGCTTGAGCAGGGAGGTTGGACCGGATGACCATTGTGGTCCCTTCCAGCCTTACCCATTCTGTGGTTCTCTGATGGAATTCTCTTCTTGGTTTATGGCTTATGGACGTAGGCAGATGCTACAATATAACTTTTGCCTTCTAGAGTCATAATGACACAGAGAAGTGTAGTGAGATTTGCATGTGTTTGCTTTGGTATGGATTACTACTTCTCACCTGATGGTTTGGTTGCTGCTCAGGCCCAATGCCAGCTACCCTCCTGTGATGGAACAGGAGAGCTCCATGAGCCCCAGGATTCTGCCTCCAGGTCTGAGCCTTGGGCATCTCGGACTTCAGAGACAGCACTGATAGAGTAACTTAACTCACTGGTTCTCCTTCACATGAGCTTGGTAATGGAACAGCTGGAATTGTCTCCTTCTAGTTCTTTATTTTGTTGCTGGAATTCATGTCTCAGCTGTCCTTTAAGAAGCTGTTCCAGCATAGACCCTGTAATCCTCTTCACCACCTAACAGTGCTGTGGGAAGTGTTTTATTCCTTCAGTCTGTTTTGTCTTTGAGTTACTTCTCACACTTCAGACCTTTCATTAGAAAGATTGTTAGGCCCACATACTCTCAAAGGTGAGAAAGGAGCTCATCTTCCTTATCCCACTAGAAGTCAGCATAGTACATCTACTTCAGGACAGGTGGGCACCAGAAAAAAAAAGGAGCAACCTTGATAAAACTCATTAATACATGTTGGAGGGAAAAATGTGTCTCCTCAAAATACAATTTCATTCTTGTGCTTGCACTTGTGTTTGTGTTTCTTCTAACTCCACGCTCTTAACAGTAGAATCTGCCCCGCAGTGCCTCACTGGAAAGAAAAAAGCCCTTCTGGTTGTTGAGAATGCCACAAGGAATTGCACCATCTTTACAGGGCCTGGAACAAGTGGTAATAACCATTAGGGGAAATGATAGTGTGATAGCGTCTGCATGAGGCAGAGTTGTGGTGCTCTATGGAGCAGTTAGATTGCACAATAATTGTGGTCGTGGTAGCCTGTACTGATTTTGATGCTATATTTCACTAAGTGGGAAGTAGTGACATAATAACATCCAGCCAAAGTTTAACGGCTTTTTAATCAAAATGTAAATCTCTCAGGAAAACAGTGTTAAAGAGACTGTATGTGTCTATGGAAGTTTCAGGCTGAATGACATATGCATAATCACTTGATCTAGACTACAGAAAGGTTGAAAACTGTCAGCAGGAGCATTCAAAGACCTCTATATATCAGTTTAAAAGGATTTCCATTCATCATTTCCTAATTGCCGTGATGAGAGAATACAAAGTTTTATTGCTTTGTTGTGGTTTCTTTCTGAAGACGTGATATGACTTAAAATCATTAATCAAGTATTTGTAATCCAAAAAGCCTTCAGGTACATTTGCTGGGAATCACTCATCTATATAATCAGAAGCACGACAACAGAAATGATTGGTCATAGTTGAGTGGTTAGGATTTACCACCTCTCAGCTGCTAAGTAACTTACCTTAGCTGAGAAGTGTGACCGAGTACGTGTTACACCTTCTATTGCAAAATAGAATGGGTTTGCATGAATCCTGCTGCACACACCGGTTTATCCCTCTGTTCCTGTAATAGCAGTAAGCTTGGAGCATACATGGGTCAGTCACCAAGTTTCAGTTCATGGCATATAGCTGTAAAGCATTGTAACAAGATTGCAGTTGGTAATTTCTTTATGCCCTAAAAATGTTTAAAAATAAGATTAACTCATATTTCAGTGTGGGTGAATATAGAACTTTTTCTGTGGTCCTGCAAATCAGTGGTTTGAATCAGACAAATGATACATGGTTTGGCTCTAAGTTCCTTTTGCAGTCGTACATTGCACCCCAGTGTTGGTGGAACTGCTCCAAACGAACTTATTTTTCAAATTACATTGTAAAAATATTAATTCAAGGGTAGGAAAAAGCTGAACACCTCTTGTCCCTGTGCACAATGGCCAGTTAAATTCTGTCTTAACTCACTGTGGATTATCCTTAAATCTGTACAGAGGTTGAGGAAAACCTATTAAATGAATATTCATCATTCAGTAGCATTCAGTCCCATTTCTTCTGGAGCTTTATAGTGCCAGCAATGGATCTTTCTTCTGATGGAACCGGGAGAATTCAGAAGGATTTTGATTTATGGGAAGACATCACTATGGGAATTATATTTGGCTTGTGGCATTACATGAAGCATATGGCTCACGTGCAGAACCTGAACCAGTTAGGAGTGACCCTAAGTGCAGGTGTTATGCCAAAAGAGAAGGCAAGGGTGAAGGAACAGAGGATACTTTTAGGGTCTGTTACCTATGTTCTAGCTGCAGTTCCAGCTGCGTTTCCTCTGGATTTACTGCAGGATGTTTGAAAAAATGGCTCCTTGTTAATCTCAGGCAACCTCTATGATTGATGATTCCCCTTAATCGTAAAAAGAGCACATTGGTGTTTCTGCTTAATTTGTGACTATTTCCTGCTTTATTATTGTAATAATGATTTATTGTCTTAAATTATGGAAGTTTTATAACCTCCTAGCCTTTTTTGGAGGTTGAAGCTGGGTGCTCTGGCATGTGAATGAAATGTGAATGAACTTCCTCCCAGTGGCAGTCTATTCCTAAAATATTACATTCAACCCCAAACGTAACATAATAATAAAAGACAATATATGGTTGATGCATTATCTCTTAATTTAACTAAAACAGGGAGCTCGAGTATGAGCAGATTTTGTGGACTTCACATGGACAAAATTAATCTAATCTGTATTCTGCTAGTCTGCTCAAAATCTGTTATGCTAAAAAGTAAAATAAAGGAGCATTCAGAGAAGAGCAACCCAAGTGCTCATAGTGCAGTGTAGAAGGAAAGGTGAAAAAATGGTAGAAAGAGGAAATGTCTGGAGCTTAACGAAAGGAAAGCTATGTTTATATTAATTTCTGCTCTCCTAAAATGTCCTGCTGTTGCTTCAATCTCAGAGGCAAGTCACAGTCTACAGAGGATTCCTGCACGAGCTGGTGCTTAACTAGTGCCAGGAAGGGTAGAAAAGACAATGGCTCAAGTATGAATAGCTGCACTGTTAACAATGGAAAATTTGTCAGGAAAAGGCAAAACAGATGCTAGTACTGGGTAGGCAGCCATGGTTCTTTGGGAGTAATTTGAGCCACTCTGATACCTGGCAGGGGAGTTGTTGTTTCAGGCTGGCACATGGATATATATGTAAGGCAGTAGCTTGGGCATGTTTTAGCTGAATATCCGGAAGTTGTTTCTGAGCGTGAAATCTGTTAGACCAGCTGCTCCCAAATGGTTTGTGTTTGTGCCCCTGTTTCTGGTGCTGAACTCACCCCAGCTGAGCTTGCGACCCTAAATACTAACATAAACAATCACATCTCTGTCAGGCTTGTGACCCCACTCTGTGTGGCTGTGACCCTGCTGGAGGTTACAACCCCTGGTTTGGGAATTGCTGGGCTGGACTGTCAGATAGTCCTGCTGGGAGAGCACTGATATGCCCCATCCAGGCCAGGATCATCACAACAAATGCCGTCACATCTCACAGTAATTTGTAGGCTCCTGCTAGTAGTTCGAGAGTGCAGCTTATTAGGGCTGACATGTCACTTTGGTACATCAGGAATATCTTGGAGATCAAAAGGTCATCGTCCTCCCACGCTGCCGCAGTCTTTCTTCATGGACTTGCCTCTTCATCTTACTTCTCCGTCAGCTGGCTGGCAGCGAGCCCCGGCGCCCTCGTGGCGAGGCTGATTCGGCCACGACTGCTGGATACGTACCAGCTGCAACTTCTGCCCCAAGCCAGCCTTTCCAAAATGGTTCTTCCTGAATACTCCATGCCTTAGCGAAGGCATTGATGTGTATTTCTCTCTGCTAGAAAAATTGAGAGTTATGTTGAGCGTAATTAAAAACTATATAGGCTAGTGCTAGTGGAGGTGGGCTAAGCCTTCCCTTACATTTTGGAAAACTAATCCTGTTATTCATGTACATGTACATGGGAGCACAGTGCTACAGATGTGGGATGCTGATGGAGAAATAAACAGAAGGTGGCCTTGTGTGATTGCTGGTGTAGTCTGCAAAGACTTAGGGTCCTTGATAAGGCACGCAACAGTCTTTTTAACTTAAAATACTAAGTTAGAGATGTTCTAATTAGAGATCTGTTTCTTAAGCTTTATTGTGCTGCAATTTTAAATGGAGTTTATAAACAAAAATGAAAGTAGATTTCAAATTTGGGTTTTTGAAAACATTTGTTACCATAATGTAAAGTAATGTAATAGCTAACTGATAGTCCAAGGCCATTGATTTCATAATTTAGTGTCATGGAAATCTGACAGTGGTACTGTTGCATAAATCTAACAAGAGGAGGAGCCTGCAACAGATAATATATTTTTAGTTACATTTTTGTCAGTAGATCCTGGAAATTGTCAATGATGACATGAAGGAGAGAGGAGGACATGGTGCAGAAAAATATTAAAATCGCTTATCATTTAGATAAAACCCTGCATTGCATAAAACTAGCCCAGAATTCAATCAGCACAAGTCTTGTTTCAGAGCTCTATGTGGAGTGCTTTGTTTAAGGATGTTGCTGGACTGGTTTTCTGTCAGGCGGGTGCGTAGAAAACATTACACTGAAAATGAGAACAGCAAAGTCAAGTTAGGGAGTATGTAAGCCACTCACAAAAATAGTCAGAAAATCTTATCTTATAGACTGGTTACTGTAGATGCCACTCCTAAATGAAAAAATTGTTTGAAACTGTGTCTGGAACTTGATCATCCCTTAAACACTAATTACATGTTAGAAAATGGAGCATAAAGTCCAGGTTGGATTTGGTGCACAAAGAAGCATATCCAATTCATGGTACTTCTTAGGTTATCAGATTAATATATTCTGAACTGAATTTACCCTTTTGATACTGAGTCTTTCATATGCCATGTTTCACATATCACATTCTGTTGAAGCTCTGTGGCTTTTCAGTAATTTCCTTGAAATCTGTATGTGGTGTGTCTGCCCACTTTTGAGCTGTTCTTGGGACACGCATCAATTAAATCTGTTTCTGGCACTCTCTTAATGGCATAGTTTCCCTGGGGTCAAAAAGCGCTGCAAAAAATGAGATAATTTGTTTAATTTAAAAGCAAAAGGGTATGGAACTACAGTTTCAAGCTTCAGCAGCTATGATCCTGTAGCTTTGAAGGAATGGGGGAAAAACCTTGATGTCTTACACACAAAATAAATAAATTTGTGAGATTTTAAAATATCTGATTTCACCCAGTTTTTTGCTTCCCTTGCTTATCTTTTAATTTTCATTCCTTTTTTCAAACGGTGGCTTTTAGACTTGTCAAATTTCATTGTTGGTTGGTTTTGCTTAGTGAAAGAGAAGGCTGAGTTCTGTCATCTGGGTCTAAGGAAGAACTGTAAGCGATGCAGGATGGTTCTTAATTAAAATGAATGATAACCAATCAGAATACAGAATTCTGTTTCAAGTCATAGAGGCATTTGGCTCTAGGACATTCTGGGAATGTGTACTGTATAGAAGTTCCTATATTTTTTCGAGGACACTGAAATTAAAGGAACATAAATTACCGTATTCTACCAGATCCCTCCAGAAAGATTCATTCTGTGCCTCAAATACCTCTTAGCCTGCATTTGCAGTGGTGTTTTCATTGAGATTTTGAAGCAAGTCCTCAATGGTATTTGCGTGCTGCATGTTTGTTCATTAGGTAGGGTGGTTCTGATGTGCACCAGCTAGAGAAGTTTTATAGGAAATTAAACAAGATCCAGTAGTGCTGAAAGCCATCGTGAAGGCAGAAGAATCTGAGCTAATGGCTGGTCATCAAGCCACACCCGGAGCAGGGTTGTTCTCACCAGAGCAAGGGAGCGTGGAACAGAACAATAATGCATTTACAGGGGAGCTATAGGGGGATCAGCACCAACTCTTTCAGCTGTCTAACATCGTTCTGCTAGATTATTCACTAATGGGGACTTGCTTCTTAAACAAAAATATAAAATGTTTTCTCTTGTGTGTCTTTATGTAAGTTGGGCAATACAGACCGCTTCCAAAGATCAGTAGGAAGGGTTACTAGTAAGGTATAATGCCCGTTGCCTGACTTGTGGTTACTGCGCTCAGGTAATGCTTGATTACAAGGAACAACAGTGTGCATTTCAGCAGGGTAACCACTCAAATCCTTACTGGTAGGATCTGGCAAGCTCATTTGTGTTCAAGCCTGAGCTGCCATGTCTTTCATTTACTGTTGTTTATACTACGAAATATGACATTTTGCCTGCCCTTGGCCTATAGTCACATCTCAGCTGCAGTAAGCATATGCCCCAAGTACCAAATTTCTGTCTCTTGTCATCCTCAGCACCTGCTGAATGATCTTTCATGTCTCACCCAACTGTCTTTTTCCTTGCTGTTCCCTCTCTTTTAACTTCACACTGATAATGCTGAGGTTCTGTTATAAGACTTGAAACATTGGCTGTCGTGTTTGAGAGTTATGTTACCCACTGAAAACTGCTACCCGCTGAAGGACAAGTGACTAAGAAGACGGACCTGCAGGGATTTTCAAGCTTTAGAAGTAAGTCTTTTCTTGTTCATGTTCCACAGGAATGAAGTTTAGTACCTTCAAGCTCCTATAGTGCCTGTCAGTGACCAAATCTGAATCTCAAGAGGAAAAGTCCATGGTGGATTCAGGTTAAATGGCAAAAACCTCATGATCCATGGAGCCTTTACTTTGTTCTGTTGACTGTTCACCAGAATTATGCAAATTAGCAAAGGCTAGTCACGTTATTTTCCTCCAGGTTAGTGTGAGGTAACTCCAAACAGCATGGAATCAACACGTCAAGTCTTTGATGGCCCTAGAGTTTATTCTGATGGCTTATGGTCAAAAACTGCCCAGTTCTCCTTTTCCTGAGGGTGCATTTCCTTCTTAGTCACTGCTGTGATGGTCATGTGAGCTAGCATGAAATGAGCTGTTACGATCCAGAGGGCTCGAGCAGCAGATGAGTCACAGAGGCAGAGAGGTCAGCTAATCTTTCTAGCGTTTACCACGCACGGTGTATATATATATATATATATATATATCCTGAGATGAACCTGCCTTCTGTTAAAATGAAGCAGCTTTTGTCTGGATAAGAAGATCATATGTGTGAGAGGAGACTCTTATCAGCTTAATGCCATTCTGGCAGCGTAAAGGACTTGGAAAACTTACTTTAATGGGCTGTGGATTTTCCTTACGTAGAGATACCTTGTTTTCCTCGCTTGTTCTAACGAGATATTTGGGTCCAGCAGGCTGAGTAATTGTGAACAAGCTGAAGTAGCATGTAATAGGGTAGGGTAGCTCTGCCCATGCAATGTAGAGCAATTTTGAGTTTATCATAGCTTCAGCCAAGGATTTGGTGATTCTTCTTTTTCAGGTGGTAGAAAGTCACCTGCACTTTGGTGTAATGAATTTTCAATCAAATGCATTTTAAAAAAAATAAGATAAATGATTACAACTTGCTGTGTCTGTAAAACTGAATTTTCAGCAGACTTCACCATGATAAAGTACTTATTTTGATTGTGCTGAAAGTTTCTGTGACAACTATGGCTTCAATAAAAACAAAGAAGTATTTTATCAGTAGCAACATATTCTGGGGATATATGCTTTTGCTGGTCAAATAAAAATCTTGAACACAAGGAAAGACACAAGGCACAGGTTCTTGGTTATAACTAGAGACATGGTACACAAACTAACATCTGGGTTATTGTCTGGATGTTACTGCTCTTTCTCTCTCTCACCATTCTTGCACCCTCCCAACCAAAAAATGTTGTTTTGCAAGGTTTTACTTATGCTAAACCAGTGAAGAATTAAACAGTAATAAAACTGTTTACCAGTCAGCCCTCCTTCGTAGTTCCATATGAAATGATGTTTGCCTTGCATTTTGCACAGGTACCTGTGGCAGTGGCATGCCATACTCTGGTTGCGCTGATAAACAATTCCTTGCTCGCGGTTGCCTTGCGTACAGTGGTCGGCAATTCCCACACTCGGTGGGGCCATTGAAAATGTTTGAGATTGCTGCCCAGTTTCAGCAGTTTAATTGCTAATGATGTGTTATTGCTTCAGAATTTAATAGCTGTTTCTGGTTATGATAAAGTTGGTTTAAACCTGCAAACTTTGTAAAGCTTCATTTGTCGTTTCCTCTTTGCAGTGTGGTTTCCTCCCTTGCTACCTTCAAAACATTGTGGCCCAGGGTATTGGGTGAGGTGACATGTCCTATTTTACACTCAATTGGAAAAGACTGCGTCATGGACACTTGAAGCTCCGTGGGGTTTTCTTAATGCAGATGCTCAGATGTGGCTTCCTGTCATCACCTTCTTACCTACTTTGAATGCTGAAATGATCTTGTTACCTTTGGTATTACTGTCTTAAACCGAAGAAGAGGACAGGCATAGATTTTAATGTTACCTCCGTGTGCTGCCTGTTGTGGAGTGAGCACAGTGATGATCAAAACATTACTTGGCATACTCCCTCATGTTAAACCTCAGAAGAAAGCCTCTTGTCTGTCTCATTGGCTGCTTTTGCTGTCTTTGCAGCCTTATCTCCATCTGCAGGGACACAATTCCATATTAATTCAACCAATGAAACAGTCATACTCTTGTTGACACACAGGTCTTTCAAACATTAAATCAGCACATCAAGACCTAGTGATACCAACCCATGTCAGTAAAAAAGACAGGAGAGTCTGAAAGGAAAAGTAGTTTTTACCCCTTGAACTTGTAGTGGTGCCCTCACTGGTGGTGATCAGTATAAACTTGGCAGGCCAGAGACTTTTGCTTTCAGTGTCTGAGCATCCTGTTTCTATTACCTAATAAACCAAATGGTGGTAATTCTGTTCATCCATTTTTATCTTTGTCTCACTTGCCCATGTAGTGGCAACAGAGTTGATATTAATAGAGTATCCTTCCTCTTCCCTGTTTCTAATGATATTAGAGATGTCCTGCGCTTGCAGGGTCTGCAATCAAAATTGTCATGAAAAACCAAATAGACCAGACAACAAAGCTTTAGATGTTTATCCAAATTTCTTAATTCACCAGTGCCTAAAAATGGCCATCCCATGCTTTTCTGCCATTTCCCAATTTCTTGCAAAGGGCAACGTTAAAATAGCCATATGGCGGATGTGTTGGAGGTCTCATAATCAGCTTCTTATCTAGTGGAACTATGAAGTTCAACATGCAAAATTCATTGTTCATCCTCAAAATTTTAGCAGAAATGTGTCAAATGCTACTCAGCAGGATCGCTGTACCCTACCTGTTTGAAAGTAGCTGGTGATTTGGGCTACCTCAGCTTCTGGAGTCTATGTTGAGATGGCTTAAAGGGAATAAAGGTTTTCCGATTTGTTTCAGTTTTAGGTTGTTTTATTTTACAAATCAAGGCTTAAAATATTAGACCCTTCGCTTTAGGCTTCTGGATAAATTGAAGTACAAAAAAGTATTTTCCTGTACTTTTTTTCTTACTTTTAAAAGAACTGTACTTTCTTCCCTTATCCTTTCATTTTCTTTCTATGGTAGTTCTTACTATCACTTTGAGGTTCTTTTATGTTTTCTTCTGCATTTTTCTTACTGCCTGTTTCTTCCTTTCTGTCTACACTCTGAACAATACAGATTGCCCAGAGCAGTTGTCCTGTCTGTATCATCAATGATTTTCAAAATCTGGATGTCCATCTTTGGGCAGGAGGTAGGACAAGAGACCCCTAGGTCCCTTCCAGCTGGAAATATTCTGGGAGCCTATGATACTACATTTTTCTCTGTTTTGTACTTTTCTTTATTGCTGTCATTTTCTATATATACTCTTCTTTGTTATGATACATTTATTATACCTCTATGAATTTATACACAGGGTTACACATTTTGATGAACCTCTAATATGTGCTTGATCTATTAACTGGGTACTCTTTCAAAAGACAGGGATCTTATTCTCCTAATAGCTAATTCCCTCATTATAAATCTACTTACTTTGCTGCTCCTAAACGTGCTGATGGTTTGAAGATTATCTTTTCTGCCAGCTTAGGTTAGTAAATACTTAATAAATTCTGAAATGGAAGAGTGCTGCTTGAAGGCAGGAGTAGAAAATTATTTTGTCTTCTGGAGCCCTCTGTCTGATTTTACAATGTTTTGAAGGGAACTTGAAGAAACTCTGTGGCGTTTTTTTCCCCACAATCTGAATTCTGCAGATAGGATAATTCTGTTCCTCTTGAAATGAGCAGTGAATTTTTTAATGGAAAAACTACTTTTGTTGGTAAGCCCCAGCGAGTGATTAATAGCATACCTACAGACCTAGGACATCCCAAATTTTGGCCTAATAAGAGCCCTAGCCTGCCAAATCTCTTGCAGTACACATCCCCTCATAACTCACAGCCCACTTCTCTCCTCTCATATTAATCCCAGGATAACATTAAACTGCCAGTAAGCTATAACCCTCAAATGTTGACATTCCTTGAAAAAGTAACTGGGTGTAACATCACTGATGAACTTACTGTAACTAACCAGATGTAACCAAGGTGTGTTTAGAGAGAGTGTTTTAAATCCCTCCTCATGGTCATTTTCCTAGCACCTAATATAGGCTAGATGAAAAGAATTTTCGTTCTTTCAGAGTATTGACACAAACAACTGTGCCTTCTACTTGCATCTGTAGTTAGGAAAATATTTGCTAAAAACAGACTGTACTTTTTAATAGATTTTAGGGTTACTGTAAGGCACTAAGCTGAGCTGTCTGCAAACCATAGACTCTTTCCTCTTGACCTTGGGCTGTCAAACACAAGCAGTGGTGACACAAGCTGTTCTACTGGCTTGTCACTGTTTTGCAGCCTTGATCTGGAGACTCCACATCCAATCAATCAGCATGGAAGCTCAGGCTCCCATTTCGTCCTTTCCTGAATTTCTAAAGGTGTTGTGAAGGTCATTGATGATGTAGCTCCTGCAGTATGTAGTTAAACTGGTAAGTTGGCAAATCAAGTTTGCATCAGACTGGAAACAACTGTCTGCTGGTTATGACATTCAGCAACTAGTGACCTGTACTGGATGCAAGCCAGAGACCTAAAGGTGAAACATTTCTCCTAGAGTTAGTTGGTTCCTTGCCTTAGGCCAAACTAATGACCCAACAGTGAAAACTGCATTTCGCTCCATGGCCAAGGAGTGAGTCAGAGACTCCGACTAACTACAGTCAATAGACCACAGTTTTTTGAGTTTTAACACACTTGGGCAGAAAATGCTTGGACAAGTTGAAGCCATAAACTGGCACACAGACCTGATTTTCTGACCCTCTCTTACTAGCAGTTTCCACCAGCAGGTTCTGTCTGGTTCTAGACTTAAGGCTCTGTGTATGATAGGTGTGTGTGTACATGTATATGTGCATAGCTATAGTCATAGCAAGCTATTTTGAGACTTATATTAGTTTATTTCCTTGGTAGTGAAGGAGTGGGTATGTAAACAAAGGCTTTTTCTCTCTCCAGATTGTTCTCCCAGCAGGCTTACTGATAGGATAATCCAGTATCTGTGAAGCTAGTCTGTGGTGATTCTGGGGGTCCTGCTTCTGACCTCTGAATAAATCTTGAAGGAGACGGGTCACTGATAAGGAAGCATCATGCTGTTTGCTCTTTCATGCTTGTGCAACCAACATTGCAAAAGGAAACAAAAGATAATGTAGCACAGTTTTTAAAGTTTGGCCTTTGGGCTTTACAGATAAATATCTGATGAACCATAGGTGGACAGGGTAAGTATATGTGTTGCACGCCTCTTGACTGTGTTTTTGTTTGTAAGATACAATCTGTTATCCTAAAATTATAGTTCCAATCTGTACTGAAGAAACTGTAAAGTCTTGTGAATAAAAATTAATGAAATGGGTATCCATATTCCCTGAAATGTCCAAATTATTTGAAGTATTATTGCATACAAGAACGCTGGGATGCTGAAAAGCTTTCCTCCTAAATACCAGCAGCAACTAGTAACTCTTTTGAAGATTAATTTTCATTTGTGAATTTCATTTTGTGGAATGGTGCCAGATCCATTCCATCAATGTGATAGTTACCCTGGCAATTTCCAAGATAGACAGTGGGACTGAAGGTTTCCCCCTTTTTAACTTACAGCATCCTTTCACACAACTTTTATGGGACATGCTCATGGCTTAATGGGTTATTCCATTTCCTTCTTGTCTGGTTTTTAGCTCCTTTTTAAAGATTAGCCATTATTCTATGTAGTTCTACTGCAGCCAAAAAAAAGGCAATGTAAATCAAAGGAAAGAATGAAAGTTTGTGCATACAGCATAAGAAACAGCCTTAAAAACCGTGACCCAGAGGTTATGCTGGAGTGGGAAAGTAGTTGAAACTTCCTCAGCAGAAGCTGTCCTTCTAATCAGCTCTGGCAAAGAGCCTCTTGATGGGATACTTACATGCTTTAGCAGGATTGCCAAGTAGAAAGGAGGAATTCTCTTTATGACTGTATCCAGGACTGGTAAACTTCTGCTGGAATAATTTGTATTCATTTCTGATTCTCGGAGTTTAGGGAGGATACAGAGATACTGGGGGAGACCACAAAAAACAGTTGATGTTGTAGAAAGGCTTTTCCATGTAAGGCTTCAGGAGTCTGGTGAAAATGTGGGATTACAGAAGTACTTAGTCTTGGAATTGCTCTTTGGCAATTCAGTCTTCTCAGTTGTGTGGGCAGGTGTGTAAGAGTGTGCAGTGACGGGAAGAAGAAGGGTAAACTTCAGCTTCAGAAAGATACAGCTTCCTAGCAGTATGGGTGACAACTTTGGAGCAGCTCACCTGTGAAGCTGATATACTAGTTATTGATATATTTAAGACCACAGGGAACATCTATATAGAAAGTCTTTAACCCAGCTTCTTGGGGTGTAGACGAGGGTAGATGCTAACAGGAAACCCTGCTGGCTGTGTGTGCTGCCATGATTTTACTGTAATGGAAAATGAGACTTGAAAATGAAAGGCCAGCTAAATGCAGTCCCTTTGGTATGTTTTATAGATGAAGGCATGAAACTTTTTTTGCAGTGTAATCATTGGGTTTCTGAACAGCCTTGTCAGAACCTGGCAAAGAAATGCATCTGTGGAAGAAATTAAGATCTGAAGTCATCCTAAGGCATGAAAGAAAGCGCATACTTAAAACTCTGCGCTTCACTAACAACACTTATATGAGTTTTTCTAGAAGTTTTCATGGAAAACTCTTATTTTTCTAGATGTTATGCCTAAGGAGTAACTCATTCCTGTTCACTTTTATCATATGTATACAGTGTTAGTTTCTGCATGTGGTGAGAGGTAAGCTTGGTGAGGTGCACAAACCAGCCTTGTGCATCTATGCTTTTTTCTGAAACATACCCTCACAGAACTTCTGGGCTTTTGAGAATGGATGAATGAATGGGTGCAAATTACAGTTTCCGAATATATAAAACAGAGTTCTTGTACAAATAGTTATTGTGGAAGAGCTTACCTTTGTTTTTTACTGACTCTACAGGCAGAAGTTTTCATAGCCTCTCACTGGATGCAGCTTTTCCTGGCCACATGCTGCTCCGTCTTTTGTGTTTGTAGTGAAGATCAAAAGCGAAGAAAAGCTCCTTTGAGCTGTGGCCAGTAATATCTGCGAAAAACCCACATTCACTGAGACACTGGATGGCTCAGGAAGCTTTGCATGTTTGCCAGTGTGCTGGATGCAGAGGGCTCAGATGAAAACTACAGGTCAGATTTGGAAGATGTGGGCTAAGGTGTGACTGCTGCCCTGTTCTTAAGGGGAATATTCAAATTGTTGATTGCTGTCAGTGTCATCATAAAGTTGTTCACTTGTGATCTATAGACATCAAAAATATGTTCAAAATAATACCTGCCTCTAACTTAGTGGAGTTTCTGATTTGTACTGAGGCCATCAGTGACTTCCACAGCAATGAGTAAATGTGTTTACCCTTGCTCTCTAGTTCTGTATAGTTTGGCAGACTTAGATCATTGGTGTGAAAAGCACTGATCCAGTGCAGAACGAGGTCCTGATTAGCCATTGAGATAAAGTGGGATTTTATTCCTTTCTGGCTATGTGACTATCAATGGGTTATAAAAAGTCACCTTTCTTGAGGACTGAGTTCAGTTAACTTTTAAGCAGAAGCATAGTTGAAATAAAATAGACGTCTGAAACAGTGCTGGTTGTATCTTCAAAAATCCTTAAATGCTGACACTGTAAATTGACTATATGTGATGGCCTTGCTATATCCCAGTGAGAGGGGAAAGTGGGGAAGAAACTATATTTAAATTACTCGATCCTCAGGAAGTGCTGGGATACATGAGCAAAGCATCTTCAGCCTCATGAGTTTATGGGTTTATTTTCAAGCTTGGGAATTTGACAGTGTAATTCTGTGGAGGTCTGGAGGTCTCTGGCACACAGAGTTGGTGTCCCAAACAACAGAACAGCGTGTTCAGTGAGCAGGGGGACCTAGTCTGGTAGAGGAGTGAAACCAGAAACTCTGTACTACTGACTGGCTGAAGAGATCTTGCAGGACACATCTGTCAGCATCACATTATATATCATGGAACCATGTTAAAATACATCAGTAAGTATTTTGTGAATAATGAATATGTCCCAGCATTGCCCATCAGTCTCAAGAGTCTGATCAGTTACAGGAGGAGGAGGACAAAGAATGCATGGTCTGGGTTTCCCTATCAGATTTTTCTCCTTTGCAGAAATGGCGGTCACTGTAAATGCCTTGACAGGAAGAGCAGTGATGATGATGAAACAGCTGCTGTAGCCATGGCTCTTGAAATGTTTACTGATGTGGGAGTCCCCAGTGCCCTAGTATTGTCAACGCGCAGCCTAGAACCACCAGGATTGGGCTGGCAGCCTGGAAGGTGATGCTCAGGGGGAAAAAAGGGGTATTAGTCTTTAACATAGTAAAATAACATCCAGCTTCTAATGAACATAGGTTAGATGAAGACATGTTGATGACAGGAGTGGTGGTCTGTGAAAATGTCTGTGCAGGCCAAGCTCTCTCAGTGGGCTAGAGAGTAACTACACTGTAAACTGGTAGAGAAGTGGAAGCAACTGAGGCAGTATGTACTCAAAAGACAGTGGATTCCCAGCTTATTAAGGTTGAGAGCTTTAGGACTAGATAAAGCCCTTCTAGTCCAAGAACACAGGCCAAATCCACAAACCTCTTTGAGAACAGGTACATTCTGATTTACACCTACAGATGAACATGTTATGGTACATTTCACAAATTGGCGTATTCCTTGAAGTCCCCATTTAGAAGTTGGCTCTGGTTATTTGAAAGTAGAACATTAAGTTGGTTTCTGTATCAAGGCATTTGACAGAATTTGGAGGCATCTAATAGCAATATGTGTGTTCTCCCATGTCATGTCATGTTAGGACAAGGAATGTTTTTACCGTGGAACAAGCATCAGGAATGAGCCTTGAATCCTGCCTTGCCAGCTGAAGAAGCACTCAGGATTTCACTTGGCAATCCATGGCTCATATAGAAACTTTTGCTAAGCCCGTTTGCAGAAATGAAACTTTTTCAAATGAAGCACTAAATCAAAAGGTGGCAAGCACAAAACACAGGAGAGACCCTCTGGATTCGTCTTTCCTTTGGGTGACCAAATTTTATGTGTTTTGGATTAATGAGTTGACATCTAAAGGAAGGTACTGAAAGGGAGAGGAAATTTTTGAAGCTGCTTTGTCCAGTTCACTTTGAGAAAGCATGGCTCAGTCCTTATGGTCTCTGCACAAGTGTTTATACATTCTGACTTGTGTAAGAACTTCTGCTTGAGTATTTTTTTACTTTCTGAATCAAAATTAAATACAAGCTACAATGTTGTAAGCTTTAAAATGTTCTGTGAATGGAGGTGTTTCTTTTAGGGAGGCAAGTTTCTTATTCATCAAGCTTTATGTTATTGTGGGTTGTTCTTTTTTTTTTTCCAATAAGTAGCTCATAATAAAAGCCAGATCAAGTCTTCTCAGTAAGAGGAACTGAAGGATCACAAATGACGAGAGATAAAGGAATTTTCTGCCCGCTCAAGAGGAACTGGGTTCTTCTTTCTCAACACTTCTTTCCCAACATCCCCAAGCCCTTCTATGTTTGGAATGGAATTCAGATCAAAAGTGACCTTCCTTTGTGATTTTTGTGCATTCAGAAAGAAGTTATCTGTCTTGCAAATGGCATGTTCTTACTACCTCTGGCCAGAAGGCAGGAGAGTCAACAAACAGAGGCTGCTGCTTGTGTCTTACTGTGAATTAACATCTCATTTTTCAGTTGGCTTCCTGTTATCTATCAGAACTCTCTTGTGTATCTTCAGTTCCTCCTGAAATAACTGTCTCTCCTGAGTATGAAGTGACGGTTTCAACTTTCTTTTGACCAAGTTCCAACCTAAAGGATAATGGAGCTTTCTGTTCTTTTTGGTTGCTGCACTCCATGCTTATCTTCATAATTATTACTGAAATTGCAGAAAGCGGTTTTATTTTCCAGTGCATGCAATGGTCTCTTCCATGTCTCTAAAGATAGTTTAAAATGTTTGGCTGCTAGTGACCGTGTTACAGACAGAGTTCATTGCAAGTGCTGTCCAGTTCTATTATTATTTCACCACTATTTATACCTGTTCATGTGTAAACAATTCCTTATAGAAATGCATCCTCATTCTTGTCCTGAGGGATCTTTTCAGGAAGTCAAGGAGGTGAAGTTGCAGAGGGCAAAGCCATGCACCACAGAATGCTATATTAATATACTTTCAGAGAACATGCTTAGTAGAGATAGTTTCTCCAAATATGATTTTTTTTGTGTATTCTAGGATGTTGAAGAATTAAAAAAAAAAAAAGAGGAAGAAGGAAGTTATTTAGTAAAATTAAAGGAAACTCTCAGCTTACATTTGTAAAGCCCTTTTAACTTAGCTGCCTGAGCTGATTGAAAAACATTTTAAATCCATTTCCATACTTGATCACGCTAGGCTTCTTCAAAAGCCAGGAGTATAAAATTCTAACCTGCAGTTACCTTTCAGAATATATATTCTTTAGGAGATGAGTCCCTGAAACAGCTGCAACACTCCACCAACCTCTCCTAAATAAGCACAAAGCTGTTTTAGTATATAACAAAAGAGATAGATAGCTATGTGCCTGTGCATATGTGTATACATGTAGATAGATTACTTGATAACCACACACTCAGAAGTCTTTTAAAATTGTTCTCTTGGGACAACTTGAAGGAATGATCATTCCTTTTATGCTGGTGTTTGGGGTTTTTTTTGGAGTTGTTATAATTATCAAATCTTTTTTCATCTAATAGTGAAATACTTTACTTTGGGAAGTTGCAGACCAGTCTTTGGTCAACCATTCATTGATTTAAAAGAACAACAACAAAACACCCATCCAACAAAACCACAAGAAAGGCCCAAACGAAATGATCATTAGTGGCAAAAGAGAGACACTCAGTAGCTTCAGGTGCATTTGTCCAGGACAGAATTTGGAGATGGAGACACTAGTCATAATTCCGAGAGAATATGGGTACAAAATTTAACATATGGAAGTGCTGGCAACTTGAAAATTTCAGGCATTACCAGTTGTTCTTCAGCTGAACACATCATCTAGTTCACATCTTGCCTTTTGTGATATTTGCAATCCCAGCGCTAAAACATAAAACTTTCTACTGAGATCATAAAAAAACCTTCCTAGGCCAGTGAGTCCTGTGTCATGATTCTCAAAAAACATGATGATGTTGAAATTTGTTTAAAATCAGCATTTACAGAAGAATCTTTGACTGTATCTGGCAGACAAAGAACAGTTCCCCATTATCAGTGGTAATCACTGACTTAGCTCTTATTGAAAATCAGTGGATTTATTTTTCCTCCTCACTATGACAAAAAAACCTTGTCATGTGCATGAAACCCGTCATGTGCATAATCTTCTCCTTCTTCCTCCCTGCTGTATTTCATATACAGGATACAGGACCAGATTTTACACACACTACTCAAAGGTCACCTCTGTGAGCGAGTCAAGCAACTTCTGACCTCTATTTGAATAAGTTAGAATTGGAGCATCTTAAAAACAATGCAAGCTCGTAAAACTTTTGTAATTATTAACCACTGTGAAGAATAGCTCATTTATTCTAGTTCTGATTATTTGTAATAAGCTAAAACTGTTGGTCAGAGAGCAAGTGAGGAGCAGGTAAAGATGAATGGGTTGATTTTTGGCTCCCAGACATACAATTCATTAAACTATTGTCTGAAGCAATGAAGAAATGGTAATTCATTGCTAAAATAAGCCAGTGTTACACTGGTACATGATCATTCTCTTGCCAAAGCATAGAAGGAAGGAAAATTTCAGCTTAGTTACGTGCCTCCAACTTTCAGTGCTAGCTGTGGTTATTCCTCAAGCATAATATACAACTTGTCCCCTGCTTACGGCTGTTCTTGAACCTATAATTATGCGAAACAAGTTGAGGCTAGGTCTAGAATTACAAACCCCACAACCCACATTTTCTCCAAGGCTGTTCAGCAGGAGCTCCTAACCTAGAAACCTAAAATTACATTGGCTATCACCAGACTTAACTCAGCCTTCCTAAAGTGAAGTCAGATGCCCATCTCTGATCATCAGCACAACACTGATGCCGGCTACATTATAAAATGATGCCAGTGCTGGCTACAACATGAAACTGTCCATAGTTCCTTATTCTGGTAATATCAGCATGCGATTTGTTGGGCAGATTCTGTAATCCACAGATGAAGGCAGTTGTAGGTTTTGACTTTATCCAGCATTAACAGTCCCTAAAAGCCTGGTTCAGCAGAGACAAGACATAACAAATGGAAATGGCTTTAAATTATCCTTCCCCCAAGATGTAATTTCATAAAAGAACAAACTCTATATGCACAAAGTGAGATTTCCAATGTAAACATGTGGTGGAAGCTAAAAACTGCAGTCAGATTTAGGGCAAAGCAAAGGATTAAATTTCAAAGACACCCATTTCTTTCCAGTTCACTATACATATGTTCTTTTCTCCTGACTTTTCTGCCCTTTGTGCTCAGAAGATCATGTCAGTTAAAGAAGTCACTTTTTAACTTTTTGAGACCTTAATGGGCTTTGTCTCATTTTTTTCCCTTGCACAACTCTGGCTGGGATGCAGAATCTTCAATCCTTATGATGGGTAAATCTAAGCAGGACCAGAGTCATTACCAGCATGCGACTGTGAGCATTTTAAATCATCCTTTACATGTTCAAAAGGTGGACTCTATAATTTTGACCAATTTATTAGCTAACTTGAAATTCTTAAGCTGTGAGGAAAAAAAGGAAGTTATAATGTGTAGTAACTCCAGTATGGAAGATGCCTTGTTTTTTTTCTTTCTCAGGATTAATGTAATATCAGCCCTGATTTTGCATCTGATAAGATGCCAAGCAGAGTCAGGAAGACAAGTGCTTTACAGAGGGAAATCCAATGCTACTGTTAGAAAAATCTGTATTTATGAATGCAATATTTCGACCCTCTTACTTCTTAGTCTTCTGACAAAAATACCTATGAAGACATTATATTGCAACCATTATTATTTGAAGGTCTGACCTCATCACCTCTCATAAAAACACAATTGCAGATCTACATTCAATGTAAAACTTCCAGTCATTTTGCACAACACAGTATTGACTTATTTCAAAACTGAAGTTTAGATCCCTAAGGATTAGTCACTTTTGTTGGTTTGTCTTTTCTGCAAAGTCACTGTTTTTAAACATTGCTAACATTCAGTGCTGAATCAGCACCCTAAAATAACAGATGAATTATCTATTTGAAGATGATATGGTGTTTTTTGTGATTGGACATAGTGAGCCTGTTATACTAATAGAGAACAAAAATGCTTTCCATCATCGAAGGTCTACAGTTTCAGACGGTGTGTTTAAATAGAAAAAAAATCCCTATTTAAATATTCTCTGCAGTAAATAAATTTAAGGATACAAAATTAAACAAAAAGCAGGCAGGAAAAAAAAATGTGAAAATGGCAAATCTTAGAAGAAGAGAGGGGTGCTTATATGAGCTAAGATTTGTATGCAAGCATTATGCACTGTGAAGTGGCAGCAGGGCTATCTTTACCAACATTTACAATCCAGCAAAGCAAAAGAGTAGCCTGCATGTACAAAGGATTCATTCTGTTACAGTGACAAAGGTTTGTATGGCATGCAGCTTTATATCTCTTGCTTGAACAGTTGCACTCTGATGTAATACTACCTTTGTCAGTAGTTCTGATACTACACAGGCTAGTAAAAACAAACCTAATCATATTAGAATGTTCCTTTAGAAGGTTTCTTTTGATTGATTTATCCTCTACTGTTATTCTCTTTTAAAGGTGCCTCCTCAGGCTTCATACAATAAAGTAAATGATGCGCTGCCCTCAGAGTCTTTAGGACGTGAGTCACCCCTTCAACAACATTTACCGCATATAATTGCCACCTTGCCACCAACCACAACCCTGATCTTGTGTTTTAGAAGGATGCTGTTCCTCACATTTAATGTAATTTATACACCTTGGTTATGTTGTTTGCTGTGGGATCCTCTTTCATCTCAGAGAATCCTGTCCCAACCTTCACCTGAATGTCCACAGGAGAAACAGGGAGCTGCTCACAAAGGCAGCGTGGCTCCAGTGGGGCAGCTGCAGGGTTTCACAGTGAGCAAATGTGTGAAGAGGACCAGGAAGCATAAATTCAGGGACTTCTCTAGCTGTCAGCCACAAGCATTTGATGAGGTAAAGAAGTGAGTGAAGTCACATATGTCTCCGTCAGAAGAGGGAGAGTACTCATTGGGAACTGTGACCATGAGTCTCCATTTCCTCAGCTGCTCAATGGGAAAAACCACTTGTCCTTGTAAAGGTGTTACCCAGCCCTTTATGCCATGAGGCAGAAACTTCATTAAAATATCTCTAAATGCCCCAAAGACCTATACTTTTTATTCATTCTGTTGTTTAATCCTTCTGATTTTGAGTATATCCTTTCAATAACATTCAGAGGAAGACTAACTTTATGATTATCTCAGTTATGCTGCATTTGTGTTTCTTGTTTGTAGATGTTTTAATGAAACTGAGCAAAATGCTTGAATTTACATCTTAGTAATTGTGAAACCATAACAACATTCAAATGAGAAAGTATTTGTTTCTGTGTTGTTTCATTAATCAATTTTCTTTTGGTTAATTTCTTTTACATGTGTAATTACAGAATGATTACATTTGCCTCATATTGTTTTGAATTGTTTCCTTTTTTGAGGGTAAAGGCAATTTTGACAGTAAAGTTCAGTGTTGAATCGGGGCCTGGTCAGGAGGAGTTGTCATGCATTCCTTATACTACATCAATAACAATTGCAACTTTTACTTTGACAGAAGCGGGATTATTTTAATTATTTGAGCTATATATTGAACCCTTGTGAGTTGGATCACACGACATATAGAAATCAGTATCCACTGTGATGTTTTCATGTAAAAAAAATTTGAAAAACTCATGGAAGGCAGATATTTAAAGTTAAATATAAGTTGCATATAAAATTCATCTGGAAAGGAATGTTTCATCCAATTGCTGTACTCATTAGTGCTCATTTTTATGTTTTGAAAATAACTACACATTCAAATCCTTGAAAGTGTGTCTTTTTAGAAACCAAAATTACAAATATATAAAGAACGCTCTGTTTTTAGATTCTTTTCCTTAGAGTTACTGTTTTCATTTGCTGGGTTTTTAATCAATCCAATACAAATAGTGCGGTATGTCTGTATAAACTTACGCACTTAAATTTTGGCCTTTGTCCATGTAATAAACTGCATTTGCCTGGGAAGGATAACCTAGATTATGAAACCCAGGGACTGCTTTTTGTATGAGGGTGCTGTGTGCAATTTTGAACTTGTGTTCAAGGCAAAAAACTCAAGAAGTTAATGAAGACAGAATTGATCTTCTCTCATGCTCACTTGATAGACATCACAGACTTCAGGTTTTGAGGAGATAGAATAAAAAAGATCTTTGCTGACCGTGGCCATAAGGCTGAATTGCTTTTATTCTCTAGAGACCCGGAACTCATTTGCAACTTCCCCTCATTTAAACTCAAGACACTTCAGTTTCCTGTTTAGTTTGTATCTAAGTGGATTTTCTTTTATATTGCAGATCACTGTTTGTGTATTTTTTGCTAAGGGTTATTATTTTTTCCTTTTGCTGCTGTCTTGGGAATTGTCTGAACAGCGATGCTTTATTGAAAAGGATTATGCACTACCTAGGCTAGAGAATCCCAGAGGAAGCAGATACCATATAAAATGAAAACACAGTGTCTCCAGGTTGCCACTTGCTGAGTCTTTTAGCAGTGATCTGGTTGAAGTAACTTTGTGGGAAAACAAATTTTTAGTGGTTCTTAATATCTATAGCACCACCTGCAATGACAAAACATGGAGAATCCCTCCTTCTGTTAGCTGGGCAGTCATGGTGAATCTTTGAGTCTGGCACCCAGCTGCTCATATGATACCTCTTTTATTATTATTATTTGTTGGATTGATGTCCTCCATCAGTCTGTAGACCAGCTCTAGTGTGTTTATATGCGCTTTGTGGCCTTCACCAGCTTTTTGCTCAGTGGAGCATCTGTGAGACTATCTAAAATTTTTCTGAAGACATAAGTCTTCAAATTTGCTCTGGAATTCCTGATGGAATGAGGAAGACTTCATTAACTAAACTGGCTCATGTTACTTGGCTTCAAGAGAACAGGCTGTGCTCCCTTCAAGTCAAGTTAAAGCCTCCCATGCCTGTGTCCCTTCTAGTGGGCTTTTCTAGTGTAGTAGCTGTTTTAAGATCTGTGTTTCTTCCCTAGAAGGGAAAAAACATTCTGGTAGAATCCTGTTTTCATATATCACATAGGCATTTCTTATGGAAGCTTTGTGGACAGGAATGACAAAGATTGCAAAGTGTATTGTAAATGTTTCTTTCCATACGGGAAAGAAGCCGGATTGAGCGGCTCAGAGGTCTGTGTTTCAAAATACAACAGGTGAGTATGCTGTCATTGCTAGGCAATGATCGGGAGGAGGAACAAGTAGCAGTTGCCTCTCACTGAGATACATTTTTTGCCTTTCCAAGTCTAGAGGTGCGGCATTTAAACTCACTTCTCCCTTGATAACTGAATGTACGTATCAGTGCAAGAAAGAGAAATCTTGGCCAGTTAAGTTTCCGTTGGAATCCTTATGAGGTACACCATTGATGTATCAGTCTTTAGCTCACTTCTAGACAAACGAGCAACTGGTCTTGTCTTGTGAGAAACTAAAAATTGCACACCTTGTATTTGTCAGCAACAGCTCCAAGCAGGCCAGCAGTAGAGAAAGGTCTCTACAAAGCTTAAGTGAAATGTGGAGAGGAGCTCACACATCCTGATCAACCTCTAAGTAAGTGCTATCGCATGATTGTTCACACTGGAAAAATGTGGTGTATCCTCTCTGCATTGCCCAACTTATTTTATTGTAGATCTGAATTAATATTTTACTGTGTTTCTGTGTATGCAGTGAGGGGAAAAAAAGAGGGTGTAGGCACATTAGACAGAAAGAATATGACTTGGAGAGGGAAGAAAGAAAAGTGACTCTCAGGCCCTTCTGAAAGTTTGAAGTTTGGTACTGAGCCCCCGTATATTGACCCAGGATGGAGAATGCTGCAAACTATAGACCTTCTTTCTCAAAAAGCATGCCTCTCTAATCCCCTACATCCACTGAGGGCCTCTCAGTATTATTGTAAAAGGTATGTTTTCCAGAATGATTTGATTCCCATAGCCATGGCAAAGGTACCCATGCAGCTCTTGTTTGATTAAAAAGATGGATTGTTTGCTGGTGACTGTAAACAAAAACAGCTGCTTTGTGAAACCACACAAAAACGAGAGCCAGATTGGCACTACTTCTGCAGGACAGAGCTTTAAACAACTCACTATCTGGGAATATTTTCTTTGTGAAAATAATTGGGATGGATGTTAATAAATGGTGAATAAAATGTGTGTGTATTTAGCTTACCTTCACTCTGCCCTGATTATTTTTGTTGCACGCTGATCCATCAGTCTTAGAGCTGAACTAAAGCAACTTAGCTTGTTTCAGGGGACTTTAAAATGCAGTTGAAAAGAAGAACCTTACAGAATGAGTCAATATCGTCTACTTTCCATTTCATAGTGACTTTGTTTGCATTGGTCTGGGGAAAGAGGAGGACATGGTATTGGGCACTCTATGCTGGCCTCACTGCATTGAAGTGATTCTCTGTAGTCTGCTGTTGTTGATTTTTATGATCATACTTTTCTACATGCAGAGTACATAAGCAGTGCATAACAGTGCTCAGGGATGTGGTCTCCTGGGTTTCAATATTTATATTTAATCTGGTTTATTGTTCTCTGGAATTAGTAAATCTGAAGGTTCTGGTCTGTCTTTCGTGTGCCATTGTGTAGTTACTGTGTTTAACAAATATGGATTCATAGATTGTGCAATCACTTTAATTAACTTTGTTGTGTATAGGTGCTTATTGAAATTACCATCAGCAAAATAAATAGAAAACATTAGGTAATTCCCTACCTGAGACTACTAAAACCAAAAGGTTGTGAACAATCCTGTTTACTAGTTCACTACTTTCTCTTCATGTGATTTGTTTTTCATTTCACTCTGAATGGACAGTGAAAACCACTTATGTAATTATTGTTTGCCAAGAACAGGGAACATGGAAGGCCGTATGTAAAGCCAAGTTTTATTACAGAGGTTTAACTTCCTATTTCTCAGATGCTGGCTCAGGCCTCTGTGCCGTGGTTGGGTTTCTAAGCTTTCAGATATAGTCTCTATATGTTATATATAGACATTGTTTACATATGCATACAAGTCTTTTCTGAAGTTACAGGACTAGGCATCTGGAGATCTGGCTTCTGTACATGGCTTTACCATCAACTTCCTGAAGGACTTAAGCAAAGTTTGAAAGTGTTTTGTGGAGTTTTTTTTTACCCAGTTACATTGGACAGTATATAATCCTGTTCTGGGAAATAACAAATGTCGGTACAAATCTGTGCTGCATTGTGGATTCTGCTCTCTCCCACTGGATTGTGAGAGTTGGGGCTGCTGAAGGCTCTTCCAGATTTTCACTTTCCTTGCTACTTGACTCTGTGTCCTGAATGCATTTTACTACTTTTAATCCAAGTTTGGTTAACTTCAATGTGTTTAGTCCCTGACCAGCTATAAGGTCAGTGCCTCTCTCACCATCTGCATTTTTCACTTCTCAGTGTAACCTGTGGGTTATAACAACCCCGGAGCTGTCTTTATGCTGATTCTCCTTTTATGTGCACTGGGGATAATGCAGCTTTTCTAGAGAGACCACAACACTTGATTCATTGATGTTGTAAGAACTGTCAAAATCTTGTGACAGAAGCGGAAAATTTTGTTGACGTTGGAAAGAGAGGTGGCTAGAGCTGTAGTCTGGGTGCCAGCTGTAGGGGTATTTCTATTAACTAAAAAGGAATTCAGAACCTTATACAGAGCTGGTTTTATGAACTTAAAATAATTAAGAACAGTTTTGTTTAGCCTTGGGTATTTCCTGAATGCCTTTGCAAGTCAGACTGTGTAGTGCTGGGCTTAAGAGAGTGGCTTCAGCTTGAGTTATATTAAACAAAATAGCCAAAGACAATTCATCATGGAAAAGTATATTAACATTTTTTTTAAGATTGTGTTACAGTTAGCATTGCTATTTGTAATTTTAATTACAAATATATTTTAGAGTTGTCTAAATAAAAAAACCACCTTGCATATTCAGTTATCACCATGCTACCCCAAGTGTGTGAGCATCTCGTAAATTTTGGAATATAGAAATCATGATAGTGATAATATTCTCTTCTTTTTCATCCTGTAAAGAAGGTGGTTATTTCAAAGGCAGTTTAGTGCATGAACTTTCTGGTGTTATGATTAGAAGTTTTGAAGAAATTCAGTGAAAGCTAAGTTGAATGTTGTCCACAGTTCTGAACGTAGTTATATCTGTGCTATTTTCTCTTGCTCCAAGAGATAATTCCCTCCCTGGTGCAGCCAGGAGCACCCTCTTTAGCTCTGGCAGCCTGGTGTGCCAGTAGGCACTTGAGAGAGATGATTATTCCTGTCGTGTTGACTGACACCCAAATACGAAGGCAGAAATCTTGAATCAGCTGCTGAGTGGAAAACACAGTTTTTCTGTTGATGAGTTAGGAGAAATTTAGATCCTGAACCAATGGACTTCTCAAAGAAGCTGGACTTCACATCTTGGTCGAATTTAGTCGGATCAAAAATACAAGTCTCGTTCTCTAGAGCAGAGTTGAATATAATAGAGGATGGTCTTCTATTTAGGTGTAAAAGCCTAAAGACTGATCAGATGATTGGAAGGAAGGTTATGTGGAGCAAGCAAAAAAAAAAAAGAAGACCAGAAAGAATAAATGAGGGTGTTTTATATTCAAAGTAGTATGGGTAGCACATATGCTTGCCTACTGTTTGACTCTCCTTTGCATCTCCCAGTATCTCTCATAACCAGAAGCTCAGTAATGGACATGGGATAAGCATTAGTTATAGGTGCTTATTGCTTTGTGTGCTACACCTATCCTTTCTGTCTTCTTTTCCGCAGTGCTTCATTTACTTAGTGTTCATTTCTCTTTTGTTTGTTCCTGTCCACCCTTCTTCCAAGCGAAGCAGGTTTTTTGTTCCTTATTAATGGTCTGAAAAAAATACAAATGAAAAGCAGAAGGTCTGAAGCATACCTTCAACCATTAAACTTGAGTAACCAGCCAGGCAGCCGGGTGGAAAACCCCCTTGTGCTGGTGGAGAAGGGTGTCCTGCCGTCTCAGCTCGGATTCCAGCTTTGTTGCTGACTGGGCTGCAGCAGGAGCTGGAGGCACGCGAATCACCTCCGTGCTGTGCACGCGGATGGCGTGGTGGGGCTGTTGGGAGGCTGGAGAATGAGGATGCTGGCCCTCCCACAGAACCCCCTCCCTCTCCCCCTTCCTTTTCTTTTGCAGTTGCACACAGCGCTGTGACTCGAAGGTCATTTGTTTCCCACAGCTTCACAGACCACTGTAGCAGAAAGGGAGACAATGGCCCCTTACAAGGGATGATGTGAGGCCTTCTTTCATTTCTAATAAGCCCCTTCATTTGCACTGCGAGGCCTGTTGTGTGTTTGTGTGCGTGCACAGTTCCAGTGCGAACCACTCTGCAGCTTCCACTGATATAAAGCATCCAGGTTTTTTGTTTTGTTTTCAAATGGGCAACTCTTGGCATGTTACAGCCTGAGGTGGGTTTTCTGTTCCGCACAAGCACATCAGGAGACATCCCTTCTTCTTTTCACACAGCTATTAAAATCCAGGGCCCATCTGGTCAACATCGGTTGTCAGAAAGACTGAACTTGGAAAGCAGTGAGAGGAGGGGGCTGCCCTCTGCTGAACACGGGCTGTGTCTGTTGCTGCCTTGGGCATGGATACTGACTGAGCCCTGTGAGGACAACCACCCTGTCAATGCAACACGCTGGCCCGTCACAGGATTTACAAGAAGAGGTGCAGTTGGAAAACTTCTTCTTCTCCATTATCCTGCTTTAATGAGTAAAAAAGAAAAGGGAATAAACAGTATAATGAAATTTTACGGAGCGGAAGTTTGGAGCAGTGGTTCTCCTCATCTGGGATACCATTTTTACCAGTGTCTTCTGCCTGATCCTTTGAAATCCCACTCTTTGAGCCACACTCTGAGTTTGGAGCCTACATGAAATAGGAAATTTTTAGCTGCCTTCTGTGCAGCAGAGAATTTGTGCTCCAAGGCAGGAAACCGGTTCTCCCTTGTCTGAGCTTGTATTCTCAGAGTAGGAAAGTGGGTTCATGCTGTCATAAATTTTTTCTACCCTCTGCCCCCTTACACAGCCTGTGCTTAGCCTAGACCTCCTCTTGCTGCAGTTGATTCAAAGGGCTCACTGCTAAGGTACCATTCAAATTCAGTGCAGGCTTATCCTAGGAAATAGCTTTGGTAGTCCAGGACTTCTCGGACATTGTGTTTTAGTGTACAGTATTACTTCAGCCAAGGGAAAGGAAGTCCATCTTTTCACTTGTCTGTGTGGCTGTTGCTGTTGTTATTCTCGGTTCCTTAACATCGTGCAGCCTTATGTTTCACCCTAGCATCCCTGGGTGTTGCAATAGTCCCAGCATGAACCTTCTGCTTAACCTTGAGACCTGGCCTCACTTCCGTTAGCTTACACAGGTTATCTGTTCAACATACCATGGCCTGGAAAAGGCATCAAGGTACAGTAAGAAACAGTTACGCAAAATAGACTCAGATTTCAGCTATACTGCATTTTTTCTCCACAGAATAAGTATTCTTCTACCTGTTGGAGTGTTATATTACAACAGGTGTTTCACTGACTGACTGAGCAAATTTGAGGAAAGGTCAAGACCAATTTCGTAAAAACTTGAGACGAAGAAACTGAGCAGTTAATCAGGTGATTCCAGGCATTGCAACTGGACATTTAGAGACTTCTTGGCATTTATAAGCTAGCCAGCTGAGAAAGTCAGTACACAAACCCATTTTCTAGCACTATGCAGATGAAAATGAACCACTTTTTTCAAGATTTCGAATACACAACATAGAGCAAGTGTTAAATTGCCTTTAGAACAATGTTTAGTTGGTTTTAGTGGCAAATGAGTTATTTTGGCATCTGGCAGACACTCCACAGTGATACAGAGATTTGGTCTATGAGAGACTGGGAATTTTAGAGAATAAAAGTACAGGTTAAACTTCATTGGAAAAGAAAAGATGGACAGTCTTTGGAGGAAGGCTGTCTTCCTGCTGTCTCATAAAAATGAGTGTCCATCATTAGTTGCTTTCATATAGGTACAGAACAGTGACGACTAGATGAAAGTAGCATGCAGCATTAAGAATAAATATGTCTTCAGTTTTGGTAGATGTGGGATGAGAGATGATATGCAACATCTGAGCATGTTTGATCTGGAGGAGGGGTGGTATCTCCAAGAACATTTTTTGGAGTTTTTCAAACATCTTTACTTTCAGCTTCCCTGGAAAAGTAGGATGCCACAGTAATGGAATTGTAACTTGTAGTCTAATTTCACTGTGATATTTATAAATGTGTCCCTTTTTTCTGCTCAGATGCTGTTGCATAACTTCTTGCAGCAAGTATTGTCTTATATCACTTGACCTTTTTGCTTGCTTGAGCAGCAGAATACCAAGTGCACTTTTTTTCAGATGATGGAAATACAGTGACTTCATTAAGTGATGCTGGCATGGCAAGTATCTAGTTATTTCACTGCTTGTGAAAATAATTAAACTGTGAATGAATTAATTAAACTGCTTATGAACATGAAGCACATACTTCCTTAACAAAAGTAAAGTAGAAAAAAAGGACAATAAACTGCAATTGTTCTAAATCCAGTGATAGCTGGTGTTGCAGAGCTCAGCTAATAGCAATTTCAAATTGCTGCAGCTGTATTATTTTTCTTTCAGTGTAAAGACCTAGCAAATCATGTGCACTCTCTCTGAGAAGACAGGTTACCATTTGTTTTTAAGGTGAAGTGGAGAACAACCTTGAAACTTGAGGGTCTTCTCTGAGTACATAGAGGTATTCCTGAGAATAAGAAGAGGTATTTAGTGATGATGTACTAGGGTTTCCAGTTGATCTCCATAGCCCTGCAAAAGCATAAAAATATCCTTCTAGACGATTAAGAGATGATAAAGAAGGACTACAAAAAACTCTACAGTGAATCTTACAGAACATGATCAGTACAGTGTAATAAAAAAATTATCAAAATTTTTAAAAAAAGCTAGTATAGTTCATGGAGTACAAGTGCAGTACATAAACACGTGACTGTTCTTTGCTCTCTGGAGTCTCCTCTCATGATGCATTGTCAGCTCCAGCCAGTTTACCATTCCCTGCTGTCACAGAGCTCAGCTATCCCCACCCCGCTCCATTTCCTGCCACTGTCCCATTTCAGTCTTGGCTCCCCTCTCTAATTTATTTTTTTCTCTTCTCCCTTCTCTCATCACTGATGCATCTTCTTCCTTAAGCTATCCAAAAATAAAGTGGATGATTTTGCAAAATACGCATTCCTGGGTAGCAACTGGCTATTAGCTATACCATAGAGAGCAGTGAGATGTTCACAGTGCAAAGTTAAATGGTAATCTGAATACTTCAAAAACTGGATTGCACAGGGGAAAAAATGAACCTGCTTTTAGTGAGAGGGCTTGAGATGTACTTGGGACAGCAACTTAACCACAAAACAGCAACTTAATTTCTTTTTTCTCTTTATGAAGTGAAGTGGCATCCACAGGCAAACAAAATCTTCCAGTTACAGTGTTTTCCATTTAATCCATCCAACAGTCCCTTTCGATGAGGATGTGTTTATTCTGAGCAGGGTGCATGATTCATCACCCTTGGGAGATGAGGCAAGGTTTGGTGCTGATCTCAGACAATTATCTCCCCTTGCTCCCTCCCCCTTCTCTTCCCTCCCTCCCTTGCCCCCCCCAAATGTGTGAAGCAGTTTTGTACTAGGAAATTGCATCACTGATAAAATCTTTTACGGGGAACATTCACCATGTTATTACTTTCCATGCCATAGAGAACTTGTGTTGTTGGGTAACAGTGAAGTCAATTTATTACAAGTTAGTTTGGACTAAGCAGCAGGCACAGTAGGTGCTGGGGAGTGTTACTTTGGTGTGGAATCTCACTGAAGCTAATGAAAAGCAATCTTGTCCTGAGTGGGAATGGGAGAGATGCAAAAGAGGGGGTAAAAAACAGTGAAGGTACTACTACAAACATCTGAAAATTCAGAGTAACGCTTCAGATCCCTTGAGACTGCAGTTTCTTTACCTTTGGGAATCAGCTACATGAGAATCTAAATTGTCATTTTTGAAAGAAACATAGCTCTTTACCTTGCAGAGAGAGTGGGATGTAATGTTCTGCTGGGAAAATTGACATATGCAACAGATTTCCCTACCACACTGGAGCAGGTGGGACTTAACAAGCCCCACACATGTATGTTTGATGTGATTTTAATCAATTAAATGAGGCAGATAAAAAGAATGAATAGTTAAGTCATTTACATTCTTGTCTGTTGTCCAGCACTGTCCGGTATGAAAGCGAAATAGTTATAGCTGAGTTGATAAATATTTATTTTAGTGATAGTTATTTCAGTGGTTTGCTCAAATGGAGAACATGTGCATCCCAAGCAACGCATTCTTGTGAGCCAGTGCTGAAATGGTGCGTGTCCTCCACAGTGAGCCACTGCTGCTAGATACGCCAGCTTTAACGTGGAAAGCAGAACTGAGGGGCAAAAACCTGCAAAATCGTTTAAGAACTCGTGCTAGCAAAAGAAAAGCAGCATGTTAATTCTATTAATGTGGCAAAACTCCCATATGGGTAATAATGAAGAGCGTGCAATGTGACTGCCAGAAAACCCAAAAGGTACGCAAAATTTATATGTATGTTAGGATTCATTGCAAACTTAGTTAATCTGAGGGCTCATTAGAGTGTACTTAGAGCAGTCTCTGATTTTATGGCTTTGTTTGTTAGTGATTCTATTTGGATGAAACTGTATTTTTCAAAAGAACTTTGGTTTAGGTTTTCCAGGATGTTTTTACATCTGTAACTTTAAAAGATAAATCCAGAAACAGCAGCAATATAGTGCAAGTGTCTGCGTTGTAGTTACACACTTAATAAAAAAAAGGAAGAAAACTCAAAAAAAAACCCCCAAAAACCAAAACCAGAAACCCCAAACCAAGCTTCTGACTGTAATACCAGATGTCTAATAATCACTCTGTATTGTCGAAAATATCTTGCTGTAACGAAGTTTTTGCTGCTTTTTAGGATAGGTACTCAGTGTAATAAGTCACCCTTGGGACAGAGTTCACTGCGTTATTCTGCATATATATATTCTGTGTTTTTTCTACCTGGTAGATACGAGTTGTTGAATACAGTTTGATTCACTTCTTACCCCAAGCTGCTAAACAGTGCAGCTGTAGAGCTGCTAAGCAGGTATTGTGTTACAGCCTCAAATACAGCAATCAAAAGAAGTGAATTGTGTGCTATAGAGAGTGTGTAAAGGAATTTTAGGCAGGGAGTGTTTCAGCAGATATGGTCAGCTTTGCGTTCATAACTTTTTTTCTGAAATACAGTTTGAGTCAGTACAGAAAATCTGAAATATTGATGTATCTGCTTACAGATGAGATTAAACATAGAGCTGTGATTAATTTGAAAAAAATCATAACATTTAAAGCAGTAAAGCATTAACACAGTTACAGAGAAACATAGTTACTAGCAATTTGTTTTTAGAAAATATTTGCTAAGATTCTGATGGAAATACCAGAGCTATGTTGTGGAGGCAAACAAGCTCTGATATTTTCCATTGATATATCTCATTTATGTATATGGTTTTGAAGCTAACACCAAATTTAGGATGGAAAGGAACTGTATTCTTCCATTCTGAAGTCATTATTAACACTGATATAAATATTAGCACTGTTTGATGTGTTTTGGGTTTGATATATTGCTGTGTTTGGCCCAGAAAGCACTCTATTTTACAAGAGAATGAGTCAGTTTCTATGTATATCTCGCTGCAGAATTCTGTGCGGTAAATGAACTCTTTTTTCTCCTTCCCTGTTCCTGAAGGTGGTGAGCTCGCAGTTGTGGACGATAAAGCAATGGCCTGACCGCACTAAGTTCTCCTTGTTTCCTTTCTTTTTTATATAGATTTCTTTTTCTCTGAGGAAGAAAAAAATTGAACAGTGTAATGGCTTGAAGGAGAACAATTTAGACACTTTTGCAGCCATTACATACTTCAGGCTTTAATATTATATTCCAAATTGATTTATACACTACATGTATTTTGCTTAGGATGTGACAAGACACTTGTGGTCTGGCAAATTCCTTTCAGTGCCTTATTTTCTCTTCCCTTTCTATTTGAACTGAGGAGATACCATACAGCTACAGCTGTGTTAACCAAACTCGGCACTATTGCTGTGTGTTGTCAAGGGGAAGACTAAAGCTGGTGTGTTTCACACTAATTTGCACTAATGGCACGCAGCGTCCTGCCAGTGGCCACAGCTTTCAGTACCAGTCTCCACTCTGTCAACAGAAGGCTAACAGACACTGTGCACTTGTAAAGTCAGAGCCAAATATGTTGTTTCATTGTAGTTTTAACCCCACAGCAATGCCTTTGGAGAGCATTACTAGTACAATTAAAGGTACTGCTGGTGTTTGAAAACTGTTTCTGTACCTTCTGTAATTTAATCAAAGTCGCAATGGTTATTGCTTAGATAAGTTACTACATCTAAAGAGAAGATCTGGAGAAGCCAGTGGAGAATGACTAATTTCAGTGTTTCGTGTGTTCTTGGTATAGTTAGCTGTGAGTGCTAACTGACAAATGACTGTGGTGCCTCTGGCTCTTATCTTGCTGTGTCTTGTAAATAACGTAGGATTGAGCTGAAACCATCATGGTAAACCTTTGTTGGGCACAAAGTACTATTGGTTGTTCAGTAAGCATCTTATTTTCTGCTAGGTTAGCACTAAGACAGTTACTGGAGTGACATAAAGAGCATAAAGGGGCGCTCTTTTTGCTGAAATGCTGTCCTTCACATGAAGCACAAGTCTGTTATTTTCAATGTATGAACTCATTGAAATTCCTGTGGCACTTCTTGCAAGAGATACGCTATAACATGCCTTGGGTAAATTCAAAAACCTGATCATACAAGCCGAGCCAAGTAGTCTGGGTTTCTTTTGCAGTGCTTGTCTTTAAAAAAAGGATTATGTTTACCTTGCCTAGAGAGACACCAGGAAAAGCAGTAAAGTTTGTTAGTATCTCTACAGAATTTGGGCAGCTCTTCCTAGGCATTATGTTGTTTTTGCCACTGTAAGATTTGAATGGCAACAAATATGTTTGAGCCATAGCTGTTCCTATATTGCATGTACAAAGTATATCCACATTTAGGGTCAAATACCGTGGAAGTAAGTACTAGTTCATTGTTAGTAAGCACCAGTTCTTTCTAAGGTACTCTAGAGGTATGCTATATCTGCACATAAGCAAAGGTAAGGGTTCATAATTTATCAGAGATGAAATATCTCTGTTCTCCAATTTTTGTCTGGCCTTTGATAATGTAAATTGGGCTTTCAAGTTGCCTCTTCCTTCTTGAAAGTCATTTGGTTATAGTATGAGAGGTCTGTGTGCGCCGTCCCAGCCAACAATGGTCAGATGTTACAGTAGGAGACTGGTCAGATAGCCTGGAAGACAGTTGTGTGATAGTTTCCCAAACTAAGAGTTACAGTATGACTCCAGGTAAGAACGAAAATTTCGTACTGTGGTGAAGGAAGAAAAAAGGGAAGGCCACTTGAGAGGCAATTGATCTGCTTTCCAGTAAAGGATTAATACTGTTGTTCTTTGTAGTAGGAGTGGCTGGTAAAGGATATTTCTCGTGCAATAATTTCTGAGTTTTCAGCAAATACTTCTAATTGGAATGGGAAAACAAAAATTTGAGTGCCTACTAGCTATCTTTTGAAAAACAAATGTGAATGTGGATGCACTCTCCCATTCTTACACCTCCTAAGCTGTTTCCTTGCAGGTCCTAGGTCCTCAGTCCAAAGCCATCATTTGGCCGGGCTGCCAAAGGATGGGCTGGAAAGCAGCACAATTCAGCAGGAAATCTACTTGGCAGGTATCAACATGGCCTGTGTCTGTCAGAAGATTTACTGGCATGTACAGGTTTTCACAAAGCATTTCATCTTTAGCAGGTTGACTAAATCAGGTGTGGTTGTGTTTTGGGTTTCTTTTACGGGGTCTGGTTAGGAAATATTGCCAGCATAGTCAGTGTTGAAGTGTAGAATATCCAAGTTGTTCATTTGATTCAGTGGGCATGAATGTAGGTTAGCCATGGCTGCAAGCTGTTGATACACTTCTGTTCACCAGAAATGGCTGGAAACTACAGATGTAAAACTGTTTTAGCAGCTAGGCCCAAATTTGCCACCAAAAATGTTCCTACAAACCTTACTGCCTGCTGGAACAGGTGAGTGCACATACCTATCTGCAGGTGGAAATTAGAAAGCTGTAATACAAGTCTGCAGTTAGTAGCAAAGCTTTGAATCCACGTACCCCACTTTGTAAAATGAGCAAGTACAAGAGAGTGCTTCCATTTTCTGGCTTTTGATGCATGGGCTGTCATTTTACCAACAAATCATGTTTCACTGAGTTGGAAAGGTGAATCTCTTGACCTCTTATCAAATTCTGCTGGATTACCATAGTAACTTGATATTGTTGGCTCACTTTGGAAGTACATGGTGATATAGTTACATGGCCTCATTTTTGAGTGGGCCACATATTATGAGCTTTATTTTACCTCAGCTGATGATACTAGCAAGGTCTGTATATTGTTCCAAAATAAATTACGGAAGTCCTATTGCTCCTTTACAGAACCAGTTATTTAATTTCATATGATTAATTTTCATTCAGTATTTTTTAAAGGTTGTTTTGAAGATTAGTCTTCCTTACTGAAAAAAAAATAATTGTTAGAAGTTAGGGAAAGAACAGTCCATTCTGGTTATCTGGTTTGAGCAATTATAAATCTCTTCCAGTAATTACTTTGCTGGGAGAACTGAGGCACATTTGTTAGAACCAACATAAAAGACTTTGAAGAATAGTTGGCCTCCAGTAGGTACCAAATATCTAGACTTCTCTTATTTGTGGCTGAAAGCTTTCCCTGTAGATATGCACCCCCATTGAAAGTAATGGAGGTTATAGAATATCATAATGGCCAACAGTATCCAGGAGGCACTTTTCTATCTCCTGCGTCCTAAATAGTTTTCTTTTTAGCATGATTACAGCCTGATAATTAAATGAAGAATCTTGTTCAGTTTAGAACTATAGAATATGTAGCGTAGATGGCAAATGAATATGTAGAGCACGTTCATTTCATATCTGAGTGATACTAAACCAGGCTACCTAAGCTATCACTAACCAGCATTCATCCAGCATCTAAAATGGTCACAGGCCTTGCCCATCAGAAAAAAATGCTTGCTTTCTTCTGCCTACTTCAGAAACTCGAGGCATTGTCGCTGTCACTATGTGCTTTCCAGGTCTTCTGTGCCTTGAAGGCAGCCTAGTTGTCTTTCTTCATGCAGCATCCTCAAAGAACAATTCTACACATGCTTTTGTACTTTTCTCCTGCCTTGAAAATGTGCAGATAATAAATAGGTCTTTCCGCTTGCCCAAACCCTGTTTTACAGAGGAAATTAATCTTAGCACATTATTTGGGCCTCTAGCTTTTTGTTAACTCTTTACTTCATGCGTGAGATTGGGTGTAAGGCTCTGTGAGATGGATCTGTGCTACTGTGGGTTAGCTCGGAGTCTCTCAATTCACTTAGGCCACCGGTCAGCCTTCTGTCAGTTACAGAAACTTTCTACCAGTGTAGAGCTTTTGAGAGCTTATGTAAGGGAAAAATTCAAAGTAGGTTTCACAAGAAGAAAAGAAGTCGTTTAGCCACATTCACTAACACACTGCTTAGTCCATATTTAGTCCTTTCTGATGTATGTCAAGTATATTATCTTTAATCATACTGTTACTTGGGAACAAGGTTGATCTCATAATTGTTCTGCATTTTAATTACTGTTCTTGTTCATTTGCTTTTCAAAGTCAAGTGCTCAGAATCGTAGCGCAAGTTCTGCCTGAGAAACATATGTGGAATTCCCCAGGGGTTGTACTCCATCACAGTGCTCATGTTATTTGTTTTACATACCTCTAGCTCAAGTGTGAAGGAATTTTAATTGTTTCAGTGTAATGTAATCAAATCCTAGAGTTTATGCCTAAGGTAGAATAGGCAGCTCCAGAAGAGGTCGAAAAGCAGCAGTTACTTGGTTTTACTATGTGGGATAGAATGGTCTTCCCGTTGTATTTCTCTTTTGTCACGTCACGCAGAGTGAACTTCCCCATGACGTTGCTTTCCAGAAGCAGAAGCCAGTTGCCTTCACTGATGCCAAGATAATGAAGTCACAGTGCTGCTTTTTGGAGAGGATAGGTTAAGGTTATATATGAAGTAGAAATGCCTTTAATGATCACTGGCCAATGACTAAACTTGCTTACTTTCTGGCAATTAGGTTATGCTGAAAAACAGCCACATGCTTCAGATCACTGGATGGGCAGCTTAGCAAGTCACCCTCAAATTCTGTTGTGGAATCTTCAGAAGTTCAGTGCAGCAGTAATGTAGAAAGGATGGAGATGTGTCTCAACTTAGGGAACAGTCCTTGCAGCATGCTACTGGCATCGTCGTCAGCCAAGTAGCCATTCCATTGGTGAAAGTGACAGACTTTCATGTGTCAGATAGTACTATTTATTACCAGGTTAGGATGGTATGACATAGTACTTCCTGCAAATTGGTTTTGCCATCTTTCATTTACCTAGACACAGCTGCTTTTCAATGCAAGTTGCAGTTTTTCAAGATTTTGTGTGACTAGTGCGTGTTGAGTAGTGTTTGTATTTTGCAGCTCACTCTTTTCTATCTTTTCCCACAAAAAACCCCAACTGTACAATGTGAAGTCTACTTGTGTTCGAGGTTTCATGTTGTTCTGTCCAAAGCAATGTTCTTGGCCTAGAAGGTGTTGAAACTCTAAAGCCCAGGAGTTACTTCTACAGATGCAATGCCAAGAAGGATGAATTTGCACAGATGAACTTTAGTGTAGGAGGATATAGTTTACCCCTGGAGAGGGGCTGTTGACCGGTGTCTTCATTATGGACCTCAGAAGTTGTTTTAAACACACTGTATTATGGATACAGGCTTCCTTGAAATTGAGGGCAGTGAACATCAGTGTTCCTCAGAGAGCCAGTGCAGTGGGGGAGGAAACTGTCAAGTGGGCTCTGCTGCTGGGGAGCAGTGCTGCGGGACTGTGTGCATCCAGAGACCTGACACCCAGCCTCACTGATCTGCTGCTGGCTGGGCAGAGAGCGGCAGAAACAAGTATTGCAGTCTCTGTGACACTGAGCTCAGCAGACATGGTGAAAGCATGGAGGCTAAGCAGTGAAATCTAAATGCACTCCTAGTCTTTGGAAGGCACAAAGGAAAGCACAAATACTGCTTGGCAGAGTTAGGACAGAAATGCTGTAGAAAAATGTGCAGTCAGAGCCTCCAGCTCAGAACTGTGCAAACATCTGAGCTTCTGTTGTGGAGTTAATTAGCAAAGTCTTTCCAGTCTGCAAGGACTGGACAGGTCAAGTGCTATGTGAAGGTGGCATTTCAACTCTAGGACTTAGTTTTAGTGGAGCACTTGACTCCAGAAATTGCAGTTTTAGAAAAAGTGTGGTTGGGTAATGACTGTGTGACTCTTTGAACTGTATTTGTACAGTTTGAATATTTTCTCATACAATTTCTTTGGCAAGTTCCGGAGATTGCCAGGACTGCAGAGCAAATCTGAGAGGCAGACCCTACCCTATTCTTTCTCCATCTCCCCTCACTGTCTAGATTCCATTTTAATACTCCGGGTGCTACTGTGGGATCATCAGTGACTTAAAAGTATTTTCTTTTATCTCTTACAAAATAACAACACTGTAGCAGCATTGTTCAAAGGAACAGGACCAAATGTTGTTTTCTGAGGAGAGACTGTCCTTTGCTCAGTAAGCGCTGCTGCTCTCTGCACCACTGGGCCTTTCAGCAGGGCTTGCCGTGAAAGTAAAGGCATAACTCATTGAATGAGGAAGAGCTAGTGAAGCTCTAGCCAGAAGGTAGTACCATCCAAATCTTTGTGAGGGAAGCCAGCTGACCTCTCAGGTGTCAGAAATGATTTACTGGTGCCAGGTGAATTCTGCTTGCTCTAAAGTCAGCTCAAGCTTACCTGAGAAGCACCATGCTGTTCATGAGAGAATATCCCAGTAATCATGTAGTCATGTAATTGCATACAAGTGCTTTCTGCCCGACTGTTCATTAGACTGTCTGAAGCATGGTCTAAAGGGATCCCCAAAAGTGCGTTTTCATCTGAACTGCAGAGACAGTAGGACAGTTGGAGGAGCCAAAAGCTCTGAAGCTTTTCTGTTTGTGTCAAGTGATCCACTGAATGTTAATACTTTGTGTGCATGCTGGAGTTTAGTCCAGGCCTTTGTAGATTCTAGAGAGAAAAACATCCAGCAAGATATTTTCTCTCCTGTAATGCTAGTGAAAATCATTAACCTTTACTTTTTTTTTTTTTTTAGAAGAATTCAGTATAGTTTAAAAGTTCAGGAAGTGTATTCACAAATACAAGGCCTTGTTATCAGGCCTTTCACTGAAATTGTCTGAATTAGTTCCTTTGGACATGCTGAATTTTCTTTTGAAATTATCATCTTGGCTGGTGAAATTCCACAAAAATGAAAAATAAATCTTTGTACCTAGTTGAAAGCAATTTTTATTCTAACTTTTTGGTGATCTTTCAGCCTTGGCAGCTTCTTGTTTTGCAGAGCTAAGCGTGCTTCTATCTCTGCTTCAGAATTGTTTCTCAAAAGGTAGGATTGAAAAGTTAAGTGGAACTCCCACAGTTCTCATCTCTCCAGCATCAGCCGTGGTAACCAGTGATGCACCTCACTGTGGTTGTCCCTCTTTTCTCTGTCTTGTCTTTCCACTTCTCACTGTGATACCAGGATGTCAAAGGCCTCCTGGAGTTTATGATGAGTGGGTCTGAGTTTTAAAAAATCCTCATCTGCATGGGTCTGTTCTACATACTGTATATCCAATTGTGTTTTCAGTGAAGGTGTCCACATCCTCCTTCATATCCAGCATCATGTTGCCATTATGCACTGCTGACATAAAATACCTTGCAGGCAGCATTGGTTTAGGGCTGGACAAAGGCAGCCAAATTAGTTTGGGCAAGTTTGCTTAAATGCCTTGGCTCCATGGGAAGTACTAAGACATTTGCTGCATGTCCTGGTCGTGCCTTATTTTAACGTGGTCGCACAGTGGCATCCTTTTACATGAGGCGTAGGTCTGTCACACAGGGATTCCTGTAACACTTCAGTGTAGCTCAGACTAGAAGGTTTCTTTTTAATTTAAAAAATAAACAAAACAAAACGACAGCCACAAAAGACTGTGCATTTGTTCATATTGCATAGCTTTGGAGATCCTGTTTGTTCTCCTAGTATCTCATATGATGAGGCGCATCAGCTTTGCTAGCTCAAGTGTGTTGTCCTGCTGGCAAAACACGTGAAGGAATGCCCTTATGTGGTTGAAAATGACACTGGTCATGCAGCAGGGGACAGTCTCCTGTTACAGTCTGTAACGAGCCAGTGCCCAGTGGAGCTGCAGTGCTGGTAAAGTGAGACGTGCCAGCTTCAGCACAGAGATGCAAGCCAGACTCCCAACTGGTGGGAGCTTTGAGCGACAGTGGACATGCTAACCCTCACCACCTCTCCCAGTTACAGCCCAGGCAGTTATGTCCTGCCTCCTAAGAGGCAGCTTAGTAGTTGAGATGCGATTAGTGCTTGTAATTTCCTGGCCTCAAATCTTGACCAGTGGTTCTGTTTCATCAGTAAGAAGAATTACTTGCAGTCATATGTTTTTAAAGTACAATTGATTAGGTTCTTTCTTGTAGGAGGAAAAAAATTAAAAGCATTTAGTGTTTCCATACCTGCTGCAGGCCAGCACTAAGCACTTATAAAAATCCCACCAAGACTGCTTATACGTACATGGGAGATGTGTTGATTTTTTTTTTTAAAGCAGAAGAAGAGATTTGTAGGGTCAGAAAATGTGTAAATCACCTCAATTCTTTAATTTTTAAAGATTGCCTGTAGATCAACAGATACTTGGGGGGAAAAAATGTTGTATCTAGACTCAGTTTTGTTCTCTAGGCTATTACAGCTGTCATAAGTTAATTGTCAAGTTGTTCTCTCTGCAAGAATTTTTGATAGCTGTATAGTATAACAAATTAAGATTGGCTCTCTTTTGAAATTTATAATCTTGTTGAAATGACATAGAGCTCGTGTGGCATAAAAGGTCAGTTGCTATGTTTATATATAACTTCTTGTTTTCTTCTCCTACTGTTCTTGCAGGGAACTAAAAATGTTTTAGACAACAGATGTGGAACACTTAAAATATTTGGAATGTGTGGGAATATGCTGGAGGACCACCTGTCCTGCAACATGAAAGATGGAATCAGTTTGTGAGCACTGTTTGTTACACTTGCAGTGAACAGAAGGACTTGTACACTAAAAGTAAAGCAGAATGAAACTTATGGGGTCCTAAGTTGACTTTACTCAAGGAAACATAGGGAAGAAAGTTGAATCCACAAGTCCAATGTTTATTGATACTTAGCCAATAATCCACATTCGAGATTCCCTTAGTAAGTATAGCCTGGAGCAGTTAGTCTCAGGAAGCTCATGGTTAAGAAGAAAAGAAGCAGAATTTATCTGATTTAGCCTAAAATAAAGTATTTTTTTATTGTTTGACTACTTCTACTAGTTAGATCTTATCTCTCTAGTTACTAATTAACAATTGCAACTAGTAATGACCTCATTTTGCTATCCTTTGTGAAAACAACAAAAAAACATGAACTATTTACATACTGAGAAAACTAGAGCTTTCATAATAATTTAGATTTTTTTAGAGGCTAAGGATGCTGAGGTGGTTTGCTCCTGGTGTCTATTTTTCTCCACTTTCACTACTTATTGACTAAAGTTAACAAATACTGTTTCACAGATGAGGGAACAAAGGCATAGATAGGATCAGCATGTAGCATTTGCATTTCTTCATTTGGAGTTCTGGCATGTGAGCACCCACAATTCCTTATTGTCTTTTTTCCTTCAATGATTTTTAAAAAGAAGGATATTAAAATTGAGATGATAGCTATTTCCCCGCCTCAGGGAACCATTGTGAAGATCGTTAATGTTTATACCATTTGTCCCCTCTTTTCCGCCCTGCAGCTTCCATGCTCTACCATTGCTCTGGTCTGGGCTGCAGTGCAAAGGGAAGGTATCGCTCAGTGCTTCTGCCCATAGGCAAGCTTCGGCTGGGAAACAGCCAGTACATCAGGCTCTGCCTTCAACATGGAAATGGTACATAAATCAGGAATTCAGAAACTTGAGATTCATCCCTTGTTCAGCGGGAAACACTGAAGTTTGGTTACCCTTCATGGCCCAGGTCTCTCTCTAAATTCTGGGTGTGGATGTGAAGCTCTCCTTCCAAACTGAAATCTCTGTCTGGTAGCACATATCCAGAGTTGGTGAATGAAACAGCTGTTCGTGTACTTTCGGTAACAATGACAGAAGAAGTCAGGACACCCATTAGCAGTGTTTCCCACAGCGAGGAGTACAATTCCCCCTGCCCTCGGATATAATGGCTCACTACCATATACTATGCAAACAAATTACTGTGGGAGCCCCAACTTTAAATTTCCCAACCTTTTTGCATGCAAAAATCCAACGTTAATGATGCATTTTTACATTTAGAGTTCTTCTTCCTTTGCCTGAGAGAGATCTTTGTGATTAAAGGAAGTAGTTTTCATTGAGCCAGATGAGCTCTGAGCTGTCCTCTTTTTCACTTCCCCTGAGGGCAAAGACCAACAGCTTGAGGGTGACCCCTTCAAGAGGTTTCACTGAAAAGCAAGATGAGAAAGGCTGGACAGGCTCTAATGCTCTGTGCTGGAGCCAGGAAAAGGCAGCTGTTTCCAGCCTTCCTGATGTTTGGGAGTTTTAGGGGGGCTTTGCTGTTTGGGTTTTTTTGTTTGTTTCTGTTTGGTTTGTTCTGTTGGGCTTTGTTTGTTTGTTTGGGTTTTTTTGGTTTGGTTTGGGGCTTTTTTTTTTCTCCCGTTCCTGGTGGCTGAGGTCTGGGCTTGCTGCCATATCTGTTTGTCTGTCTGTCTCATGTTGTTTTTCTCAGAGAGCTTCAGAGGCCAGTTGCCCACAGTCAGTTGCTGGGAACAGAGGTTGTTCCTTGTATCATCTTAACTCTCCATGCCAGTGTGTTCATGCTTGAATAGGAAACAGCAAGATCTGTCAAAATAGCCCTTTTCTTTAGGGCTTTGAGTCTGCATTCTCCATGGCCATCTGTTCCCTTTCACCCTTTTGGACAATGTTGTTATTTGAAACCAACCACTCTTTGCTCTTTCCCTTTCCCCTTACCCTCCCCCCTGCCCCCCCAAATCTGGGAAAACAGGGGGGAAAAGTTCTTTCTGGCCCTGACTGGCCTCTAGAGCATTCAACCATTTTTTAGTCCAAGAATTAAAAGTGGTGTCTTGCAATTTTTTATTTTTCATTGACTTTAAAAAATATAGGAGAGAAGAGTCCTCAGGAGAGAAGAGTCCCTGCAGTCAAAAGATCATTTTAAATTTAGGCATTGCTCTCCGCAGAGCATTTTGTTGTCCTGTCTCTGCCTGATGCAGACTGCAGTGAAAACTTGGCACATCTTGGAATATTTTGCATTATAGCAGGAACGGAAGGAACCTCCTATAGTTAAGATTGTATAACTGTTTCCCTTCTAACCCTCTGTCTTCAGTCAGAAAAGCTTATCAGGATGAAATTTTCCAGTCTTGGTTGTTGTCCAAAATTGAATTTATTTTCTTAGTTCAGATAAAGTAAGTCATTCCTTTTTGAGAATGAGATGAATGTACCTCCTCGACTCCAGGATGAGTGACTATGCTGTGAAGAGGGGGACTGACTTGCTGAGAACCTCCTGGAAAGTCTGTGTCAGTCAGGGAGTGAAGCCAGACCCCTGTAATCTTCAGTCATTTTAACATCCTCCATGTTATATACTGCCTCTGTGTGTGTGTGTCTAAGCACATTTTTATATATGCATTTTCAGCTTTGTAGATGAGTCAGTTCTGAACAGGGAGCCCAGTGGTGTCTGCAGGTACTAAAATGTTTTGTCATACATCTTACAGTGAAAGGGAACACATTTTCTGTACATGGGTGTAAAAAAAACCCATGAAAGTGCCCAATTAATGTATGGTCAGAAGCTACTCCGAGCTGTGATTGTGAAGGTACTCTTGAGTACTCTGATGCATTTGCTAGGTCAGTGTGTAGGGTTCGCTGGGCCAGCCCAAACGATACTCTGTCAGAGAAGCGGTTGCATCCTTCAGCTTGTGTCATGGACCTCTCTAAGCTGAGAAATAGATGTGGTCAGTGAGACCAATTTTGGGAAATGCAGATTTAGGGTTAAATACCAGTTAAGAAATGCTACAGTCAGCCCTGATGATATTCAGTGTGAGAAATAATTGAGTCCATTCTTCTGTGTTTGATAGGCAAAGCTGAAATTGCACATAGCATTTTTTACATTTAGTATTTCCTAACTTTTATGTTCCTAGTCATACAACCACAACATTCTTCCAGTTCAGCTTTTGTGATGGATAGTATAAACAGTTTGGCCAAATCTGAACTCCAGATGTGAACAGCTGTAATTTGCAAACAGTCATCTCTAGCCCCCAAATGTTTGGCTGACCTCTCTTTCCATGTTGCAGGCTGAAAGAGGATTGTTTCATTCTGGAATTTCAGTTTTGATAACTCTGGCTCATGATCCAAGCTTTACAGCTCTAAGATTGTTGTTTTTATTTACACCTGGAGGGAATTGTTGCAACTGTAGTCTATGGGGCCAGTGTTAAGAACCCTGAAGGAGGCTAAATTTTTGAAGAAATTATGATGGTCATCATGCAGAGTAAAACAGTTTGCTTGGTTTGAATTACAGTCTCAACTTGAAGTACTATTTAACATTGATTTTTAAACCTAGTTCTTATGGTTAAGAGCCCCACCCTGGAGTCTTAATTATTGCATGTTTCAACCCTCTGTATGAAGAAGTCACTAAATATGAAAGAGGACCACTATTGAAATACTCCTGTGCTCAGGAGTGAAAAGGATATATAACTTAATTCACTAGCTCAAATCCATGTAACCAGGCTGTGATCAGAAAGTGTTATTTGCTAAGGTATTTTATGCTGAATATATTGAGAAAATCCACCACAAAATGTCAGTGCTAGTGTTAATTGACCAAACTCAGGTACTGGCAGTAATGCAGCTGTAGCAGCACAATGCTCTCTGTGTCTTCCTGGCAAAATATATCTACCAAGGAAGACCTCAGTGCTCCTTTCAAACCAGCTTGCATACACGTACTGTCCTTTTCCATGTGCCATGTAGGCATACCATCAGCCTACTCCTCGGGAGATGGGCAGCCACGTCAGAAACACCCTGGGTAAGTTAGTACTAATCGGTGCTTTGATCGGTCACTTTGATGGAGAACTTCTTGTGCAACAGAAACTGGCCTCTCTCCCTCCTACCCCCATCACCCTTCCCCACCCTGACTCTCAAATATACTTTAAGGTTCATTTGCAGGCTGACTCCTACCTTGCCTGGAGTACTGCTGCTTTTGTCTGCACTGTGTCAATTTTCTGGGTATGAGAGCTAAGTTGCCGTGATACTGTTTCTCTACTAGAATGTATTTTATGGAAAAAAAATGTAGACTGTGGGAATACAGTCTGCATCTCAGACTGCAGCATCCTAACATGACCGTATTACTGCGAACTGCAGTTTCAGAGCAGCATCTCCCTCTCCTCCCCCCTGCTCGTTTTAGTTTTTGTTCTGCCTTTCTGGGATTCAGCCATTTAGGCTTCCAGGCTTTAGGCTGTGATATGGGAGGGGGGAGTGTGGCAGCTGGCTTATTCCATTCTAGTCTGGAAAGTTCGGAAGTGGCAAATCCAGATGATGGGTAAACACTAGCAGAGACTGATAAAGTTTAGCAGCTGAGATTAACCATCCTGGGAAAATCAGATATCATAATGCCATGGCTGTGTAGGTCAGAGGGCTGAGGCTTGCAGCATGCAAGGCTTCAGTTGCTCTGACAGTGGGATTCTAAATCTCATTTCTTTATTCAAGCCTTAAGGGACCTACACATATGTAATTGTAGCATTCTGCCCCCTCCCTCCTACATGCCTTCTGATTAATATCAATGATCTGTTTAATTCCCTGAGGGAACTTAAAAAGTAAAAAACAGCAATAACTTGTAGCATGATTGGTGAGGTGATAATTAAAAGCATTTTCTGGATCACAGGGCCCTAGCATTGCCAGATGCCATGATTGGGCAAACTTTGTTTTTCTACCTATGCATCCTTTATATATGCAGGCAGGCAGAATTCCAGATATGGGTTGTTTGGGGGGTTCTTTTCCCCCTTAGCTCAATGGCTTGGGATTATATTTTCTAGTCTTGGAGACACTAGGAAGAAATGACTGATAGGAGAAGTTTGAAGGAAGAAGCTGCTTTATGTTTTAGTGGTGAGCAGTGTGGGAGAGAACTTTGGGTCCTAAGAGAGTGGTGTAAATTAGTAAAATTCTAGATTTTAGGAAAAGAGGGACTTTCTCAAAGAGCACCATTAGAAGGGGAAGGAAGTTGAGCTGAGGGGTAAAGAATTTATCCTTGGTTAAAGAAAGGAACTGACTTAACCGCTGTCTTCTACTTGGTCTTCACCACCCCTCCCGCCCAAGCACTACCCATTTGGTCTTCTGCACAGCACTGCAGCAATGATAGAGGGCTGGAAACTCATCACTTTGTGGTATGGTGTCAGGCCACAGAAGAAGATGATTTTCACCAATAAAAAGTATCTGTTCCCAAGGATCTCAACTCCACAATTCCCCGATTTGGGCCCTGTTTCAGGTGCTGTAAACCACCAGCTGTCTTCCCACCTCCACACATCTCCTGTGACCTGAACATTTTGGTCACGGCTGGTAGATTGTCTGGCAAGAAATCAGACCAGCTGGATTTTTTCATTTCTTAATGTCAATTCCTTTTTTAGGTCAGCAGACAGGAGTCTAAGTACTAGCATACATGTGCTTCTCTTCCTGTCTGTTGCTCTCTTTCTCAACTCAGAAGAGAATTGACATGAAGTCACCAATGACTTCAATGAGGGAGTGAGATCCTCTGGTGCCAAACACACTGATAACAGCAGGCATGCTGGTTTGGGGTTAAAAGCAAACCAGCATCTGTCCAGTTCTCTGATGGACCCTTCTCACATCTTGAGCTGGATAGAGGTCCCAGCTGATTTTTTTTTGTGGTAGAATAATGGTTAATGTTCCTTATTTGAAAAAGCTTCTGATGTTCAGAGAATACTGAAAGTTCTTATTTATACACAGTTTGTCTGGTCTGTCACATATTTTGGTGTATTTTCTCTCATCCCCTAGGGAAGATTCCTTGCAAGTGGGGAGTAATCAGCAGCAGCTAAGAGACTTGTAATCTGCAGTTCTCATGAAAAGGTCTTTAGGTCAGGAACTGTCTTTTTGTTCTCTATTTGTCTAGTGGTTTGCATATTGCAGATGAGAGCTCTAGGAGTTGTCACAATAGAAATAATGAGTGACTGTAAAAAAGACAGCAGAAAGGACCTTAGTCTTGATCTAAATCAGTTTAACTCTGTAAAAATCACGCAGAATGTGTACACATATACGTAAAAATAATGATACATAAAAAAGCGTGAAAACTCACCTGTTTGAGGCATATGAGATAAATAAACCAAAATGAGAAGTGATTTTGTTCCCTTTCTGTCACATGCACTGCTCTCTCCATCAGAGCTTTGCAGCTGGAGTCTGTAACTGGCAATTTTTGGTCTCTTGATGATGATGACTGCGTTGGAACAGTCTGTTTAGTGTAATCTCGAGTAGGCATCTCAGTGCCACGGAAGTAGCATTGCTACAAACTAGCCGTGGTCAAAAAGGTTTCCATTGAAACAGATTTTTTTTTTTTTAACTGGAAGTTAGTAGGGGTTTACAACTATTGGCTTTGTTTGCTAAGTATATTTTGATGACTATCCTATTAAAAAAAATACACATCGATTACTAAATTCCAACTTTCAGCTAAAATATTTCAACTTAATTTTAATTAAACTTTGAGGTAAAACGGAATAATCTGGGGCGGGGCGAGGGCTGGGTGTGTAAGTAGTTTGTACAGATTTAGAATTAGGAATTTTTGGGGGAGTAAAATTACAGATTCCCTCTCTTAATAAAAGGAAGAGAATAAGCATTTTAAAACTTAAAATTTTCACGTGGCCAAGCTCGATTTCTTACAGCAGCAACTGTTTGTCCTGCCATATGTCCTAAATAATAAAAGACTGTATGAAGTCAGTGCTGTGCTTTAGGATGTACCTTGGTTGACTAGCGCAGAGAGAGAGACCATCACCATTGTAGGGTAAGAGAATCAGTCACCTTTTGACTAAAAAAAAAGCTGTGGAGGAGGGCTGCAAATGGCAGAAGCCAGCACGTGGGAGTTTGAAGAGCACTGTGGTTACTTACTGCACACAAGAGTTTGTCCCGTGGGTTGTTTTTTACTGGGTGATGGGGTTTTCCGCCACTGTATATTTTTATGCTTGTACTTTCTGATTAGATGAGGACAGAAAAATACATTAGGGTTTGAGGGTTGGGGTTTTTTTCTTCTTTTTCTTCTGGTCTTATTGTTGGATATCTGCACCAAAAATACAGACTAAATGCAGTGCAGGTGAAAAGCAGTGATCTTTGAGCTCTGCCAGTGAACCGGAAAGCTGCACAGCCTGAGCAAGAGGGAAAGTACTTTCATTCTTACTGCATGGTGTGCCCTTTTTGTTGAGCTCAGTAGTTTAATTCTTTATAAATATTTTCTTTCTACTTTTGGAGAGTTTTTTCCTTCTTTTTGATAGATCTGACTTTTATCAAGATGGTTCAATGTTAAGATTTGAAAGATTTGAGGACTGGTTTCTTCTCTGTTTCGTTATCTCACTGTCATTTAGTGCATCGATCCATTTTTAGCATTTGATGAGAAAAGATTTTTAAATTACCAAATTGACAGAGATTGCAAAGAGGCCCAGTGGTGGAAATGAACCTGCCAGGCAATGACTCTTTCATCTGGAAAGGCAAAAATCTATATGAGGATGTGGAAAGGTTGGAATTCATTGCTCTGTGCAGTTATAGCAACAAGGAACAGGTTGGGGTATGTTTTAATCAAGAGTATCACTACATTCTGCCTGCAAGGACTACTTGCATTTAAAAATACTGTTTTAAGAAGTTTGTTTCATTTGATTCAAGACACTGGTCTAGTTACCCAAATTTTCATAGTATGAGACACCAATGACACTGAAGTTACTTTATAATTAAATCCCCTTCAAACTTATTTCCAACAATTGGGACTTGGTTACATGAGAGTTTAGTCTCTAAGGTGTACCTCCTTCTATGCAGAGGACAAGAAAGTCCTTGAGACCATGTCTGCACTTACAACACTCTGATTGGACATACTGGAATAATCCCAGAAGCAGTATTGAGCGGAATAGCTTTAATCCTACTGTTCCTTCCAGTGAAAAATGGAAGGTGGAATAAACCCACTTTCCCCATCCTGCCTATATGTGGCATTCCTCTCAGTGCCAAGGAAGTTACTTACACAAAGTTTGTTTTGATTACATTGATGACGACAAACGAAATTAATCTAGTCCTTGTGTATATAAGTAGGGCCAAGTATTGGTGCCCATTTCTACTGACAGCTCCTTCCTGCGCCCAGTGCAAGCCTCTTTTGTTTGGAAACACCACTGCAGGCCTCAGTTGAAGAGTAACCCTTTCTTCTTTGTTTTTCCCCTGGTAAATGGAGATGCATTTACTTTGAATTTGACTCAGACCACAAGCAGCTTTATTTTCACTTGTGACAGCTGTTCAGTGAGAGTGAAGCAGCCGGTTCCTCCTCCTTGCTTGCAGTCCAGAACAGATACGGTCTCTGCTGGTGTCTCTGCTGGCGCCCTGAAGAGTTCAGTTTCACAGGAGGCAGTAGAACAGGCACCTCATGGAGTCCTTGGCCTCTCTGCTGATGTGCCTTTGAAGATCCATTTAATGCTAGTTTGCTAATTCTTTATGGGTGAGGAAGGAGGGGTTGTTTACAGGAATTGAAATCACCCATTTTACTTGAGGTGGACCTGAATACATAAAGCAGGGAGTTGTTCTTCTCCCAGCCTACTAGCATGCACCTTCACCTCCCCGTGCTAGGATCACATCTCCGTGCTTCTGGACGCCCACTCCCTTTTCCCACGTACTGCATCCGTAAACTGAGATCTGTCACCTTTCTGTCGTCTGCATGTCAGCCCTTTCTTCTTACTTTCCCTAGCCCCTGTACTCCCTGTAGCACCTCCGTCCTGAACAGAAACCATCATGCCAGCAGTGACTGGAGTAAGATCCGTGCTTTAAGCAGACTGGAGAGACTGGAACTGCTGCCTGTCAGCTGGCCGTTTATTGCAGGCTCTGTGGAAGCATCCACCCCATGGCTCGGAGCTGCTGCTCCATGCCACTGTGAAGTATTTCAGATTGGAGAGCTTGGGTACCTCTGAGCAGACACCAAAGTCTTATGAGCTCGTTTTCTTCCTGGGCCATTTTTAAGTATGAAAATATCAGGGTTTGGAAGCACAAGGCAATGTGTGCTGAAAATTATCACTCTCTCTGAACAGTGTTATTTATCCACTTCCTTTGTTCAGTTCATTAATGACTAAGTAGGGGTTGAAATAACAGAAAAGATAAGTTCAAGGTTTTTTTAAGGCCATGTTTCAACATAAATCTGTTTTCTTAACATATCCTCTTTCCTTCCTCCGAGACGTTTACTATCTTTTTGTGTTTAGAGCAAGAAGAAGGAATGCAGTATGTGTTGTCATTGCCCTTGAACATTGCAAAGCTGGCGTTGCTTCCTCCTCGGTTTGCTTCACTTCTTGTTTTGCCTCTCTGTCTGCCTAATGCATCCGTTCGCAGGAGGATCCCTTATAAAATGGAAACCTTTCCAGTGAGGCATTCCTTTCCACCCTGTAAAAGGTCTCTGCTGTAAATTTGCTCCAGGTTTATTAACTACTTTGCACCAAAGTCATAAATTTTAATAACTTCACAGAAGAGGATTTTCCCTCTTCAGATAGAGACTGACACAGTATGGTACAGCGCACTTTCTCCCATGTAATAAAATAAATTACAGCAATTAGCTTGTTCTGCCACAAGCATTACACATGTAGCATTTCTGTTCACTTTGGGGCAGGCTTTAGGCCTGCAAGGAATGCAGACTTAGGAATTACTATGGAGTGATATCTCCATATTGTAATAACAGCAGGTTCCAGACATTTAACCGCTTAAATGCCTGGCTCAGGATTGCAACAGCAAGATATTACTCCTTCTGTTACCTGACAGCAGAGACACATGATTAGAGGGAAGTTTGGGTGTGAATTTTGTGGGTGTTTTATGCCAACACCAGCTACTTCTGGAATGTCTGGGCTCTCTGTGGTCAGGGGCCTGCAAGCGGGCGAGAGGGAATTGCTTCTTGGTGGTGTGGAACGCTGACTTCCAGGAGCGCAGTTATATCAGCTATGAGGAAAACATCTCCATGCCCACCAGAATTCACACTTTGTTGCCTCGCTTGAATTTCATGGTTCCTAACCATTTCTAATAGGTGGGAAAGAAGGGCTGTGTTGACTGCAGCTTATTCCACATGAGAGGATTGCAAAGCTTTAAAGCTGCTTCACTGTCTTATATTCTCCATTATCTTCCTTGTACATTAATATTCTTTTACTTTTATGGTGTTAGCACAAACTCAAAAATTTGTAGAACTTAGAGAACTTAAACAAGTAAATCGCTTTGAGTCATTTTAAGGGAATGAAATACAGACCTACTAGCCCCCTGCTTTAGCACTTGAGCATGTTCCCTCCTCCAGCTGGCAAATTAAATACAAAACATAGGTGAAGAGAAATTACTCTTGTTAGCACATCCACCCACCCAACAGAGATGGGTTACACTAATTAACAGAATAGCATTCCTGATAGTGAAACTTCCACTTAGGTGCTCCTCTGATGAGGTATTCGGGTGGAAGTTTGCTGCTTATCAAGATATTTGTTTTAAGTAAAGCAGACATCCTTGCTGGGTGGCACAACTGTAGCCTGGTTTTGGACTAGAACAGGTGTTCTGGAGACACAAGTGTTGTGCATGTCAGAGTGAGCTCCATGATGTTGAAAATAATTCAGGCAAGTACAGAGTTCAGACTCTTTTCAAACTATTGTCTTGAACCAGGTGCTTCACTCATTTCTTTTTTAGACCTTTCAATTAAAGACCTAATCCATAATTGATACTAATTGACCCTTTTATTACTTGGTGCAGGGGGGAAGATTTGAGGCCTTCAGTTGAATCCTGTAGAGCACTGTGATCATTTCAGGCTCTTCTCTGCCTAATACAGTCTAATAAAGTGTCCTTCTCATTGCTTGCAAGCTACCAGCAGGGATATAAGCAATGATTATTACTGCATGTCAACACTTTTGGTCTTACTCTTTACTGGATATTTTTCCAAAATAAAAGCTTTAGTGGATGAAGAAATTATACTTCTGCTCTGAATAGTTTGCGCGGGGTGGGGAATGAGTAACAAACCCCGCAACCTTGCAAATCCAAAAGTAATGAAGAGTTTTAAGCCCAAATCTTCCAGAAGCTCTGCTGGGCTACAAGACAACTTTCTCATCTCAGTACAGTTTTCTTCTAAAACCTAATACTTATAATTTTGATTTCTACGTGAACTGTCTCATTACTGATCATTTTGACATAAACATAAGGCTGACAGAAACATTGCTTTATTGCAAGTAAGTGTCTGCATTGATTTAGTTGACAAGGATTTCACAACTGTCTTAGGAAAGCAATTTTGTTTGTTGCCTGATAGATGACAGGAAGTTACCTGACTTTTAATCTGTCTCTTACTCACTCTTGGCTTTTTAACAGTATGGACTGTCTGCTTCAGTTCAATTTTCAACTTGCACATGATCATCTATACCCACATAACAAGTGGGGGTTTGTTTCTGAGTTTTTTGGTTTGTCTGACTTGCTCTATTCTTGAAGTGTCATTTGAAGTACAAACAACCCACCCGTCTCTCTGTTCATCTTACACAGAACTTGTGATAAGTAAAGATGAAGGTCTTAGGCACGTACCTGCCTGCATCCATGTATGTGTGTATGTGTGGATCTCTGGCTGTGGTATGAGAAAGGTCAGGTACAATGGCAGTTCAGCAAGCTGCATCATGTGGCACTTCTTTATGTTGTCATTGCTGATTGCAGCAAAGTGCATTTTCCTATAGGGTTATATAAAGTTCACATGATTTCAGAGACAACAGAATGGTAGTTACAGCTAAGGGACTTCCTTCTTTGCAAATCCTAGAAAATGTGTAGGATGCCTGACGGCATGAATCAGTGTTCTGATTTTTATGTTAAGGTGTTGTGGCTGCTCATTCTACTCCTTTAGCTTCCCTTTTTGTTGTGTCACTATATGCTGTGACTCTGCTGGCCTGCTTCCCTCTCCTGTGTGCTTATAGAAAGCTGGTTTGCTTGGGAATAGAGTATCTAAAGAGATAGCAAGTGTCGTCCATGCATGCTGCACCTCCAGATATTTAGAAAATGTACTGGTCTCTCCAAGAAGGCAGGTACTGCTTCGCAACATCTCTTTAATTCTTGGCACTTTATCTAGGTATCAGGGAGTGAGATGGAGAACTCACACTGCAGTTGTATAAACAAACAAGAAAGGTAGGGAATTAATACAGCAGTGCAATCTATTAAGTACCATTTGTGATTACCTGGCTTAGGAAGTTATCTGAGATAATAACTAATTTGAGATAATAACTAACTGGGATAATAACTAATTAGAGTTTCCATGCTGAACCCTTCTCTGTGGCACAGTCCTGATGCAGTTTCTTTCATATTTGTCTTCAGGGGCTTCTGCAAGTGGGAAGAGGGATTCTGGTTGTGTGACAGCAGCCCTTGGCAACACGTGGAGTCACAGCGTCAACACCAGGCTCATACTACAATACCATGACTTGCCAAAAAGACAGGTGAGAAACAATGAAGAGAATTTAAATAAATACCAGCAGTACCCAGTCAGATGGGCTGTGTCCTTCAGCCTCTGTGGTTATTTTATGTTTGTTGAGAACTTGGCACTCCAGAGCCAATCGCTTATTTGGGGTGGGGGGCAGTCAGTCTCCCTTGGTTTTAAGGGATGGCCAGTACTCCAGTGTCTCCCTGTGTTAGGATGGGCTTAACTGAGTCACAGTTGGCACAGGCTTACAAGGTCCTTGAGCTTTCAGTGCATTCCACTAGTGCATTGTGGAAACAAAAGGTGATCCTTTAAGAGCTTTCCTGCACAGCGATTTTGGGGCAGGAGTAGACACCTTTCATTGCCATGATTGTTTTGCTGTCGTACTGTCCACTCTTTGTGCCCAATTTCAGCTGTGACTGTTAGGACAGGGAGCACTCTATCTTCTGTGACTGCTGTTTGTGAGTAGAAGCTTGCTGCTTTGAGCAATAAGTATGGCATCAATTTTCTAGAACTATGCCTGCAAATAAGAGAGTGTTTGCCCTTTTCAATAAGAGACTGTGCTTTTGAGTGAAGTATAGTAGCACTCTGACTGCAGTCTTCACCTCTTAATTTAAAAAACTATGAAAACTAGGAGACAAGGCACTTGGGGGATGATTGAAGGAATAACGTTTTCTTGTTTTTAAAAACATCATAACCCATGATTTCATCTGTCCGTTGGGATATCTGTGGTTACAGTCTCTTTTGGCTTTGTCTGTTCTGTTTTTGCATTGATGCAACTCTTTCCAAAGGCTGTGACCCTCAGTCTTAATGTTATTGATTTTCTGCCAGTTAGAGAGCTGTCAGAAAAATTGCTGTGCGGTATTTGTACCATCTTATTCCTGTAGCATTACTACCCATGTGTGTTCAAATTGGTCCTCCTGGCTTTACTGCCACAGCACACGGTTTCTCACTTTTGGGTTGCAGTCTTCAGAGCCAGATTAGAAGTTTATTTATTAGAGGTAAAACTATGATAGCACACCTGTTCCTGCAAGCAGTGGGCCCTGTGAAGAAGTGGTAGTCCTCTGGACTCTGAGGTAGGAGGTTAAGTGTGTCAAATGCAGGTAGGAAAGGCATCTTCTGGGCTCACTTCTAAAAACCATGCATAGAAATGTACTTACTGCTGCTGCTCTTAGAAGTCCTCTTATGTTCTACTTATTCTGGTCTGTAATGAGTTCTCCTTTTCTGCAAAAATACTAAGTTGTGCCAAATACAAAGCTGTTCACAAATTTCCTGAATCTCTTTGGAGTTACATGAGAGGTGGAGTTGGCAGAGGGTAAAGGGCAGAAACTGGGCTCTGTGGTACTTTATGATGCACAAAGTCAGCTAAAAAGAATTAAGAACATTCCTCTGGTGGTGGAAAAAGGGAACAGTTTTCCTCAAGAACATTCGGATATTGCATGTAGCTTTTCCTGATTTTGTTTGAGAAGTAATAGATCACAAGGATATGAAAAGTTGTGTTCAAAACTTTAAAATTATGATCTGCTTAGAAGAGCTTTCCTCTCTTCCTGATTTGATTTATCAGGCACACCACCTTGCTTACATGTGAAGCCATGGGCTCATTCTGTTCTAATTAAGCAGAGAAACTAAAGCTGCAGTGAAGAAAAACAACCTTAAAGTAAATGTTATTATATATTATTAAAAGCAAAGTAATTTGAAACAGAAGTGTGATAATTCTTTGAAGTCCATAAATGGAATGGGATATGTCCATGATTCCTGTAAGTATTTTCCTGTTGCTGATACGTGTCCTTTTATTAGATAGATTCTCTTTTCTTAAACTCATAGAAATCTTTCAGCTAGACATGCAGTTTCCAGTTAGAGGAAGGCATCTAGAGTTACCCTACCTGTGGCAGCACTGTATTGATCAAATTACTCTAGTTTTACAGATGTATGCTCCTTTATAATTGATTTGTACCCACTTTCAGAAATGAACTGTGAATAAAGGTGCCTCAGTTCTTAAGATGCCATTTCAGTCATCATGAGTTGGTTCTGCCAGGAGGTATTGGATATCAGTGCTTTGAAAATCAGCGCTTTTTAAGGAAGCTTAGTATGAAGATCCAAGAATTCCCAAGTCAGCAATCACATTTACAAATTCTCATGTTACTGTATTAAAACAAGCAAACAAACAAACAATCCGGTGATTATGCATAGTCCTGGTTTTGAAGTGAAATTTTGCCCCCAGAAATTACTGAAAGCACATAGTTGTTCCAGAGATTTGAGTGAAAATAGTGCAAAACCAAGTTTCTCCTGCTTTTCAAAATCTGTAACCTTACAGAATCAATACTACAAGGAATAACATGTGTTTTCATAAAATCATAGATTATGCTGAGTTGGAAGGGACCCACAAGGACCATCGAGTCCAACTCCTGGTCCTCCACAGGACACCCCAAGAGTCACACCATGTGCCTGAGAATATTATCCAGATGCTCCTTGAACTCTGTCAGGCTTGGTGCTGTGACCACTGCCCTGGGCAGCCTGTTCCAGTGCCCAGCCACCTCTGGTGGAAGAACCTCTATCTAATATCCAACCCAAACCTCAAAACATTAAGTGATAATGTAGTTGTCCAGGAGGATTCACACAAGTGGTTTTCCAGATCCTTAGTATCTCCTGGACAGGTCAGCCCACTCTCTGCTAGATGTGTGTTGTTAGTCACGCAGTATTTGTTTCTCGGAAAGCTCAGGGACATGGTCCTTGTTCCTGAAACTTTGGGGAATGCCAGGGCAGCAGGTGGCAGAACAAGTATGCAGCAAACCTAAGGAAATTAAGCATAGAATTCCTGTACAGTTGGGATTTTTTTTGTATATTAACTAAAAAATGCCTTTATTTTGTTTGCCCAGTAGATATTTTCCAGCCAACTATCCCTTTTTCCACCCCACCCTTCCTATGTCTGGTGAACATTAATAAGACAGCAGCCAATTCAACAAAGTAATGAAATTTCTGGGATGTCCTGCCTGCCTTCAAATCAATTAGGTTTGCTTTATTGCTTGGATAGGAACAAGTTTCTGAACAAACAGATGAACTCTGTGCTTTTGCTTCCTTGTATAAGCCAGTGTTATGGTCTTTGTTTCCTCCAGGACAGAAGCAACCCCACAGCAGTTCAGGGTGGGGGTGCTCAGCTGTCTTTGGGGATCAGCGTGGTAGGATTTAATACATCGATATGCTATATTTAACATCTTATTCTTGTCTCTTGGAGGCAGGGTGCTGAATTAAGTGAGACACTGGCCAGATTTGGTATGGCAACTTCCATGGGCCTGGTTTATTTTATAATTTTCAAAGCATTTGTGAGACTCATAGTATTGTGTTAACGTCTGTAACGTGTTTCTAAATTCTCAGATGGAAAGTGAGCATAGAAGTGTTCTTTTATAACAGATCAGTGTTTTCCTGTGGTATTTTCAAGAAAGAGCATTTCTAATCACAGAATCATTTAGATTGGAACAGACCTTAAGTCATTTAAGACTCGACTCCATTGAGTCCAGCCATTAAGCCAGCACTGCTAAGTCCACCACTAAACTGTGGATGGTGACTCCACCACTTCCCTCGGCAGCCTTTTCCAGTGCTTGACAACCCTTTCCTAACATCCAGTCTAAACATCCCTTGGCACAACTTGAGGCCACTGGCTGTTGTCCTATTACTTGTTACTTGGGAGAAGAGACTGACCCCACCTTGCACAGCCTCCTTTCAGGTAGTTGTAGGGAGCAATGAGGTCCCCCCTGAGCCTCCTTTTCTCCAGGTTAAACAACTCCAGCTCCCTCAGCTGCTCCTCATACGATTTGTGCTCCATCACCAGCTTCATTGCCCTTCTCCAGACATGCTCCCAGCACCTCAATGTGTTTCTTGTAGTGAGAGACTCAGAACTGGACACAGGATTTTAGATGTGACCTCACCAGTGCCAAATACAGAGGGGTGTTCACTTCCCTGGTCCTGCTGGCCACAATATTTCTGACACAAGCCAGGGTGCCACGTGGCCACACTGGGCACATTGCTGGCTCATGTTTAGCTGGCTAGTGATCAACACCCCTAGGTCTAGCCACTCATCCCCCAGCCTGTAGCATTGCATGGGGTTGCTGTGATCCAAGTGCACAACCCAGCACTTCACCTTATTGAACCTCACACAGTTGGCCCATCAATTCAGCCTGTCCAAATCTCCCTGCAGAGCCTTCCTACCCTCCAGCAGATCAACACTCCTGCCCAGCTTGCTGTTGCCTGCAAACCCTCTGATGGTGTGCTTGATTCTCGTGTCCAGATCATTGATGAAGATATTAAATACATCTGACCCCAATACTGAGCCCTGGGGAACCCCACTGGTGACCAGTCACCAACTGGATGTAGCACTCCACCACTCCCTGGACCCAGATATCCAGACAGCTTTTTACCCAGTGACAACTACACCTGTCCGCACCATGGGAAGCCAATTTTTCCATGAGAATGCTGTGGGAAACTGTAAAAAACTTTACTAAAGTCTAGGTAGATGACATCTGCAGCATTTCTTTCATCCACTAAGTGGATCACTTTGTCATAGAAGGAGATAAGGTTGTTCAAGCAGGACCTGTTTTTCACAAACCCATGTGGGCTGATCCCCTGGTTGTCCTGCACGTGCCATATGATGGCACTCAAGATGGTCTGTTCCATGACCTTCCACAACACTGTGGTCAGACTGACAGGCCTGTAGTTCCGCAGATCCTCCTCTGGCCCTTCTTATAGATGGGTGTCACATTTGCCAACTTCCAGTCACCTTTGACCTCCCCAGTTGACCAGGACTGCTGGTAACTGATGGGCAGTGTCTCAGTGAGCTCTTCTGCCAGTTCCCTCAGTACCCTCGTGTGGATCCCACCTGGCCCCATAGGCTTGTGTGTGTCTAAGTGGTATAGCAGGTCACTGAGCATTTGGGATTATGGGGGCATCATTCTGCTCCCTGTCCCTGTCTTCCAGATCAGGGGTCTGAATACCTGGAGAACAACTGCTCTTAAGATTTAGATATGGGATGAAGCTTTCAAGATGTGCTAAGTGAGCTGTTGGGCAGCAGTTTTCCTGGTAAAGTGTTCAGGTAAAGTGTTTCAAATGCATAAGTATATGGTGACTTGAAAACCAGAACAAACCAAAAACCCCTTATCTCATTCAGACTAGTGCCAGACATAACTTTTGGTGTGTCCTTGGTTACAGACCAGCTGTTTTGTCTTGCTCTGCTTACTGTCCAATGAATAAGCCCTGAATAAGCATTCCAGAATTACAACAGTGAAGTAACTGCGGTACTCCCTGGACTAGGGAAGGGCTGGAAGAGAGCCAAGGGGAGTGGGGATCATGTTTTAAATTTGTGTGATTTGCTAAGGCCAATTGCCATGAGTCTTTACCTTAATTTGTTATCATTTTAGTAAAGCAGTTCTTTTAAAATATACAGATGTTTGGTTGTAACTTTACTAGTCATTGAGAAAATATATTAAAATTAGAAATAATGTAACTTGTTGCAGTCATGATGGTTTTAAGAGCAAAAGTGAGACCATATTTTTCTCCTTGTTTAAAACACTGAACATGGTTGTTATGTGGATTTTGTAGCTGTTGGGTAGCTGTCCCATTTTAGAGATAACAGCAGGTGAGGTTTTCATCTATAAAAAAGGGAAACAAACAACAAAAAACCAAAAGTATTTTAAACAAATTAAGTAGGCTGCGGAGAGCAAGCATACACCAAGTACTACTGTCTGGAGTTCACACTTTTTAAATTTTACCTTAATAGTCTGCAGGGTAGCAAGTGTAGTAATGAAGTTTGGGAATGGCATACAACTTTCATGTGTTGAAACATAGTGGAAGATTGTAGCCTCATACCATAAAGGCTTCTAATCATTTTGGTGAGATGGCAATGTCTGCTGGGGAGAAAGAAAGGGCAATGAAATGGAATCAGGCAGAACACATACTAAAATCACTCTGAGATGGGAAGAGTAAGATCTAATACAAATAAAATACTAAAAATATGGGTGTGTTTTCTTCTATTAACTTTGGAGCACTTACAGCTACCTACTCAAGCAAATAGAGAAATAGAAAATGCAATGGAAAAAATATTTTTAATAGTCTTAAATGCAGTTTTGGAGACAGAGGAATAGGATGGAGATGGTCACTATTGTTGAGAAATGTGAACAGAAAGCTTTTCACCTGCTTCAGTGGGAACAGAGGACAAGCTAGTTCAGGTTTTGACCCAGAGAAGCAAGAAAGAGCCCTAGAGAACTGGGCAATGAAATTAGTGTTTGGCCAAAGGAGGTCACTGAGGATGTGTGTAGGTTGCCTGTCGTTATGTGTGAATTAAGAAGTATTGCTCTTTGTGTTGTCTTTTACTGAGCTAGAATTTGGGGAGACTCAGAAAAAGAAGTCCCAATGCCCCAAACAAATTCATAAAAAAGCTCTGTGTGTGGGTTTTTAGCAGAAGTATTAAGACAAATGAAGTGCCATTCAGCAGCTGTGATATACGTTGGGAAAACCATCTCTATATGCTATGTTACTAAGGTGCATTGTACAGTAATGAAGATTATGTACAAAGTACAATATTTGTTTTTTTCAAGTGTTTAGAGATAGATTGGCAGATGGCAGTAGATAATGAGTAGATAATGCAGTAAGCAGTGATAAAAAAGGGATATGGCTATTGGAAATGTTGTGTGTTTCTGTTCTGAGACATCTTATATAATGTGCGTATTGTATAGAAAGTCAGCTCTGTTAAAACACAAAAAGGTATTGTTATAATTTATTCTTAAGTTAAGAGGGATGGTATGGAGTCACACAAGGAGAAAAATAATGGGAAGTTTTACAGGAAAGTAGATTTTTTCAGGTAAGATTCATTTTTTATGATTCTCCATTAGAGTGTGCACTTTTTTTTAAAAAAGAAATAAGTGGAAAGACTGCACAAGCACATATTTGAATTGTACAAACCCTTTCATTTAAAGAAATGTTGTTTTTTTCCTAAGATGCACAGTTTACTTCAGAGAGTTCTGCCTCACTTCTACTATTGTTTGAATATTTTGAATCAAGACACAATGAAAGGTTGTTATGGCCTCAAATTTCCATGCATGTATACAAACCACATCCTTTAAAATACGTAAATAAGCTTACAGATTTTTTTTCTGATTAAAAAGGCTCCAGACTGATAACCCTTATGACAGAAATCTTCTGCTTATCCACAGATCATATGCAAGCATAAGCATCAATATGATCTTGAGTTGCATGAGAACAGTATGAAACTGGACACAAGGCACAACTGTAGCATAAACAGATGGTTATCAACATAGTATGATACTGACTTAATCCAGCAAAGTGCCAAATGAAAGGATGCCATAAAAATAGAGACAGTTCATTAACAAGTGTTTGGAGCTCAAACATCACTGGGTGACTTATTTTCCTGACTTGAGTGTTTGCTCGTGCCTCTATTTGCAGCAAGTTTCCCTCTTAATGAACTTGTGAACAATGGTCATACAATATAACCATCACCATAGCCCTTTCTACATTAAATGAGTCTGGAATTATGGCTCTCTCCTCTTAACAGGACACTTTTCAGAGAGATGTTTTCATCATTCTTGAGCAAGAATTCATTTAGTCAGGTGCTAATAAAGCAGTAAGCAATTCGTTATCTAGGAATCTAAATAGAAATTAAAAGACCCTAGGCCAAATAGAAGAGAACAGAAAAAAGCCTTTTTCTCTGTCATTTTTGTAATAAGCATTACAAGTTTTCTTAATGAGGATGATTCTAATGTCAGATGGACAAAATGTAGCAGCAGCTGTGCACACGTCAAACTTGTTGACCTGTAGTTCAAAGCATCCTAAACAGAGAAGGAGGAACATCTCTGAGGCAGAGGTAAACTCAGTCATTGGGTTACACTGAGTGTTTCCACTGAAGCTGGTGGCAGAGGTGGGTACTTTCTGGGAAGGGTCTTTGACTGACAGATCAGTCAGCTCTCAGAAGAGACTCCTTTTTGGTTGCTGCTAACCTACACCAGTTACGAGTTAACCATCTGATATTATGTCACGTTTTCAAATGACTGCGCAAGAGCATTTGCAGACTGATCTCTGCAATGTCCTTGCCAGGTGCTCCTAACCTAGACAACAGAATCCTAAGGAAGTGTCTGGCCAGAGTAATCCCCTGCAGCTGGAAGCAGAGCTGGAATCTCTTCACTGCCATTAAGTGCCAATAAGCTTGATCTTGCTCAACCTTTACACTGCCTTTGTTTTAGGCACTTAAAAATCTTTGTATCTCCTTGTCATATGTAGTTCCTCAGCTGTGAAGGTACTCCTGCTTCCCCCTCCAATTTTCTCTGCAGATTAACTTACTCCCTGAACTGGTTTGCACTCTGGTCACTGACTTCTGTCTTAAATTTCTCTCCTTAGCATGCTATGAACTTTTTTTCATCAATGTTCACCATTGATAAAAGGTTAGTGAAAGTGAGACTGAGGCTGAAGCTGTATGGCAGAACTTGGCTGCTGCTTCCTTGTTTCCAGTTTCTGTTGCTACTGTAGGTGATTTTTCTAAGCCCCAGCTCTAGAAGTCTCCTTATATTCCTACATCTCTCCTCTTTGCAACTTGCAAGTACACAACAAAGTAGCTAGCCCTTAAATTTTTAGATGATTAAAATGCTTGTCCAGCCTCTCATCTCCAGTGTCGGTTAATGCAACATTTCTATTACTACCAACACCTTTTTTTCCCCTTTCAAACACACCACAGGAAATAGAATTGTTACCTTGATGAGACCTACTTAGTCACAGTGATGTTATTGCTTTAATTTTTATATATTTTCTCAGTCCTGCAGCTGAGAAAATAGTCTTTTGCCTTGGTATAATTGATAATTGTGTGCTTTCATGTTAATCAGATGGCAATTCTCAGAAATTTGGGCTCTGTCTCCTGTTCTTTGTTGGGAGCCACTTAAAGGTCAGGATGGGAGGGGTAAGATTACTATAACAAAATCTGTTCTGAATATAAACAGAGAACTTCAATCTGTGATCCAACACCCTTTACAAACACTGTATTTCCAGTTAAGTAAAACAGCATAAAAATGGGAGAGAGAAAGAACCAGGTATAACTTTCAGGCTCTGGTCTGAATTGTCAGAAGAATGCTCTGTTTGTAAGCTTAAGTCCTGTTGCACAGAGGGAATGAACACAAACTCCCATCCTGTTTATGCACAATCACTTTTCTGATTTTGATTTGACTTCAGTGTGAATTTTCCCCTCAAAACAGAGTGGAATTAACCTAGGGCAGATTCTCTCCTCAATATCTGAAGTGTCATCACTCCTAACATCAGAGTGGCAACAACCAAAATTGTTCATCCCCCTGCCTCCTGTCTTCTACCAGATCCTCAGATCCCCTGTTTTTTTTTTAATTTTAATTTGAAAACAACAAAAAACAAACTAAAATGCCTAACTCAAATGTAAGTGTTTATTGTTCACAAAAGTTCTGCCGTCTTGGAATGTAGTATACTTAAAGCTTTAAGACATTCTTAATAGTGAAAAATATCAGAATATCATTAGGAATGAACTGGACAACCTCAAGTAAAGAAAATATAGTGGGATTTAAGATTGCTAATAGACATAATCTGTAAAATAATATTGGGCATTACAAAGGAGTTTCTGTTTTACATAAGGAGCATACAAGTTCAAAGTGAAGTTAACACTGGAGTGGTTTAGTTTATCACAGCAAAACTAATTCAACAGGGTACTGTAACTGTGAAAATGGTCTGGGCTATCCTAGAATAGATCAGGCAAGGTGTTTTCAAATGAAAAGTGTTTGCACCATTGTGGAAAGGCGCTGGGGGCATCTCTGGAATACCATGTATGGCCTGGAAACTTGTTCAAGCTACTTTCTGCTTTCTTTTCTGTATACTTTCTTCCCAGTTAAAGTCTGTGATAGACAGAATATATTTATTGACATAACAACAAGTTTGAGCTGTCTCTGGTAAAAAAAGTAAACCTCAGATAAAGTTTGAAAACCAGACAAACTTTGACATGTTGACTTCATTGGACCAAAGTGCATGGCATCTTGTGTGAAAAGGTAGGGATCAGACATGTTTCTCATGTTCAGGCATTACAACTTCTATGATGTTCCAAACATATTAAGGGAGAATCATCTCAGAAGTTTGCATATCTAGGATATTACACTCTGAACGTGAATGTTTGCTTGTTTTATGAATCTGAAGCCCTTGAACTGTTCCACATTGACAGCATAGGAGAATGACAGCCAATGAGTGATTTGTAAAATCTACCATACAGAAAACACCGTGGGTTTTTTCGGTTTAGCCTTATCAGTACATCTACCCTGAGTAGGATCAATTTATCTAGAGTGGTTTGCTCTATGTAGGCTTTTTAATCTTTGATCTCTCTAATTCCTGTGCCTTTGACTGTGATGTAAAAACAGGCTGAAAAAGACGAAACTCTCTTAACTGCTTAGAAACTAAATACAGACTTCTGACCCACTTTAATGAATAAAACCCATTTTGACATACCACTGCCTGAGATGGACTGCACCTTAGAACAGAGGGGGTTTTGTTTATCACCAAAGTTGCAGACTTAATGGGAGCTACCTGGCCAACTTTATCATGTCTACCCATCATATTGCATCAAGATAATAAAATATGTAATTTTCACAATATTACCTTCCCTTGGACTGATTGTTGTAACTGTTGGAAAAATACAATGGGATTTTAGGACATACACTCAAACAGGAATGGAAGGGGTGTGTCCAGGAGGTGGTAGTGTATTATAACCACATGGTGGAACATTGGAAGATACTTGGGACTAAAAGATAAAAGGCATTATAAATAGCTGCCCGAGCCATCGTGCTCGCAGCTCTCACAGATAGTACTTATGCTGTACTTTGATTAGGGAGAGAGATATGTCCTCTGGACACACATTAACAGAAAACTGTAAATTCCTCAATCCATGTTGAAGTTCAGTGTTTCTGACCGACTGATGGATAACGTCAGCTTTTCAGATACTGGTAAGAAGTACTGAAAGTACAGCTCAGTTAATTAATTACTTCTTCCTTCAGTATTCATATTGGAGCAACACTAAACTGAAAATAACTAACAAGGTCACTTGTCAATAAACGCCTCTGTCTCATCAAACGTAGCGATAGACCTAGGTTGTAGTGTGGTGTGTGAGTCACTACTGAAGGTTCACCACTGGAAAGAGCTCATTTGATTTATCTTGGGTTTGCAAGGCCCTTTTACATGTGCGTCACAGTGATGGTTCATGGTCTCTCTTATCAGTCATTTCCTACAAGTCAGCCCTGAATCTCTGGCAGAAGTTCTCGCGCTAGTCCTGAGTGAACAATCAGTCTTATTTTTTTCTGCCATTTGATTTAATTTGACTGTGTAGAGATCTACTGCAGTTTATGGTGTTTACACACTGCACAGCATTGACCTGGAAGTTAAGGACTTCAGGTTACAAAGACACCTGAGTTGGCCTTGTACAGAGCTGATAGTAGTCCAGAAGGTTTGGTTTGGAGCCTGAGCCAATAAAGCCTTATCATATCTGAGCTGGCACTGTCATTTTTTTCAGCAAATTGATGGTTCTGATCTAAATGGTATGTTTGTTCTTCACTGTATGTCACTGAACTTGTTTCTGTTTAACATGACTATTTATCTATCTAAATATAAAACTCTGTATCCATAGTCTTTTCGAGCTACAGATGTAAAGTCACCTAATCCCCTCTTATGTTTTGTTGATATTTCCAGCTGGATGTGGTACATCTCATATCAAAAACAAGAGGAAACTACTTTTTTCTCCTTTTTTCATACATTTTGTCTTACTTCTTACCTGTGATTTCATGATGGCCATCTGAGTCTTCACTTAAAACAACTGAACAAGCTGAAATGAGAAAATAGAAGGTAAATAAGCACCAACAAAAAATCAAAGGACTTCTTACTAATCTCATACCATCTATATTTAATTGGTATTAAATGTATTTAGAAAAAAGGCAAGCAATTTACTACGAGACATGTAGTAAAGGTTGCCATTTAGGTGCCATTGCAGGAAAGAAGAGTGAGAGATTTTTTTTCCTTACAGTTGGCATTTTCTTTGTAATGGCTACATTTTTGTCCTTTGAGCATGACTAAATACCTTTTATGAAGGTCACACGTAGTTAGGATCCGCGAAGTCTGAATTTCTTAAGCATAATCCCCAGGCAAGAGAATATCTAAGAGCTGTAAATGCTACTCCCAGTAATTTTGTGAAAAGAATGACCATTACATCTAATCTTTGCTTCTGTTACTCCTCCAACATAAAAGGGTTTATTAACCTATTGATTGTTTGGGGCACGTTGTGATCCAAATTTCAGACCTGATGGTATATAAAGCAATGTTTCAGGTCTTAAAGGGCTGAACAGTCTTAAGGGCCATGCACTGGAACAAGAATGTTTGCCTTCACCTGTTGGGCATCCTCTGCCCTGTAGATATGTAAATGAAGCCTCCCATAACAGTCCATGTTTGTTAGGGAAAAGTTTTTCTAGGATTCTGTTATTCAGCAGTTGTACATTCAGCAATACAGATGATGTTTATAAGGCCATTAATCTTTTTATGAACACATTCTTTCCAATTCCTTGGTAAAATCTCTCCAATAAAGTTCTTGCTAGAGAAAATCTGACTCTTGTAGAAGTACAGTACTCGAGAAGCACACTTGTTGCATCTGTATGTATTACTCACAGATCTTTAGCATGATTTTTTTCTTGTCCTTGTGGGATGCCCAGTGGACTCTAAAATACACTGCTGAGGCTTTATGTAAGATAATATTGCTGTCTCTCACATGTGAACTTAGCAGTGTTATGTTAGCTTGCCTCCAGGGGCTTGACTTTTATGAACAGAACAAAGTGAACAAACGAAAAGAGCTGTAAAGGGTTTTTGTTCTTTTTCTGTTGAAGGCATTTTGCAGCCACTAGTGTGGGTGAAAAGTATTTATGCTGTGGTCTAGGACTTCAACTTGGTTGAATCCCAGTCTTTTTGGCCCAAGTTTAGGATTTTAGGATTATGCTTTTGCATCAAGAAAGTATGAAGGATACTTGTTTTTACTGACGCTCAAAAACAATGAATGCAGACTGGGAAGAGCACACTTGTGATGCTATTTTACAATGGATTAATTTTCTTTCCCTTTATAAACAATAATGTTGGGCTGTGTCATCATTTAGAAAGCCAGAGGAAAGTAAAAGAGGGAACGAGTATTGTCTAAATAAAGATTTGAGGCACATTAGAAACAGGCATCTGGGCTGAAGTTACAGAGGATACTTTTTTATCCGTAGAAGAAAAATATGTTGCTAAAATCATTATGGATATCTGAAGAATAATAAAAGTAATGAGTCATGATAGCAACGCACATGCTAATTACATCCTTGAGAACGTATATTGCTTATGTTGTGCTGCTGAATTACACAGAGCTGATTTACTCCATGCAGTGACGTGGGCAGAGGAGCCAGTGGCATCTCTGCCTGAGCCTATGGCTCTGTGGAGGAGAAAGTGTGCAGCTGCTGGGCTTCCAAGCTCTACTCCCCTCCGGTCCCATCTCTTCCAGTCAAGTCTGGCAGGCTGGGTGGAAACAGCCGTGTATTCTGAGAAGAACTGCTCTGGTGCTATTGTACTGGTACTCCCTTAGGACTTCTTCATGATTTGGGTCTCATGATGTCGGGGATAAAAGCAGTGTTCCGGTATGTGTTGTAAATAAGTATTGTATCCTTCAGCCTTTGTCTTATTTACAGTACCAAAGTGAAATGGAACAGTATGGAAGGCTCTGAAAAGCGACATAAACTTTATTTTCTGTTCTTCTCACTACTGGTGTACTATAAATTTCATGAGTGACCACAAGCTGACACATAAGAGAATTCCCATGGGAGGCTGTGTTTATGCTGCTCAACTACTTTATCCAGCCACAGAACCATCCTCAGATCCCTTTTCTCGGCACTGTTTCGCTGTGGTTACCAGGATGCTCTGGCTGGCTGACTGGCTGCTTTCCTGCTTGGTAAAAGCTACAAGCATTTTTTCCTGAATTACCCTTCACATTGGACAATTATCAGGGCTTTGGGCCTCAAAAGTACTATAGCATAGGAAATTATCATAGCCAAGTTCTTGTGAAGTTTCCTGGCCTATGGAGAACTCTCCACTGGGAAGATTAGGAGAGACTCAGTAACAGAAAAGATGACAAAATTCATTTTGCAAACTAGAGATTAAGACTTGTGACGAGGAGACAGAAAACGCTTCTGGGAAGAGGAATTTCATAGGATCTGGTCTTACATGGGCTGAAGGGAGTCGATTGGCCCTATAAGCCCTATGTTTCATGTTGGGGAACTTTCACCAGAAGTCTGAATTCAGCAAAGCATACGGGAGGCAGCCTGGGCTTGGTGCAGTTCCTGGCTATGTTGCTTCAGTTCAGACACAGTTTGGATACACACTGGCACTGCATTTTGTTTTCCAATTAAAACTTGAAGTCACCCAATGTTTGCCTGGCCAGTGCAGTTCCCTTCCACTAAAATTATTGCTGAATTATGTGCATCAGGCAGGAAAAGGCTCTCTGCGTTTGAGGGTTCAGGAGTTTGTTCAATCTGGGAGAGGAGAGCTGGGGAAAAGCAGCATTTTGTAAGATTTGCTCTCTTGCATTCAGAACAGTCATTGCTCTGGAGAACATCAGGGCAGTTCAACATGGAAAGTTTTGGTTTTGTTGTCTATGATTGTCTTTGATACTCATTTGAGGTTTTTATGGTTTCCTTCCACTGAAGTTATGTTTACTCAGTCCAAGGATACTCGGAGCTTCTCATTATAGTGCCTGAAGCTAAACCCATGTCTGAATGGCACTACATATTACATGCTGACCTCTCTCACTTGAAATCCAATGTTTGGCACACCACAAAGACTGAAACAATTTGCAGACCGGTCATCCATTGCTAGCAACTGCCTGGATAGGCACAGCCAAAACATGTCCCTTTTTTCTGGTTTTATGAGAGGGGGAAGAATTGACCCCACTGGCTATTTGAGAAAACAGATAGTAGAGCTGTTGCTTATTGATCCTTCTGCTGTATCTTCTGCGCGGGGGAAAGTAGTGTACCTCTGGAGCTGTGCCTACCTGGCAGAAAATAATACAGTGAAGTTGTGATGTCTTATCTCCATACATGATTTTCATAGTTGCTCAATAAAATAGTGGCAAAATTAGAAAGAAAACTCATGAATCCTGATTCCCAGGTCCTGGCATTGTGCACTGTGAAAAAGTCCTTCATATATATATATATTGCTTTTTATAAGAAAGACCTGAAGCCAGCCAGGTATAGCAGACTTCAGATTTGCATTGTCTTCTTTCCTGGACTTGCCCACTGCCCTGTTTCTCCTCTATTCTTAAAAGATTCTTGGTTTTCATTTCTATCTCCTTTTGTTTGTTTTCCTTCCCTTTCTTTCCTTTGCAAGTATTGAATGTCTCCTGTGGGAGTACGCCTAGCCACATGTGCGTGCAATGATAGTTTATTTTTATTGGAGTCATTGACTGTGACTGTTATTCATTACTATAGGAAGAACTGCACTAACAAACTGCTCTGAGAGTTGGTTTTTGTCCTGTTGTAAAAAGTCTTGTTTTGTCCATAGCCATTGAGATTATCTACTGCTATCGTTAAGACACTAAGAGTTTGGAGATCAGACACTAGTACTGTGTCCTGGATGTCCTGTTGTGTCTGGTGTTGAAAAGCAGAATCTCAGCACCTCTCAGCTTCCTTGTATGATGTCTCTTTAGGTCAGCTTTTCCACCCTCCGTCCACCTCTTTGCTACCTCAGCAACTCAATTGAGCTCGTATTGGGGAAGAATATGTGTTTGCACAAAGTGCAAGCCCAATCACTGGCTAATGTTGCATCCTCTTAGGATAATAAAGGATATGGCCGCAACATCACCAAACCAGGTCTGCCAGTGATGAAATGGCTGATTCAGAAAATGCAAGTAGAAAGTACTATAAAATGCTTGTACCTCACTTGCACTTCTAGCCTTGACACTGGCTAAATAATCCTCACTTTTGTTTTCAACTTACTACACATTTCTCTGTTGCTGTGGATGAGATCACCATGTCCCATCTTTAAGGAATTCTTTAAGATCAATCTTTAGCATAAATAATTAAACTATTGGTAGTTGAATTAGGAACATATGCTTACCATAAATGTGAAATAGAGATGTAAGCAGCCTAAATAATTTCACATAAGAAATACAGAGGTGTAGAATTACTTTTTATTGATTAACCACTTCTGAAAGTAGAGCACTGAGGAAGGGTGAGTGATCTGCCTAGGCTTATCCAAAAGGAACATAGGGTCTTACCCTAAAAGTTATTGCTAGGATGAACCAAAAAGGCCGGAAGCGATTTATCTGAAATTTTGCTATTATCAGAGAGGTTCATGATTTCTAGAGATTTGTTCTAAATATTTCAGAATCTTTGCTTTCCACTAGCACCGACTCTTAAAAACAAGGTAATCTATCAGAATTTGGCTGAGAAGGTTCAATATCTTTCATATTAATTTACATTTGTTAATGTAATTGTCATGCTGATATTTCAGGAAAGAGATTTCTTTCAATTCTTTATCCCATGCTGAATCCGTCTCATGTTTTCCCTCGGACTTTTGACAGCTTTCCCTTCATTAATTTTCTTACTCAAGTCAGTCCCCATGGTTGCTGTTTGCCCCAGAAAAATGTCTTAAATGCATCTGTATTTCTCCCTCCCTCACTTTTTCTTAAGATGAGAAACACGGAATTCTTGCTCTGCAGTCTTAGCAATATTTTTTAATATGTGAAATTTGTATGCATTGCACTAAAAGAGAATAAACAGATGTGCTGCTACATTTTGAAGGATTGAGACAACAGCAGGATGGTCAGTTGCCTTTTGAGTCTGTTCATTTTGCTGTTGTTTCCAGATGTGTGCTAATGGACATTTTTAGAATGCACACATAAACTCTACTTGCCTACTTTTCTGCACTAATTGGTTTGAATTTATGGAATGCCTCTCATAAAGTGTCTCTAGCTGCCATTGTTGCTTTTCTATAAATTAGTAAAAAGGAAACTTGTTCCTGAACAGTTTCCTCTGGGTGGTATTTTCTTGTGGGGGAAGGGGAGATACAGCCTATTTAAGCTGCTCTATAAAGAGTTTTATTGAGTTGTGGCCCATTAACCTGGCCTTGATGAAAGTCCTTTCAAATAGCTGGACTTCAGAGAACCACATCTCTCAGGTGCTGTGCATGGCTCAAATTATGGTTTCCTAAGAAATCATTTAAATACAAATGGTCACTATTTTTTACTTTTTTATATTTTTAATTTTTGTTTTCCATGTGCAAAAGTGGTGGGGACTCCACATCTACTCCCAGTACTGGGGAACGTTTGTAGCACCACTTCTCATAGTTTGTTCCCTAGTGCCAAAGACATCTTAAGCATTCCCTGTTTCAGTCCACCAATTTTTATTTTTTTTTAAACTGAGAGAATACATGTATGTGATCTAGATGTTTAGGAAGGATGAAGAATGACTGCATATATCTCTTTTCTCTCAGCCTGTCTGTTTTACCTCTCTATTCCCAGTAATTGCATAGCCTGCCCAGCCTGTAACCTTTCTCACTGACAAGCATACAGGTGCAGACAGTAGTGCTCGAGTGGCTGACTTTGCTTCTGCTTGAAAGGGGAAAATTTCTGTGTAGAAAGCTTTTCCTTGCAATTCCTTGCAACGGTATTTGGATGAAGATACGAAGCAGGGGATTATTGTTTTCATAGGGAAACACAAGGCCCTGGTAAAGTCAAACAAGCTCTACAGTGATTTGCTTGTGAAGTCAATGTGATTTGATAAAATATTATTTGGATGTTGGTACTGATATCAGCCATAAAATCTTTAGGACTGTATTTAATTTCTGAACTTCAATTTATGCAAATGCATAATGGGGTTATTTTTCCCCCACTCTTGTAAAACCTTTTAAAAATCTATAATTAAGTACCGGGTATAAGCAAAATGTTGTTGTCCCAAGAATCATTTGTGGTCAGAGATCAGTAAATTGTTCATAGGTATATCTTGTGAGCTTAGTTAATGATGAGGTAATAGGGTCAGTTTTTGTTTCTGCAACGAGGGGCATTTATCTCCCAAGTGAAATCAGAACCTGTTGTGAGATTGAAGCCTCAGAGACCTCCGAGGTCGAACGAGTGCTAGTGCTTGGTAAGACCTGGCAGAAAACACAACCATTTTTCTTCTACCTTGTAAAAAGCCATCCCATTGCCCTTAAGGGAGCAGGAAACAACTGGTGCAGTGCTTTGAGAAGCCTTGATGCCACTGCAGCATTAGTGCCCGTTAGAGAACTCTTGGTTCTCTCCTTGGGTACCTTTCCGGTGGGCTGAAGGCACCGTGAGCTGTGGGATTGACAAAGAGAGCTGGCCCTGGGAACTGGGTCAATAGCTCCTGCTCAAAGGTAAATGATCTGCAGAACAAGGACTGCTGCTTTCGTTTCTAAAATATATCAAATTCCTGCACATTGGGCCCAAGAAGAAGCAGAAGGGAGGGCAGAAAAAACAGTTATGAAGTCTGCTGAGATATCTGATGCAAAATCAACTTTGTTGTTTTTCTTACTGGCTTTTTCCTGGGTTCTGTTGCAGCTGAAAAAACAATGCTTCTAATCTACAATAAGAAGGGAAATTCTGGCATGGAGATTGTCCACCCAGTCAATTTGGCACAATTATGGGAAAGATTTGTTTAGCTTAGCACTGATTTTATTAGTACATGAATCTAATTGAACCTTAAGAGACAGTTTAGTGACGCTGTCAATGGTGTAGGGTTCCTTCTCAGTTCTCAGCCATGCTCTTCTGAGCGAACGTGTTGTACCCGCAGAGTTCTCCTGAAATGCATCAACTATTAGCAGGGCTTGTTTACTGCAACAGGAAAGCAATATGAATTAGCAAAACATCCCAGCAAGTCACTGTTGTTTCAGCAAGGACCGCGAGCATAATGAGAGCCAGACTCCCTTCGCAGGTCTCTTGTATTCAGTCTCTAGATCTGGATTCAAAAATATGTATTGACTGTAAATGTGGGTTTGTTTTTCATTCAGTCCATAGTGCACATATATGCATTTTGTCAGTACAACGGATGAGAATAATATAAGCCTAGGAGAAAAGGAAAGGTAAGAAAAGACTTGACACAGAACAAAATAAAAGGAAGAATCTGTTCAATGATAAGAAGCTGGCATACATTAAAATAGGCTTCATGTTCCTCAGTCATTGCTAAGAACCAGTTTCTTGTAATAGTCTCTGCAAAATAATAGGGATTAAACTGGTTTCCATTCCAGTCTAAATGGAAATGATGTATTAAAAATTAATACAGCTGATTTTCTCAAGTATTTCATTGAAATATCTTAGTCCATTAGTTTTGCTAAAATAATTATTTTTCCGTTATAAAATTGTAATTTTTTTTATCTTGTGAGAGCTCATAGCTCAGTCAAAATCATCTTATTATTTCACTGTTTGGTAGTTTATCATCCTGGCATTTTCGTAACTAATTTGATAGAAGACTCTGTCCCCTTCATCTTCCTTACTTTTTCTTTTGGCAGGACATTGGCTTGATTTCTCGTTATCAGACTGCTTCTGAAAGTTCATCCACTACATTTTCCAATTCATCACTTTCCTTGCTATTGACAGGGGATGTTGTCCAAATAATTAGTATTTTCTGCTGGGCTTCTGTAATCAATTTCTGTGATTCATCTCTTCCATAAAGCCTATAAACAATAAATTGCGCTAATAAAAATGCTTTCCCTAATTAAAAAGCAAACTTTAATGTACAATTTTTCTGCTGTCATCATCAATTCTCTCCAAGTCTTTTGTTTCTCAACTGCTCTGCCTGTCTTTCATTCATCTTCCTTTATCTGATCTAATGGCATCTATCCAGTTTCTATTCACTTTTCATCAAGGTGATATATTTCCTCTTTCATAGTACCTTTGTATTCGTAACATGCCTCGTGGCAAAAATAATTTTTCAGTTGTTTAATGTTTATTCTACATTGTTGTCAAATAATAAATGATTACTACAAAGCCCTTGACAGGGAAATGTGATGCTAGAAAGGAAAAAGAGGAAACTGAGATTTCAACATTTTGTAGAGGTAGGACTTGGCAAAACTTGAAATTGCCTTGATTTTTACTTCTCTCATCCATCTCTATCATTCACACTTTGTTGGGACAGCAGCATAGGAATAACTGCATCGGGATTTTACATTCCATTCCAGAAACTCATTGAAAGCTCATGGATAGCATTCCAAAAGTATCATAGATTGGATAAATTAGAAAGACTCTGTACTGTTTCATTATTTTTCTGTCTATTTTCTATTAATGTCACTATTTAAGAAATAATTTTTGTAGTCAAAATGCCTGTTAATTTCTTTAGATTGTTACTTACCATTACTGTTTACTCATCTCAAAATGTGTGCTACTTTTGGTGCATATTTTGACTGCACTGAAGTGTTAATAGGAAAAATTTTCTGCTGAGGTCTGGATTTCATCTGTGATTCTGTGATTAAATAGGGCTTATCACTAAAGGTGTGTCTTTTGCTTATCTGGCTTGGAAACAGCAGTAAATTCCTTTACATACATCAAGAACATTAGTGGACTTCTATTTTCCTTTTTGTTCCTCAAACGAAAAAGGAACAAAGGAAATCTTTTATGTTGGACTGAAAATTTAAGTTCTTGATCTTAAATTTTGGAAAGTAAGATTGTGGAAAGATGTTTGTGTTTCAGCTCATTATTACATGATTCTGATTCAGATCCATGTTCAGATAATATACCTTTCTGTGTTCTCTCCAGTTTTTGGCCAAGAGTGATTTAGAATTGAAAGAAGACATATAGTTACACATATGTGAGTTTTAGAAATGCCTGTTCTACCTGTGCTCTCTGCTTCAGAGTTATCCTGGAAGACCTCTCCTGTTCCCCATAGGTAGCTCCTTGGAATCTTAAGGAGAGGAGCAGTTGAGAAGATTTTAAACTACAAATTCTGTATTTAAAAACCAGCAACTTTTTCTTGGTTTAGTCACAGAGATCCTTAGTTGCATGTGAGCTATCAAAGGACATTATTAGTATGTATTGTTCCAACTCTCTCAGTTCTGTCAGCATAAAAGATGGGTTGGCAGGACTTGAAGAGACATAACAGGTCATGGAGTGCACCTAGGCAGTGCTTCATATCCCTTTCATAAATATTTTAATCTGAGTCCTAAAAACAAATATTAACCTTTTTAGCTTTGCCTCTTTGAGCTGAAGGCTCTGCCGGAATATCACTTCAAAATTTCTAGCCAAATGTCTTCATGGCCACATGTTTGTTCTTCTGCTAGTGGTGTCAGTGTAAGAAGCTCTTCTCTTTGTTCCTGCTCCATTCTCTCATTTCCCCTCTCCCCATTCATTTACACCCATAGACACAGTCAGCCTCCATTTTGGGAGATTCCCTGAGCTGTTTTCTAGTGGCATCTCAGATGAGCACTCTCCTGCAGTTTGAGTTCATGAGTGACCTGTAAAGCTCATGGTCTTCCAGATTAAAGCATGCTGGTGGCTTGTACAGAAACACCCACTTATCCCTGGTTTTGCCAGGTGTATGTGGTGGTGCACTGTACAACTGGATCTGCCATTGTCTTGGCAACATCACCTTATGGGTCAATAATCTCACGAGGTACTAGTATGCCCAGGAAGTGTCCTTTTTCAGTAACTGTTTCCTGGTTTGTCTTACAGCTTCTGTGCTTATCCTTGTGTTCTTCATTATCAGTTCTCATTTAGCAGTGTTAAAAGCTTACAGAGGTCCAAAGAGATAAGTTCAAATTTATTTGAGATTTCTGAAAAAAGTCAATAAAGGATGACAGGTATGTCTGGCGTGACATCCATGATTTGTTTTACCCCATTTTTCAAGTCTTTAGTTCGTAGAATAATAGAATATCCTGAGTTGGAAGGGACTCACAAGGATCATCAAGTCCAGCTTCTGGCCTAAGAGTGTTGTCCAAATGCTTTTTGAACTCTGTCAGGCTTTGTGCTGTGACCACTTCCCTGGGGAGCCTGTTCCAGTGCCCAGCCACCCTCTGGGGGAAGAATCTTTTTCTAATGTCCAACTTAAACCTTCCCTGACACAACTTCATGCCATTCCCTCAGGTCCTGTCACTGGTCACCACAGAGAAGAGATCAGTGTCTGCCCTTCTTCCCGTACAAGAAGTGGTAACTGCAATGAGGTCTCCCCTCAGTCTCCTCTTCTCCAGGCTAAATAAACCAGTGACGTCAGTCTCTCCTCGTCCAGCTTCCCATCCAGATTCTTCACAATCCTCATTGCCTTCCTTTGGATGCTCTCTAATAGCTCAGTGTCTTTCTTATATTGTGGTGCCCAAAACTGCCCACAATATTCCAGGTGAGGCTGCCCCAGAGCAGATCAGGACAATCCCCTCCCTCGACCGGCTGGCGATGCTTTGCCTGATGCCCCCCAGGACAGGGTTGGCCCTCCTGGCTGCCAGGGCACTGCTGACTCAGATTCAACTTGCCATCAACCAGGACCCCCAGGTCCCCTTCCCGGCACTGCTTTCCAGCATCTCATTCCCCAGTCTGTACAAACATCCAGGAGTTCCCCATCCCAGGTGGAGAATGCAGCACTTGCCTTTGTTAAACTTCTTGTGGTTGGTGATTACCTGTCTCTCCAATTTGTCAAGGTCTCTCTGCAGGGCCTCTCTGCCTTCGATGGAGTCAACAGCTCCTCCCAATTTAGTGTCATTGGCAAACTTACTTAGTATGGCTTTGAGTTCTGCGTTCAAGTTATGTTATTCATCACTTCAAAATTTCTTCTAAAGCCCTGCATGTACTCAAATCAGGTTTCAGGCCTCAAGTCACTAGTTTACATTTTTTTCCCCTTCTCTTTGAGGACTGTGTTTGCCGCTTCTCAGTTATATTGTTTTCTTCTTCAGATTCACAGATACATCATAAATACGAGCTATCAAACCTAAATTCACATGCTAATTCTTGCAATGTTTTTCCGGTAGAGATTATCCACTTTCTGCTGAATGTACTAAGCTCCTGGAGTTTTCTTTCCACTCAGTTGTTATTTCTATATCTATGTAATACAGTTAATTCCGATTCCGTGCCTTTTCTTCTTTTTCAGTCTCATCCCACGAGTAGGAAACTGATTATTTCTTCAGTTATATTTAGAATCTATTTCATCCCTATCCCAGTGTAATTTCATCATAACTCTAACTTTTATTTCCTTTCTAATACTGATAATAATCTTTCCACAGTCAACATTACCTTGATTTTTGGTAATTCTTGATTTATACTTCCTGGCCTTCAAAACATAAATTTCTTCTTTTGATATGTATTTCCTTCTATGCTTTATAAGTTCCTTGTCTGTATGTAAGAACCTACACTGTGATATCTATTCCAACCAGAGGATGGTTTGCAATGTCCTTTTCCAGTTTCTTCTCTTTGGTTGAAAAAGAAATCTAAATATATATTTACTTTTTTTTTTTTAAATGTTATGTTAATGTAGAGTTTGGTGTTATAAAAAAGAATTCTGTGTACTCTCTCTGGTTGTGAAATATATGACCATACTTCTCAGTGCAATTCTTTTCCTCAGTAAGCAAACGTTCCGAATAAAGCAATACCTTTGAATATTCTGAGCTGCTCCCCTTTCACTAAGAAGGAAGCTAATTCAGAGCCTCAGATGTAGCTGTGCAGCAGCAGCCTTTCAGAGGGGCCCTGTGACGTGCTGCTGAAAGGATGTGATTTATTATGTTTTTAATTTGCTATACTTAGTTATGCACATATTGTAACTGGCTAAAAATGCAGCAGCAGAATGTACATAGCGTTATTTGAATGTCTATCCGTGCGCACGTACAACTGGCTCGCACACATACATATATAGGTTAGTATTTATGTGCATGCTAGTGCACGGAATGCCAACAATTTGACCTTAGACATCAGATTTGTAACTGTTTCGCTGCGGGCCTCTCCAATTAAACATCCAGCTGTTGTGGGAGATTCTACCTGAGTGTTTGCCCAGTTTTTCCACCCGTCCTCTCCCTCACGTTCTCAGAGGTGAGGGAGTGTGCGAAGCACCTGGAGGCGCTCAGCTTCACTCTGCTTTCGTCCTGGCACAGTCCCCCTCCTGCTCTGCTAGTGGGAAGTGCTGGCTCTGGGGATAATGACAGGCAAGGGAATTTGGATTTTCTTAGGATGCATCAGGGATGTGGGATGTGACATGCCCCTCTTTTCTCCAAAAGATCGTCCCAGACAGAATGGTAATTAATATGGAAGAGGGGAAAGTGCAACCACAGCAGTTTTCCTACTTGGGATATTCACAAAGGTTGTATTGCATCCTGAGGTGGTTTTGCCAGCTTCATATGGCTGAAAGGAAAACACTGACATTTGGATTGGTCTGATGTTTTCTGGATGTATTTGTGGTCTTTATGTACCTGCTTTTATTTTTCAGTTTCAAAGAAGAAGGCAGATGAAGTTTGGTTTAAATGCTGAAAATCATAAAATTGTTAGCTAGCTGTGGTAACTGTGGAAGAACCAGATATGAGGATTTTGTTTCTTCAGCTTGTATCAGAGTCCGATGAGAAAGAGTTGCAAGACTAAGCATCTAAGAATGGTCCTGTCTGCAGATTATGTACAAATAGAAATGAAACCTACCTGTTCTGCAGATACCCATACCATTTCAAGTGCTACAGGAAAGTCATATGAGCTCTGATGCTGCAGCAGAATTTGTTGCCAAATCCTCTGGATACTTAAAGACACTGCAGAGCTCAAACTTCTGGTGCTCGATGTTGTTATTCTTACTCTTAGGAATAAATGTCCCAGTCCTGTATGTCTAGGAAGTGATTCAATACAATCTGACTTTGCAGGGAAATGTGAGCAGTTTTGGTGAGCATGAACTTCCTTATCTTCCTGTAGTCTCTCTTGGATTTTGCAAAACCTGCTCACTACTTTCCCACTGATTGTTAGACACCACCAACCAAAATTCACATGCAGTGACCTTTAGGAGTGCTTGAATGTTTGGCAGAATTAGGGCATGACCTTTGGAAATAAGGGGGGGGGTGGGTTACATCATTTGAAATCAGCAGCATCTGCCAGGATGCTCTAAAAATGCGATTGTTACTGTCTGTAGTTTTAAAAAATCTGTATTTTAATGTATCTGGCAGAGGGCTGCCTATTGCGGGCAGTGAGAGCGCAGTATCCGACAGGACTTTGGAAATCTAGGGATGGTTCCATGCTGCTTGACATCATGGGTGGGGTAGATGGAATCAGTGCACTGAAAGGAAGCCAGTGGGTCAGCTCTGTGTCCTCAGCAGTCATGGCTCAGGCTCTACTGAGAGGATCTCTTCAGATCCCTGCTGAAGGGCAGCATGAGCTGAAGGGAAATCATCTACCCAAACCGTATCCTCAGGCCAGGGAGGCAGGAAGGCTCTCCCGGGGTACATGGCCACTTCTGGGAGGACTGGTTTCCAGACATCATCCTTTTCAAGCTGTTGAAGAGGTGAGCAAGAAGCATGTTTCAGGTTTGTTCAGCAGTTCTGTGCCAGAGGCAAAGCAACAGCACATTCTCTGCTTCAGCCACCGCTGTCAGCAGCTTCTGCAGGGCCACGCAGGCACCATCAGAGCAGTGTTTGTGCTGATCACACTCCGGGCAGGACGTATTAAATTTATCATTAAAATGTCACTTTCACGTAGGTTCGTGTGACAGAACGGGAGTTATTTTGAGGCAGTTTGTGAGGGAGCAGTCCTTGGCAATGAGCAGACATGAAACAGCCAAGAAATAAAGCCTGGCGTAATTGTTTGAATTTGCCACCTGCAGGTCCCACATCCCCTACCCTGCCAACAAACCCATTTCTTTGTCTCCAGAGCTCTGCTGCAGTTTGTCTTCCACAGAGAACAGTTCTTCCATAGTGGAGCCAGGGAGCTTGGAATATTTCTGCCCTGATTGTGAAGGGCCAACACACCCTAACACCAAGCTAAATTCAGTTGTTCTACACACCCTGAGGGGATTCCAGATCTTATTTTGATATTCCAAAGACAAGAACCTTGAATAAAGCTTGACTTGGTCTTTACCCCTTTTGCAAAAGAGAACATCGAGATACTTGCAAAAAGATGGCATGTTACCATCCCTAGTGTGGTGACCCATGAGTGGACATGTTGCTTCCAGGGGCTGAGGAAGACAATGGGTGGAGTTCTTGGAGCAGTCAAGGGAGCATATCTGTGGAATGGCTAATGGCAATTAAAAATTGCCTGACACAGTGGCAGTAGCAATTTTGCTCAAAATTGTCTCTGAGTGTAACAGTCTGAACCAGCAGGAATGGTTAAGCTTAACAGAATGCCAATAAGACAAGCAAAACTTACTGCTTTCATGGCAGTGTTTTTTTAAGACCTGTAAATCCTTTTAAAATTGTAGCATGGTCTATATATGTGTATGAAAAGACCTCAACTACTCAGAAGTGACAGGGCTAGATCAATAACTACCATGCTATTTCTGAAGTATGCTTTACTACTCCTGGAAGTTAAATCCGGTGAGATTGTTTTACAGATTAAAGCTTTGATCAGAATGTTCTAAATATGTGTACTTATATATTATGTTTGTTTTGCAGCTCCTGGTTGCTAAATCTCCTGTTGCTCCATTCTCTGCTTTTTTCTACACCATTGAGAAATCAGGCTTGGTTCTTCAGGGTAAGACCAGAGCATTGGTTCTTTTGCCTTTTCAGCTAGTATTTTGAGCAGACTGAATGTAGATAACAGTAACTACTATTGAAAATGGTGCTATTTATACCTAATTAAAGCCCCACACATTTAAACAGTCTGGTTGACAAGGGCAGTCTTGTGCTGCATTTACTGATTTGTCTTGGATTACACTAAATTAGTTTCTGCATATTCCCAGGGATCTAGGAATGGGCCCTGAAATTATTAATCAAGGCTCCTTGTTTTCCTTCGAGGTAAAGTAGTCTGGTTCTGGTAGCATTGGTCCTATGGGATAGGTTTCTTCAGGAAAAACATACCCATCGATCATTAATAACCTGCTCTAATAAATGTCTCGTCTTTAGCAAAAGGCTTGACATCAGTAAAAATACCGGAAATTAATATGCTTTCTATATTTATGATCATTTTAATGCTAATGCCCCGTGGTCCTAAATAATCCTCAGATTCCGTAGGATATGAAGTAGTACACTGAAAAGCTGGATATTACCACCACCATGGCAGAGAACTAGGATTCCTCATGGCCCTGTTCAGAGGGAAGTTCAGCTCTTCCCTTCTTTTCCCCATTTATCCCAATAAACATCCTTACTTTTTGACAGACATTCCTAGATCAGTTTTGTCGAGTTGCTGTCTGTTGATATGCCGGCTCCTGAGCGCTGCCTCAGTTTAACAGACTAAATAAAACTAGTCAGTGCCTGTCACTTTTGTTCAGGAGAGACACTGTGATATGCAGCCATGGCAGTAAGAAAGGTGAGTATAACTATTTCTCAGGTTCCAGTGATTGAGAATCCCTGATCCTGTGAATGACTACATACATTTTATGGGATGTGAACAGTTCTCTTCTTTCTGATTGCACATTTTACACCTTCAAACAGACTGTACTAAACTAATGGCTTATTTATATTTCCTAATGAGTTAATGTGCTTACACCTCAGATAATGCAAAATGTCAGAAAACAAAAGAAGTAAAAATGTTTTGTGGTATGTTTTTGCTTCCATTTGATACAGCTACATAATGATAATAGGGAGACAGGTCCATCCAGTGTTTCCAAGCCTTTGAATACTATACTCAGTGTATTCTTAGATAGCACTTTGGCCATTTGACCTGCTTTATTTGGTACCAGTAATTCTAAAAGTCTATATAAACTAGAAACAATTTTTATTAGTTTAAACTGAGGTTACTTGGAAGAGTTGGTCTTGACATATTTTGTTTCAGTATAGAGCAGAAGATAAGCTACTTTTCTATCGTGAATATCTTCTGGGTTACATAGATGTTTCTGGTCATTTTCAAAAAAGGCAGACAAGTTTTCTGCTCTGTCCTCAGGCACTAATGTAATGAAACTTTGGGAAAGAAAGTTTTCCCATTTCAGAACCAGAGAGGATCTTTATTTTTTCAGTTCTCTTCTGTGAGCCATGAATATAGCTTTCCCAAGACTGAACCCTGCCTTTAAAGAACAAATGGGCCTGGTTACACTTAATGGTGATGGAGCAGCACTCTCTGATAGAAGGATATCACTGTATTAGGAGTGTGGCAATTGCTGTTTTCCCTATATCCATATGTTTCTGGGGTGTAAATTTAAAACATCATACACCATTTTCCTAAAAACTGCTGAGATACCAGTTTCAATTTCTTTAAATAAATGATGTCTCAATATCAGGCATTCTTTGTACATTTTGGAAGGCAGCTAGAAGCTCATGTTTGTGTGAGCCTTTTATTACTTTGACTGCACAATTTTGTTTCTATTTTAGGTGTTTTTCTCCAACATGGGTAGGAAGCAAGAGCATGGTTGCCCTAATAATGTGCCCCAGACTGTTTTAAAGAGACTTGTAAGCACTTACACGTGAGCCATCTCACCGAGCTGTGCAAAGTAAATATTGCACGTTCTCATCCCACATTTCAGCGATCATTATTTCTGTGGAAAGAGGAAGTGAGGAAATCACCAGGAAACGGGTGGTTTGGATAAGATGCAGAAAGTGGCACCAGGCTGCCTTGTGCACCGGGCTGGAGTTTTCCTGAGAATTGTAGTTGGTGCTTCTTTCCAAAGGGAAGCTGGATGCAAGGTGAGATGACAGTAAGGTAACTGGCCACGGATCACCAGTGAGGGAGTGTCTGCATCGCTGCAGAGGAGACATCATATAGCACTAGCAAGTGGAATCTGTCCCGCAGCCTGACTGCAAAGGCAACTCTCCCATTCAGGCTTTGTTGTTTAATTCGGTTGGTGTCAGGAGGTGAGCACATTCAGGGTGGCTGATGGGAACAAGTGGATGGGTGTGGGAACTGGAGAGAAGCAGCAGCTGGCTGAAGTGCCCAGGGTTCTTTCTTTTTACTCAGGGGGTCCCATCCCGGGACCATTAACCAATAGGCCATAAACAAATTGATATCGGAAAACGTGGCTGGAAGCTGCTTGATTAGCGAGGGTGAATGGGGAATGAAAGGCAAAGTGAAAGTGTGATTTAACAGTTCCACAAGCAATTTCCATTGCCACCTCTGAAGGATTAGGATGTGTGGAATNAAAAAAAAAAAAAAGAGGAGGAGCTCGCCCCCTCTTTGTTGTGTGGACTGGAGGATAATAAAACGGCAGGAGAGGCAGTGCGGCTAGTTAGGGATTTCACAGGCTGCTATTTGATGCAGTTTAAGGAGCCCTTCTGCTATTGTTGCAGTTAAAATGAGAAGCGGAACTGTTCTCCATTTGCAAAAATCTCCAGCGTCCTCAGGAAGAGGGCTGAGAGCAAAAGGCTATTAAGATGGTAATGCTGTCCCCATTTGGAGGAGTGTATCAAAATCCTCTTTGTCAGTGTAAATCGCTGTTCTGTTTCCCTGGTATCTTTGCATCTCATGGCCTGTGCAAGCACAGAAGTTTTTGGAGGAGACCCTAGTGAAGGCAGAACTGCTTCTCTTTTATTGTCAGAGGAGATCTCCAGGCTGCCCAAAGGTGCCGTGGAGAAAACTTCTTTGCGTTTATAAACTTGAAGTGTTCAGGGATGAGGAGAATCCATTTATTCACTTACTTTTTTATTTCCACTTTCAGACTAAAGAAATTAAATTTGATGGTTGGAAAGCAAGATTGGACAGTCAGATTTAGCAAGGAAAGTCTTCAGTCTCCTCCTTTTACTGTTTCAGCATGCTCTGTGCTGCAGAGGGGATGGACTGCAAACCCCAAAAACCCCTCCGTTGCCTTTACATTGCAATACAATGTCGTGTCATGTACTGCCATGCTGTAGAGTGACGCTCTGTGATGAACCTGAACTGTGAGTGCAGAATCCAGTCTGACAGCAGATCTCTCTTTTGTGGAGATCTTAGGCAAAGAGGCAGAAGCGTGGATCTAAGCACTGCAAAATACTGGAAATTTAACTGTCAACTTGTGTATGATGTTTAAGGACTTGCTGTTGCTTCCCTATTTCAATGTACCAGTTAAAGTGAGCGAAAGGATACTGTTAAAAAGAAAAATAACATTTAAAAAGCCACAGAGCTACTTGATTAAGACTGCAAACCATAAGATGATTTTTCTCATTGGCAGTGATATGATTTCTGATTTGATTGGAAATTATTAGCTGGTGGTTCTGTTCCTAGCATAACAGTCAGAAGACATTTGGAACTGTTCTTGCTTAGCTGTAGTTTCATTTAAGTTAAATGTAGCAGATACTGGGGTAGGTCAGCTGAACTAGAAGGTGTCACTTAAACGTGCACACACGTGTGGAAAACATAGGCTGAGTAAACCGATGTCAGTGTTAAGCTGTATTCTAGAGGTGATCATCCGAGTCTAGCTTTAGAAGCAGCAGTGTTCTGGGGTATAAATACAAGCTAGCAACAAGCCTACCTATTAGCAACTGGTAGCTCAGCTGTTTGTGGAAGTCTCATTCCATCTTATTTAAGTAAATGCCTTCTGTTACCAAGAGGATAGTGCTGCGAAAGAAGACAGGGAACACAGTGGCTGCTTGCCAACTGAAGAGCATATTGGGGCTTTTCACTGAATGCTTTTAGTAAGTGATTAGCATTGCTCTTCACTGAAAAAACTCAGAAGCACTGAAAACATAAGGCAAATTATATTAATGAGCTAGGACTTGCTTTTGTGTAATGATTTATTTTCATAGGGTTTAAAGATAGGTAGAATTAGCAGTTCATCCAAACTGACTTCCCATATATCATCCATGTTTCCTTCAGGTACCTGGTAACTTCTGTTACACTGAATCATGTCTTTTAGAAAGGTGTTCACTTTTGTTTGAAGACATCGAGAAGTGGGAGCTCCTGGTTTGCCTTGACAGTGTTTTCAAGTTTTAGCTACCTTGCTGCTAAACACTTGTTCTGTATTTCAAATTAGAATTTGTCTGCCTTCAGCTTTTAGCCTCAGTTCTTGCCATGACCTTCAATGCTAACTAAAACACTATTGCTGTTAAATGGTCGCTATTTTTCATGAATGTACTTGGCATTATGATTTATCTTGTATGTTTCACTCTTCCTTTTGAAAGAAAATTATAATTGTCTGTAAATATAACCTCAAAACTTCTGTGTGTCATGCTGACTGGCTGTCCTCACTACTCAAAGAGAGGACAGAATACCTTGTATTGCTAAAGAGAAGAGTTTAGGTTTTGTGCCACAGGATGGGGTGATTAGTTGATTAATCTACCCTCTCTCCTGCCCTCTGCCCTCTTTTCCACTGCACACAATCTTTCTGAACGTAAATGTGCTCACCTTGCATGTAATGTCTTATTGAGGCAGGTAACTTCTGATAAGTAGAAACAAAAGAATGTGACACTTGGAAGAGAGTGTCTTAAGTTTTAAATTTCACGGTACTAAGGGAAAAGATCTAGTAACAGCTAAATCTAGGGAAACCTTGGTACATTAGTTTCATTTTTCCCTAAAGTAATGAAAGAGGCTCGGTTTGATCTCAAAATAGCATAGGGTGTGGGTTTGTAGTGCAGCATGGCAAACCCTCTCCAAAGTGCTGTAAGTAATTTATGTGGCTGAAGCAAGTGAAAAGTGCCGCATTTTATTTTGTAAAGAAATGAGTAGTGAGGTAGAAAGGGAATTCTGAAAGAAAGGGCAGCATTATTTGTATTGTATTGTGTGGGTTTGAACAGTAAAAGACAATGATTTACTGCATCAAAAGCTTTTATTCAACTGAAGAACTGTAGCTATTAAGTGACCTTTGTCTGGAGCAACATGGATATAATCTGTAAAATGAAGCAGGGTTGTACTTAATGTGTGAATGGGTGGAAGACAGATTAATGAGAATAGAGTTGTGCATTGCTATTGAGATGGTAACAGATTTGCAGTGCCACTAGTGATTTCCAGCCCTATTGGAGGGATACAGATGAACTGATCATTGTTAGGATCTCTGTGGGGTGAAACCGTTTTTGCTGTCTTCCCCACAGGACACTGAGAGTCTCATGCTATTTCTGACAGGTTTGTAATAATGAGAGCAAAGAAAGCATTATCAGTTTGTAGGTTAGGTCTATCCTGGCAGTAAGGCATATAGGAAAAAATAAAACTCACATCATTCCAATGCCAGCAACATCACCCCTACAGATGTAGCTGACATCAACAAAAACATCCTTTTGTTCAGGCAATTCATGGCATTTTGAGGAACGGGTTACTAAACCTGACTCAGGAATGGTGTTTGCTTGGGTTGAGTGTCCTCACTAGATGGCTTTGTGGGAACTGCTCTACCGCTCTGCAGCAGCATTGGCGAAGCCTTGCTGAAGTAACCAAACTCCATGGCTATCAAATTAAGGAGGTCAGAGAAACAAAGCACAGATGCAAAACCAACTAAAAATGTTAATGAAGAGAGGGGGAAGGAAAATATTTTAACGGTGAAGGAAAACTAGAGGCATCTTGGGTTTAGATCCAGTAGAAACAAAATAAACTGCCATTTCAATATAATTAAATGTTTCTGTCTGCAAACATGAACTCTCATATAGTGGCGTAGTAGATTGGTAAACTTTTTGGCCATACTTTTTGCTGTGAGCTTAACTCATGAGAGGATATTATGCAGTTCAGTACGATGTATTGAATTACCTGCTTATTTCTGAAGATGCTTGTAAAGATACTGAAGATGTACTGCTGCTGCCTTGCACTGAAAGCCAAACATGTCCCTAAATGCTTTGCTAGATTGCAACTGAAGCGTCGACGTTTAATATGTCTGAAGTTCTACAAGATGTAATATGCAAAAACCTTAGTGCAAGCAGTGGGTGAAATCTGTTCTCATTTACACGAGTGTGAATCAGAACTAATTTGTTTTAATCCAGTGTTGTTAAAACAATGAGCTGAAAAGTGTAAATCTGTTCCCCTCTTTTCAAGGCTGGCACAGGCTTCCTGGGACAAAATTATCTCACTTCAGAGAAATCTCCTTACCAGGCTCTCTGTAATGAATTCCTGATCAAAGTGGGCTGCTCCCCTGGGTTTTCAGCATAGTGCTAAAGCAAATGGCCTTTTTTCTAAAAGGCTTTTAACATAAGGACTGAAATTGTCTGTTTATTAGTGGTAGTATCTGTGATTTGTGACAATATATTGTTCTGGGAACTGAACCCTGTCATAAAATACCAAGACTCTACTAGTAATTGCCTGGATTTAATGTAGATGTTATATCTTTCAAGCTACAGATTTGTAGAATAAGGTCAAATGTACCTAAAATGGACTTAATGTTCTTAAGTGAACACAGTCATGAGTAGGAAGCCAAAAAAAATTCCATTCAAAAACATGTTTTTCAGCCAGAGTAAAGTCTCATGCTTTTGTGTGAAGCTTATGAAAGTAAAAGACAGTTAGGTCTCATTATGATTTATTCCTTTCTCATGTAGGCACAACTAGATTTCTTTTGCTATCCTCAAAAGTTATATCTGTTCTGGCTTCACTGCTAGCATGTTTGGTGAAGCTATCACTACTGTCATTTGATCTTGTGAAACAATTGTTAGCAATAGAGGACTGTGACCCAAAATGACTTGATCTTGGTAATACATGCAACTTTAGCTATAGGAATTCATGTATTCTCCATGTTAAAATCTTGTAAAATCTCCGACTGTACAGCCTGTTTGCCAAAGAGAAATACTGGGCATTTTATTGTTCCCTGTGTTGGGGAGGGGGAGAGTGCTATGGAGATCCTACAGTTGCCTACAGTCTAAACCTGGAAGGCTCCAGAGTGCAATTCTGTGTAGACAAGCACATTTGAATAGCACTTCATCTAAACTAGCAAACTTTGCCTGAGGGGCAGCTTACTAGCACAGGGATAATGCTTTACAAATAGGACTTCCACTGCTTCGGCCTCAGTGCTGTTTTTCCTTGAAACTTGCTCTGTTTCCAGAATTAACACACCCAGAACAACCTCAGGTTTCTGTATCTGATGTATTGACTTGCCCTGTCTTGAAAACTGGAGTAACCATAGATTTAAATGACCTTCTCATGTAAGCTTAAGTCTGTCTTGATAAGATGGAATAGGAATATATAGCACTTTAATAGAAATAGACATCATAAACACTCTAAGCAAACAGTGGTTTACTTCAAAACCTTTTTCTCATTACACTCATTCCCTAAAATTAATAATATTGGGCTGCTACTGTGAAGAATTTTCTGCAATGCTCCTTTGAACTTTAGCACTGCTCCTCAATGCTTATGTTATAATGAAACCAGAATCTGGTCCTTTGTCATTCAGTTCTGTGAAGACCCCTGAAAAATTTGTGAGTTTAAATTTCAGGGCCAGATTGAGTTAACCAGGGATTATAGAGCTGAGAGACAACTTTAGTCAGCAGTTTGCTGGAGCATGGTGTATCAGCCCTGGTTCTTCCTTGGTTTGCCACCTGAATAGCTCTAAAGGGTCTGCCTTAGGCTTCAGCAGAAGTGAGGCAGCACACATATAACTGTAGGGGTGAAGAGGAAGCAAAGCCAAATGATGTTGCAATTAACCGTTCAACAAGAGATGTTGCTGAAAAGATTTTACTTTATCATCCACAGAATCTCATTTTCATGTAAACTTCCTAGTTTTTCCAGTAGAGAAACTGTCTGCCATGCAGTCCAATGCCCTGTGAAGGTGCACTTTCTAGAAGCAACAGCAGAGATATGAGGAGTGGTGTTTCTAGAAAATGCTGGGGAATATTAGAGTGCTACCAAGCAGTCTGAATAGAGTGCTATGTGCTATTTTGGAGTCCTTGGCTGAGATACATCTTACTACTCAACGAATAGGCTTTTAGAATAAGCAGGCTGATATCCGAAGTTGTAAACGCCAAGTATTGCACTTGTGAAGATGTTCTGAGTTTAGGAATGAGATTCTGCTTAGTAGCGTATAGAAAACATCGCATTCCTCCTTCAGGCTGCATATGCTTGAAGAAGGACTTCAGTCTTGAGGCATGTCAGGTGGGAACTGCACACTCCATCTTTTACTTCATGCCATATTTGTGCTGCGAGTGAATTACTCAAAACAAGGTATTGGGCAACGAGGCACATACATTGCAGCTGTGAGTCCATAGACCATATCCTGTCTGCCATGGCATTTGCTGAAGTTGACAGAGGACCAGAACATCCTGTTTGCCTAGTTTTCTTTTGTCTGCCCCATACTAGCACAGGGAGAGTATTACTATATATCTTTCCTCTTCTGCTCTGAAATTGGATCACAGCACTCATGATTGTGTTCAATAGCTGGAAATGCTGAGGATATCCGATTGCTGAGGTCTCTTATTTTAAACACCACATGCCAGGAAAAGTATGTGGGATCCCACCAGCTTAGCACTGGAGGGTACAGGATGCATCAACAGGAAAATCAAACAAAACATGAAGCGAAATTCATTTGAAGAGGGAAGGGACTCATATACCACCAATCAGCAGTGTGTAAACTCTTCTATTCCACACAATAGGCCTTTTATTTTCTTTTGGTTCTTCTCAGTATGCAAACTATCTTAAATCGATTTTTAGAGCTGCAGCTGTCACCAAAGGCAGTGGGAGCTGTAGGTGCTTGTTACCTTTGAAAATCAAGCCAATGTATTCTAATGTGGTAGCAAAAGTGAAAACAGCTAAATCAGGATGGTTAAAGCATAGCTTTGATAGTTCTGTAATGTGATCCCAGCCACCTTCATGTTTGATACAGAGGCAGGGCCTCATGCTGTGCAGAGCAGAGCACAAAGGTATGTTGTGTCTTCTTTGCCTTTCAGCCCTCCTTCCCCTACAATTTCATTGCCTTGCTTCATCACTGCGGTCCTTCCAGCTCAGTAATACTCATTAGGACTTCATTGGAGTTTAACAGAAGTAATTTTATTTATCCAGAATACTTTCTTCTTCTTGAAAAACACGTTTTCTCCCCCTTTTTCTCTCAAATGTGTGTTGGGCTGAACTGGGGAATGAGTGGTCACACAATTGACCCCTTGTCTCCAACCTACAGTAGCAGCAGCTGAGGCACTGTTTGATTTTCATTAGAAAGATTTGTCGTCCCCTAGGAAAGGTTCCTAAGTGATGGACAGAAATCAGAGCAAGTCCGGATTTCTCCAGTGTAGAATGAAGTAAATTCCGCTGTCACATCTAAGCAGAAGGGGAGAAGGGTGTCCCTTAAGCTGGTCCCAGCTGTCTGAGCTCAGGAAAAACACCACTTACTGCTGTATCACTCAAGGGCATAGTAAACTTTAGTACACAAACTGAATCTGCAAACTCAAGGCTTCTTTTGGCAGAGAGAGTAAGTAAACTGGCCCACTTGAGGGCTGCAGCCAACAGTGTAGCAATAATTTAGGCTGGCTTGCCTCACACTCAGTTCCAGAGTGGGGATTTGGGGGACAGATCTTAGCAGAAAAAGAGCCTTGTCCAAGGATGAAGCTATCTGCCCCAGTTGTTCCTCTTCCCACTCACCAACAACTTTTGCCTCCATAATCCAGGAAGGGATGGTCAGCAAACTGCTATCCAACTTAGACCTGCACAAATCCATGGGGTCTGATGGAATTCACCCAAGAGTACTGAAAGAGTTGGCTGAAGAGCTCACTGAGACACTTTCAATCATTTACCATCAGTCCCGGTCAACAGGTGACTGGAAATTGGCAAATGTGACACCCATCTATAAGAAGAGCTAGAAGTAGGATCTGGGAAGATACAGGCCTGTCAGCCTGACCTTGGTGCCAGAGAAGGTCATGGAGCAGATCATCTTGAGTGCCATCATGCAACATATACAGGACAACCAGGGCATCAGGCCCAGACAGCATGGGTTTATGAAAGGCAGGTCCTGCTTGACCAACCTTATCTCCTTTTATGACAAAGTGATCTGCTTAGTGGATGAAGGAAAGTGTTTATGTTATCTACCTAGACTTTAGTAAAGCCTTTGACACTGTTTCCCACAGCATTCTTCTGGAGAAACTGGCTTCCCATAGTGTGGATGGGTGTAGTTGTCACTGGGTAAAAAGCTGTCTGGGCCCAGGGAGTGGTAGTGAATGGTGCTACATCCAGTTGGTGGCTGGTCACCAGTGGGGTTCCCCAGGGCTCAGTGTTGGGGTCAGTCCTGTTTAGTATCTTCATCGACAAACTGTAAAGTGGATAGAGTGCTCCCTCAGCAGCTTTGCAGATGATATAGAGTGGACGTCTTGATCTGCTGGAGGGCAGGAAGGCTCTGCAGAGGAATCTGGATAGGCTGGATCAATGCCAAGGCTAACTGTATAAGGTTTGATAAGGTGAAGTGCCATATCCTGCTCTTGGATCACAACAACCCCATGCGGCCCTATAGGCTGGAAGAAGAGCAGCTGGAAAGCTGGCTGTTGGGAAAAGATCTGGGGGTGCTGGTCAACAGTCGGCTGAACATGTGGCCAAGTGGCCAAGAAGGCCAAGGACATGCTGGCCTGTGTCAGCAGTAGTGTGGCTAGCAGGACCAAGGCAGTGATTGGCCTCCTGTACCCAGTGCTGGTGAGGCCACACCTCGAGCAGTGTTCAGTTTTGGGCCCCTCACTACAAGAAAGACATTGAGCTGCTGGAGCAGGTCCACAGAAGGGCAATGAAGCTAGTGAGGGGTCTGGAGCACAGGTCTTATGAGGAGCAGCTGTGGGAGCTGGAGTTGTTTAGCCTGGAGAAAAGGAGGATTAGGGAAGACTTTATCACTTTCTACAACTACTGAAGGGAGGTTATATGGAGGTGGCTGTCAGTCGCTTCTCCCAGGTAGTGTGACAGGACAAGAGGGAATGACCTCAAGTTGTGCCAGGAGACATTTAGGTTAGATATTAGGATTATTTATTTTTTTTTTCAGTGAAAGGGTTGTCAAGATTGGAATAGACTGTCCAGGGCAGTAGCGGGGTCACCATCCCTGGAAGTGTTCCATAAAACGTACGGATGCGGCACTTGAGGACATGGTTTAATGTTGAACTTGGTGGTGGTGCTAGGTTAACAGTTGAACTTGATAAACTTAAAGGTCTTTTCCCACCTTAACAATTCTATGATTCTGTGAACTGTGTCCACCAGCACCTGTTTTCAGTGTATGTTCTTGACTATGCCTGGGTCAGAGATGACTGCACAATTGTTATTGAATTTGTCCACCTGTGTGAACAAAGTGTGAAAAGTGAGCGATAAGTCAGTAACTTGTCCTAAACAATTACTTGTCCAAGAAGAGTAAAAGTGCAGGAATGCACCAGTGATAGCTCTGTGGTAACTTGGGTTCATCACCTATCTGTCACAGATCAGAGGGTATGGATTTTGTTAAATAACTGGAGGGCTTTGTGTCCATAAAGTAGGAGGTGTGACAGAGAGTGGTCTGCTGCTGACGTTGGTTTCAGGAAGTGTGAACAGATGCGTGGATGTTTTCAAGTAAAGTATATTCCAGGCCTAAACTGTGTTCCTCATGACCACTTCCTTCAATAGTTGCCAAGGATTAAGTTGTTTTGGCTTTCTTTGTTCTTGGTTTGGGTTTATTTTTTTCCATAGCGCTCAGAATCAGTAGCTTGACTGGTTCGGGGAAAGCCAATTTGCTTGGCCTTCTGATACTGCTTGCCTCAGACTGGCAGCTTTCTCAGTTCGTTGGGGTGTCTTTTTTTGTCTTTTTTTTTTTTATGGTACCACATATTGTTGGTAAAATAAGGAAACTTGAAAACAGAGGAAGTAGAGGTAATGTTGATCTTGAAACACCAGCAATTGAAAGGACCATTCAGGGTTTCCTTCAAAACAAAACCAAGTGGTAAGATAATGCTAACCAAGACTGGGTGCCCAGGAGAGCATCATAATGAGGCATCCACTGTTATTGTTCGACTCAGTGTTTGTTCTTCATGTGAACAAAAGGAAGGAAGAGCTCTGTTATCAGGCTAGAGAGGAAGGAGTCTTTGTTGCCCTTGGCTACCCTAACTTTAAATGTGAGGAAGCACAGGGCACTGCAACATAACCTTTCTGCAGTATTAGACAAGGAAAATTGATAGTTCAGGAGATTAAGGGCGGACACTCTGTTTATCTCAAGACTAGGCTTCCTTTGCATGACAACCCCAGATCAGGTATGTCAGTGCTAGTATTTATTTAGATCATGTGAGGTTTTAAACCCCTGATTTTAAAGCCTGATTCCTCTGCTTTGCTGCTTCTCTGCCATTTGATTCCTCCTCTGCATTGTTGCTTGTCATCAGAATCAGTACGAGATGTCATTTCCTTATTGAATGTGACAGGCATCGGGTGTCCTGAGTGTGAAGTTCAGTCATGTTGCTCAAACATCAGGAATGTATCTGCTAGAGACTGAGTCAGGCTTACTGTACTTTTCTGCTCCTGCTCCACCCATGGAGTTGCCTGCTGAAGTGGCAGAATCCCTGCCGTCCCTCTCCCCATCCTTCAAGTCATGAGGCTGACACACTGTCAGATTAATGACAAAGTTTACCATGCTCAGAGCCATTGTTTCAGATTTCCAGATGACTCAGACAATGATTGTGTCATCAGCTAAGATCAGGTTATGATTTAAAGATATCCCTCGCTATCATGAAAATTTGCTTAGCCTGCCTGTGTGTTAGGCTTTGTCTAGTCCATGTACCAACTGAGCATATCTATAGACAGTGGAGAAACAGATTTGCATTCCATTAAAGGCAATGCTGTGGTGTTAGGATATTTGAAAAATGTGGATGCATATTTTGATTCTGATAGATGGACTTCATTCCTTGTATATGATGCTTTGAAATTTCTTGACAGAAAATAATAGCAGCCCATGAATACTTATCAGCTTTGTCTTCCCATTCAGGGTTCACCCCTGCATTGATTTTCTGTTAATTCATAGGCTACCATGGTGCATGATGGACACAATGACTTTCACACCTTTATGTTAACATCTATTTCTGTAATCCCAGAATCTAAAAGGCTATACCAACATTACTGTAGACAGAGCAAGAACTTTAATTAGATAAAATAGCCTTGTTTTGTTTAATGCAAATGATCTGAGGGCATGTTGATTTGTCAGAATGAAAGCATTTGATAAGAATGCAAAGAGAATGGGGAGAATCCCATGAAACTACTGAGAGGATCAAGTGTAAGAAATATTCTTTAAAGGGTCTTAGTATGTCAACTATGTACAAAACCATCGAAGGCAGGAGAATTAAGGCCAAGTGCAAGTTAGATATGCAAGTTAGATATGCTTCTTGTGGTTCTGTGTATGATCAGTTTGTGTATAAAACCGTGCTGGATACAGGAAGAAACAGAACAAGTACTCCATATTACCTTATTGGTATTGTGGTGCTGTAAAACCCCTAAATTCAACACAGAAAATGGAAAGAAAACTCTGAATGTCCTCGAAAATAAGAATTAAAATGAACTCAGACCACCCACCAAAGTAGCCTTCTGAAAACAGATTGATCTTTAATTCACATAGTAGATGTGAAAGCTCAGTAAAATGCTGAAAACCCAGATGGGCCAGTGGTGGAATGACTCTGCCCCTACTTAGGTTTTTTATGTTACTAGCATCTTGAAGTGCAGCAGTTCGTTGAAGAAAAAAATTCCAAGTTTACATTTAGCACATACAACAAGTATACTCAGTTTACAAACACAAATGTTTTGTGTTTGTTTTATTTTCTTAATTACTAACCCTAGAAATTATTTGTTTCTTAAAAGTTAAAAGGGCGTCTTTCTTTCTCACATATCATCATGAGTGGTTTTATTAGAATAAATTGTCTTCCTTGCCAGTTAAAACAGTTGTCTTCGGTTATGCCAGTCACAGTGGCTTACACAAGCAGTTACAGTTTTTGTACTTGGGTGTTAAAATAAAACTGAAGAGGCACAGAAGAAATAGCATTTACTGAGGTTTTTGGTGGCCCATTTGCTGAACAGAACCAGCAAGGCTAAGTAACTAACATTCATTAGTGCAGTTAAAGACAATAGATGAGCTTCTGAATACTGTCAGGGAACAATTATCTTCAATAAAAGTAGGTGCTGGTTTGATGCATCTGTAATTACAACTGTCTAGCACTGTGGAAAGGTTTTCCTTTCCTTCCCAGGGCTAGAGGGCTTGGCAAAACCTTCTTTGGGATGAAACTAGAGCATTTCTCTGAAAGGCTTCTTGAGTAAGGACAACCCAATGACTTTTTTATAGAAATTGTTTTTATGACCATCTATCTGTCTGTCTGTCTATCTATCTGTCTATTATAATTTCAACTTGCAGAGGATGTAAAACACCATGTAGCAAATACCAGAGGATTGGAAGTCTGCTATCAAAACCACACCTCATGGCACTGCTTTTTGTTGGTGAAGCATGACTTCAGACTTAAGCAGAGGTTTCAATTAAGGGTGAGAGTCCCACTATAACAGATATAAAGACTGGCAGTGGTTATGGCCATGATCCAACTGGAAAGAAGAGACAGAGAACCATAGGGAGCACAGCTCTGTGTTGCACTGCAGCAGCACCCATCTTGCAGGCCATTAGTGGAAGGGGGTAGCTTTTGCAGCATTCCCCTTCCCATTGCCTCACCTTTACACATGTTTGGATTTGTACAATACAAATCAAAAGACAACTCTTTGATACAATGAACTGGGTGTGATTTCCTCCTTTTCCCTGGGTAGAGGCTTAGTGAGCCTCACAGTAGTGGCCTGGACACAGGAAGAGAGGTGCAGTCTTCATATGGCTCCTTTAATGGGGTTTCTCAGCAACGGACTAGACTTGATAACAGAACAGTTTGTAGAGGGAGAAAGCTGAAACCTGCCTGTGCCTTTTATAAAAGAACCCTACTAAAATGACTAAACCTGTTTGCAGCAATGAACTTTTTCAAGTGGACTGATCTGACAAAAGAAACAAGAAAAAATGAGGCAGTGTTACTGAAAAATAGTGTTTTCTTAAAGAAGTAAAATGGCTTTGTTTCCACAAGCTAGCAAGAGGGATATTGGTTGCTACAGCAGGAGTCTAATGGCATCAGATTCACCAGCATGGTTGTTTATTTGTAGGGATATGTTCAGTTAATGTTCCAAGCACTCCAGGAAGAAAGGTGAGACTGAGGACTTAGCTATGTTTTATTAATATTCTCTTTCCAACGCAAATCACACTGAAGAAGACAACAGATAAATCCTGATTTTACTTTATTATTAGTTGTTGAGATATGCATTTATTAGAAGAAATGAGAAACAGATTACACCAGCAAACACATCTGGCCTCAGACTGGCCTTCAAGTCATCCAAAAAGAAACACGAAACATGGAGTTGTTTACAGCCAGGCACTTAAAATCCCACACAGCTGCAATAGTGAGAGACAGCAGAATAAACTCTCAAGACAAGCTGACAACAGCTCCACTGCTGGGGTGCCCCTTTTGCAGACGAGACAACAACAGATGAAGAAATCTTGAGAATGACCCAGAGCAGTGCTCATTAGTGAATGAAGCACAGGCAGGAAATGGGACAAGATTCCTTTTGTCATAGTTTTTCACCCAGCTGTCCGCCCGTCCCACAGCCACCCACATGCAATCAAATATAGTCAAACTCCAGAAAAGTTATACAAATAAAACCTCCAGCGATTGCATACAGACTCCTTCCAAGTTACATTTGCCCCATTAGCAATGAATGAAAAATCACTGGGTTTAATCCAGGCACGTTTATCATTGCAATTGAAACTTATTATGAGGGGTTGCATTCAGGTAAAGCTGCTAGAACCATGTAATTCCACTTACTCATGTTGCCTATCCATCTGTTTCTCTGCATATCTACTGTTTATTATTGATTACTGGCACTTTTACTATATCTATTGTACTTTCTTCTTAGGGCAAAGCTGTGATTTTTGCGTTATACAGGTATATACTCTCTTTCTTTGTGTAAAACAGATGTGTGCAATTCCCAGAAGGAGAGCATTAACAAGTAGGAAAAAAACATTTCTGGACTTCTGAAATGGACTCTCTGTGGAATCGAATGCTATTTTGAGATTTTTAAGTTACCATAGTGACATTGAGACTCCAGCTTCTTGGGACCTTTTGTTTGTGACTACAGCTCACTTAAAATGTTGCTCATAGGTTATGAAAAGCATTTTGGTTTTCTTGTGCATCGAAAGCAGTTTTTTAATCTATATTCTTCAGCTGGAGTTAAATAACAAAAGTCTGTTACTTCTGTAACTCTTGTTCTTCCAAATGGCAGCCATCCTGTTGCTGTGCTCTGAGTAGTTACACTCTACTCCCATGCTGGTCATGGTCCCTTCATGTTTGGCTTTGCTGCTCAGCCACAGTGACTGTTTTTAAATGGAGCAGGTGTGTATGAGCTGTTCATGAGATTCCTCTAAATGGAAACTTTCAATGCATCAGCACTGAGGTTGAGCATCAGTAAAAGTGAGTGTCACATTTGCAGGCTATAGCAAGTATTTCAAAAATCAGGGATTCATCCAGTCCTGAGCCATCCAGTGTCTGTGTGGAGTTCCAGAGTGGCATAAAGCAGACAGAAAATTCAAGCTGGCATAACCCCCCCCCAAAAAACAGCCCCTTTCCACCCAAAATTACCTCAGCACTGATCTGAGGCAACTCTCTTGAGGTTCAGCACCTCCATTTAGAAGTCCCACTTGAATCAGTCCATGTGAGTATCATGGCATTCTTTCACACTCCAAAATATCTACAGGGAGCTGGTCTAAGACCAATTTATTCCACCTTAGCTTCTAGAGATACTTGAGATACAAAGAGGTCATAGTTTCTATCAAAGTGATTTTAAGTTTAACTGGGAAGGGGTGCTGCAAACCATCAGAATAATCTTTGAGACATCTGGTTTATCACTTTCGGAGTCCCATTAATATCTCTTCTGTGTTGTTACAATGGTAATGGTCACTATGCAAACATTACTGCGTCTCCTTTTACCACTGTGTCTGTGTGCAGTATCACTAGAGCTTTTAGTTGTGTATTTGTCTCCCCACATCTCTCATTTCTCATCTTTATTTGAATCACAGTTTTGTTCAGCAGGTCAGCTAATGGAGAGCAGATTTTTTACTCATTCTGGTTCTTTTTTTCCCTTTTCCCTCTATTTATATAACACACAATTTGTAATCTTTTTAAAACCAAAGAAAAGAGAAGGCTTGAGTTCATCCAGATTAAAATCAGCTGCAGCCTATTAATGGACTCAGCCCAAGACTGAGACTTTAGGAAACAAAAACACTGGACTAAATTATACTGAACTGGCCTCTGTCAGTCAGAGGGGATTCATATAGCAAAAGGAAAGGGGAAAGGGGGGGGGGGGAAGGGAGAATATCTCCATGTGGTTTTAATTCATTTTGATTCTCTTCCTGAAGCTAATTTACCCAACACAAAGGCTCTGTAGTGGGAAGCCAGCTTTTTAGAAGTTTGGCTTTCACTGATAAACAACTCAATTCCTGTTCTGAAGGTCTGTGATAGCTCAGACCTGTGTGTAATCAGCCAAGGTTTAATGTAAGTATTTTGGTAGAGGGTATTTCAATTACATATTAGAGTCCTTTCATCATCTGTCAGAGTGTATCCTGAAGACTCTCAGATAATTGATCTCACTCCTGCATTCATTCTGTCCCCAGAAACAGACAGTGAATTGTCTCACTGAAGAATCAGATTAGCAGACACATGGGCATGTAGAGCCAAAAGTACTTCCCCTGTCGTGGCACTTACAGAAGACAGTTCTTAGCTTCTTCTGAGCATAGGAGCCTTTGCCACCAAAGTAGCAACATACTGTTTTCTGCTGAAGGGAAAATACTCATTGATTCTATTCATCCTCTTTGCCATTAAATCTTTTTTATTGCATTCTTAGCCCCACTGGTGCGTGTAGTCCTCTAGCAACATGCAAGAAGTTATGTCTGTGCCCTAAAAAAGCCAGACAGTGGGTGAAGAAGGGAAGCAAACAGTAAATCATTAGCTGGAAATTAAATGAGTGATTATCTTAGGCATTGTCAGTCTTTAGTTACAGTTTTCGTGCACTTAGTGATGATAACTTTTAATCTAAGCAAAACTGGAAGGCAAATGGGGAGATTACTGGAGGGACTGAGATGGCGGAGGGAGTGGAACCGGGCCTTGAAGGGTTGAGTTGAGAAAATAGCTGTGCGTGTATGGCTTCAATGCCATGTGCAAATATTTGTTATGGTAAATGAGTATGTGCACAGCACATATCTATCACTGGCTAATAAGCCCCAAGGATCAGCATCAGTTGTTCAGGGCGCTTTTAGATGTGCCCTAGGAATGAGTAACATCACAGAAAATACAGTTTTAAGATTGAGGTCTTAGGATGTCTGGGTTCAACTGCTAATTCTTGCCAGTTTTCTGCAATAATGGACAAAAGAATGTCACCATGTCATGTTTTTCTCTTCTTTTCTAATTTACATAGATGCTGAAATGTTCAGCATTATATGAAGGATGCTTCATTTCTACAGTATTAAAGGCTGTATACATACAGTCTGGTTATTGCATAGTTATCCAAAAAGCCTTATATATCCTTATCTGGGCATATTTTTCCAAAGTGAATTTTGCATTCTCATGGCATTCCTGCTTTATAAGTCAGCTCAAGCAAAGGCTTAAATACACACATAATCCCTTACATTTTGCTTGTCAAATAATTTCTCACATTTATAAAAGATCATCTGGAGACTAGGTTGAGCAGGACATGGTTTTTCTGTGGGATTCTCTTGTAATCCTTCCTTCTCCTAAGCACATGCTGTACCTCCCCCATCAGCACCCAGGTCACCTCCTGTATGACTCAGTGCTCTGAAAACAGGTCAGAGTTGCTGCAGAGCTTTTAGGAATTAACACTGGGCTTTTTAAGGATAAATCAAGTTTGAGTTGATGTGCTGGTGCTGTGGAAAAAACTATTTGAATATTAAGGTGAAGGAATGGAAATCTTAGCATTTCCTGCCTGTATTTCTTCTTGCCAGAACTTAGGGCATGATACAGCTGAAATAAAGTGACCCGAAGGCTTCCAGATACTGTAAGGTGTTTCACTTTTTCCCTAGGCCTTCCTCAAATTCTGCTATAAGCAAATTGGGCTGCTATCCTTTTCAGTTACTTTGTTTTGTTCTTTTGCTTTTACTCTGTCAGTAAGTCTATTATTTATCTAATGCTCAGACAGATCACTTCCTCCCCTCACCCCAACCTGCTAGATACTAATGACTCCAAGAGAAGTGGTTAAAACTTTATTCAGAAATAACTGGAAGTAATTAGCCACCTAGAACTTGGCCAGAGATATATTTTAAGGCTCAAGGTAACCTAAGAGCATTCTGAGAGAGTAATTTTGGATGGCTTTGGATGACTTTCTTTAAGAAGAAACCTATTCTTGATATTCTTTACACATACACACACATACACATACACACCACCTAACAAAAACAAAAAAAAAATAAAATAAATAGTTTTATGCTTTTACTGTTCCACATGCTTTGAGTGACAGCTAGCAAATTACCAAAGAAATAAGTACAATATTTTGATAAACATTATATCAGTAAACATTATATCAGAACATTGACTTGCAGTAAGTCTCACACGCTAGGATGTGCTTCATAGGTCAACAAAGATACCATATTCATCCCCAACACTTTTAGAAGCAGAGCTGCACTACTCACTGCCCTAGCCTTCACATGTGTGGCATGTGTTCCCATGATTCCCTTTGACTTGTGAGGTCTAGACCCTGCACAACCTGCATTTTTTGTTTTTAGCAATTACTAAACAAAGAGGTATGTAACTGTAGCCTTATTTAGCTTGAAAGGAAATGTAGTGCTAGATTGACTGGTTTCAATAGGTTTTAACCCAAGACATAACAAAAAGCCACAGTCTTTTTCTTCCATTGATTCCAACCTGAAGAAACAGATACACTGAAACAAAAAACTCGGCAGAAGGATGGGGTTCAGTCATTTCAAGGCACCAAGCTATGACATATCTTTGAGAAACCTGTTTTAGTGTGTTTGCAACCTTGGGCAACTTACATTGCTTACTCCTGGTTCCCAACATAAAAATTGTCTTCCTGATAGTAAAGCTGCAAATGCTCTGTTGAAAAGGAGAGAAAAGATTTGAGAACACGATATTCAGTTACCATAAAAAAAGTTTTATCATGATATTCTACTCTGACTCTGTCCAGTTTGATCCTTTGCTATCATACAAAACGGTGTAGTGGTAAGGTCTTGATCCTAGAGACTCCCAGGAATGCGACCCAGCATAAGTGGTGTGTCACCAGGCTGAGCTCCAATTACCTGTGCACTGTTGAGGGCCCCCGAGACTTGCTCATATTTTACCTGTAGAGGGAAAACTTCACAATTTTTCGAATTGCAACTTCATAAAGTTCTCCGCATAGAGGAAGAATATGGGGGGAGAGAGAGAGGCATCCTGCTTTCATGTTCTTCGCATGGTCTTGTGTCTGGCTGCACAAGAGCACGGGCAGCCACACGTGCCTAGGGACCCAGATCTTTGTGCTCTTGAGCGCACGTGCACTTACGTGACTCAGAGTAAGTTTCACTCCTATGGTCTGGTGGCTGTTACAGAACAGGAAGCAAGGAAGCAGGGCCTGTTGGGAGGATTTATTTTAAGAAGCTGTTGTATGATTTTGGTTCCTTTTGGCTGCAGCGTTCTTGTTAGCATATGGCTGCTCTCTTGAGGATACCCTGAATGAGTTGTGTGGCCGTCGTTTCTCATTTGCCCTGCTGTGCTCCAAACTTAGTAAGATTTCGGAGTGCTTCTCTGATCGGTGAGGTCAAGCTCCTTAGGTTCCACTTCTCAGATAACCACCAGTAGTTCACTCTGTCTGCTGTCATACCTATTCAACTTTCTTTAAAACTATTCCTGCTAGTGTAACAGTCTACTAGTATTTTACCATGAAACATATATCCTTCAGGGAGCTTCTGCGTATGTGATGCTCTAGGGAATTTACAGGCAGAAGCTGCTGTACAAGGTGTACATTTGCTCACAGTCTGAATAAGAATAAAAGGCAGAATAATATAGTAGAGCATCCTGTAATACAATAGGGGTTTTACATAAACACCATTAGGAGGATCTTTATAGTGATTGCAATACTTTACCTGTAATGCTTCCTAGTACTTTCTGAAATGAGATGGCTTTATTGTTTAGAGAGCTCCAAATAATAAAATTGTTGGGAGTTTTGCTGCTGATTTCTCTAGAAGATGTTGAGGAATATGCTATGAGTTCTTCCTTATCGCCACTGCCTGCTGGGTGAAAAATGCATTTGGAGTTCTTTTGTTTTGGTTTTACTCTGTTGGGGAACATTGGCATAGAGCCTGAAGCAGAATGATGGAGGAAGAATGAAGTTATTTGCTTTGGTTATCAGCAGTTTTCAACGAAGCTAAGACGGCTCAGTCTCGTGCATTTTCCAGGAGTGGGATATATTGTGCGTTGCTTTCATTGTCATGCTGCGCAGCCCTTATTTGTGGATCTTTTGTGCTCACAGGCTTCCAAGCAACGTAGGCTTCCCAGCGTAGGTCAAATTCTATTACGCTTCCTGTCTTCTGGCTTGCAGCACTTTCCACAAGAATCTTCTAATAGTATCACGTTATATGTTTCCCTCCGTTAATTACTAGTTCTAAAAAATCTGTCTCGTACTGTTTGTAGAGAAACAATCTAGTCAATAAAAGCAGAAACTGAAGAACATTTGGCTGTGTTAGTAGAGCTCTGAGAATCCAGTCATGCTGGTTTTCTGAGTGTAGTTAGCAGTTTTCTTTGATGCTGTGAGTCCTGTACCTTCACACTCTGAAGGGTGAATACAAAAGTAGAATGTTGGTGCCAGTCCAGAATTTCAGATCTTTATCATTCATTACCTGAATTTCACATACATTTCACAGAACTGTGCTTGAGGTTCCAAAAGAGAAGTTTTCTTTTGAGGTGTTTGCTTTGATTTGGGTTGGCTCTATCCAGAAAATGTCTTGTGCCATATTATTTGAATCTTTGCAGGTTTTTTTATCCATCAGGAAGTAAATTTCCTGTCGTTCTGAGCCAGCGGAAGAAGGTGAAATAAGATAGAAGATGCTCATGTAGACAATTTCACACATGTTCAGAGGATTAGTCTTCATATTTTTGCCAAGTTTTGTATAAAAGTTTTGTGTGGCTCTGATGTAACCCACAGTGATTCATCTGCTTCTCACTGTCTCCCAAGAGGGTGAATCACACTATATATCTCCAAGATACACTGTGAACATACACAGACTGAGGTACACTAGAAAACACGCTGTCCTGAGGTCAAACCCTTTCTGTGTGACAACTAGCAGATACATGGAAATGTCCTTTCTTGGTTTTCTAGATTGCCTATTTTTTATTTCCTCTGCCTCGAGAAAGGTGAGGCAGAGAAGGAGACAAGTTTGCCTGTCAGAAGAATAAGTTTCTTTGCTGATACTCAGCATCATAATTGGGAAGGTTATTTTCTCCTTCCTGGTAAGTCCCTTGGCATTTGCATTGTATTCCTCAGATATTGCTTGGCAGTATCAGCTGGAAGAGATGGTCCTGTTTGGGGTAAAATCTTATTTATTTCCTCCTACCCCCACCTTTTGGGGTTTTTTCTTTCTTTTTACTAGACAAGAAAACCATGTCATTTGAAAAATAAGAATCAAGTTTCTATTTCTACATCTGCTTTTCTCCCCAGCCTTTATCTGTTGATTTGACTGATTTGCAGCCCTTCTTCCCCTCCCTCCTTGCTGTTAACTAATAGACTTTGGCATTAAGCCAGCCTTTCAGTGCACACACCACCATGCCAACAAGAGTGTGTGCAGCTATTCTGTCTGCTTTGGAAGCCTACAGATGCAGCCAGAGCTAGAACAATTCCCGTATTGATCCTGCACTTGTCAGTTAATCCGTCATAAAGCATGGGAATCCTAGCCCCTTCCACATCTGCCTGCATAACTGCAGGGGGAAAACCAATTCTCTGAAGCTCTCACCAGGGAACAAGAAAGCAAAGAGAAATGAGAGCTCACTGGGAGAGAGGGCTGTAAGCTGCTGGGTTGAAGGGCCGTGAGATTGCCTACCTGCTCCACCCTTTCCCCCCAACTCCTTTTCATCCTCCTGCAGGTCAGCAGGATCAGGTTTATGTTAGCGAACCATGAAGCTTATCAAATAAATGTTGCAGCAGCAGGTGTTTGGCTCTCTCCACAGGCCAAGTCTAACAAGGTTGATATTGTGTCTGTGGCCAAAGTAATGCAGTAATTACTTTGCTGGGCTTGGAACCCCCAGGAGGTTTCTGGGAACCAGTTAGGAAAACAAACCTTGCTAAGAGCAGGGGATTTTTAAAAAGGAACAGTGGTGCTCTCTGTGCCAGGAGAGGACAGGCGTTTTGAGTGCAGCATCCAGCATAGTGTCCTGTCCCTTCATAGACTGCTCATGTTACAGGGGCCTGGAACGGAGGCAAAATGCTTCAGTTTAGCCTCTCACATTGGGATGGGCAGCTTATTTTGGCCCACGGTGGAATGTGGAAAGGCAGCTGCTTTCTTTAAAGCTGTTAAAGTGTACTGAGAGAGGAGCGAACCCTGGGTTAGGGGGGCCCTTGAGTGTTTGCAATTCTATCTGTATAATTCAATTTGACCTACACATCAGGAATTGCGTAGCATAGCATTCCCATTGCTGTCTGTTTCTTGCTTTTGAGCATTTTCCTTGTAAGCTTTGAGTACAGAAACTGAGTTATGGAGCACGATGCTGCCTAGTTACACCAAAAGAAGAATGAGGTCTCACAGCACAGCTGTGCTGTGCCTGTGCTCCTTTATCTCATGTAGTCTCTTTCAGGCCATGGAGGGAAAAGTTAGAACAGTTCTGTCCAGCTACTGCGTTTAGAGGTAGCAATCTTCATCATTCTTTTTGAAAGAATATTGATCATTTGGGCCAAAGCTTTTTCCCTGTAGCTGATTATTACATGTGATAATACCTGTTACCATAGGTCCTTTAAGCCAGCTTAAGTAATTGCAAAAATGTCCTGAACTACTGGAAATTTCTTCTGCAGCTGTGATCCAGGAGACCAGAATTTGAAAGTGAGAAGAGAAAGAAAGTAAAACTGATTAGACATTCATAGGGTAGGACATTTGACTTGAACCTTATATGTTTAAAAAAAATACTTTTTTTAATATAAAGAACATATAAAATTCTTACTACATATAAGGAATTCTTTAAGTATCCTTCTCTGCTGTTGAATCAAGCTACCAAGCAATGGCTTTGTAGTGATGAATGAATTTTCCCAAGCTAGGAAAGTTAGCATTTCATTAATGTCTGGCAGTGCTTTCCCATTCCTGCTGTTTATGTTAAGCTCTATTTTTGCATATTACTTTGTATTATGAAGACCTGGCATTTGGTGAGGGTCCATAGATACCATGCCATTTGCTCAGTGTTCTTCAGTGTTTCTTTCTAAACTGTTTTGTCCTCAGTTTGTTTGCTGAGCACACTGTAACTGAGTGTGCTGTAAAAGCCCTGCTATGAATGCCATGGCATGCTAGTCCCCAGTGTTTAATTTTGTGCTAGGAATACTGTGCGCTTGGAGGCGAGTGCTATGAATAGGTCAGACACCTGCTTCTTCAAGGTATTCATAACTTTCCATAAACACTGCCTGAATGTAGCAAGTGAAAAATTACTGTTCTAAGACTGCTGGGAGGGAACATACTGGAATTTGCCTCAGCGTTATTGCTTTAAAGGCAAACCTTAGTCTGCTCATGAAAAATGGTGTTCCTTCCACAGTAATTACTGCATGCTGTAAATGCAATACAGATCAGCCAAAAATCAGGCAGGGTATGTACGTCCGAAGATGACCAAGATGGTGCTTTCAGAGCTCACTACACTAATCTGGGGCACATTTGCACGGTATAGACAGTTTTGTTTAACATAGGGCTTTGATTTTTACATATATATATATATGTGTATATATATATATATATATCTGAAACACTTGTATGGCATTTAGAAGACCACATAAACCAGCTTAACTAGAAGAGATTTTTCAGTCGTGTTTTGCAAACATTCAGGAATGATGTCTGAAAGTTGTCGTTTGGAGGAAGCGTTGCTGCAGAATTTGGCCTGCCTACCTGCCTGTCTGAAGCCTCAGATTCTGAGGGGACATGGAGGCCCATATATTTATTTTTCTGTAAAAAGCAACGACCTACTACGACCAACTGTAACGCATCTCTACTGGAGAGGAGTGGATCAGCAAGGAGCCTTCAGGAATGAGCTGTACAACAATGTTAAAAAGAGGCTGAGGCATGATAGGATTGGTCTTGCAGTGGCAGAGCTATGTATGAGAACCTCACACATGACTTATCAGTGTTCACCTGAGTGTAACTGGACATGAACCAGAATATATTTGCTATTAATATTGCAGCTGTGATTTTTTTTATTTTTTTTTTTACTTTTGTGATTAGAAGAATGTGTCAGCTGTGTGTGTGTGTTCTGGCAGTGGAGGGGTTGAAAGTGCTTACAGTTTTCATATGAAAGCAAGAGTATGCCTTCTCTAGAACCAAAACATTTATGAAAGTACTTTATAAAGCTTAAGAAATAACGACAAAGAAGAAAATAATTGGCAGTGGATTTGACAAAGGTATTTTATGTAGTGTGATATTTTGTGTGGTCATCTGGAAAGAAACAGAAGAAATCTTTTGAAGATCATTGATTGGAAACAATCTTTATTACTGATCAAATTCACCTTTGTCAAAAAGATGATTATTTAAATATTAGGCATCTTTTACTCCCATGGCACAAAACTCATTCAAAGACTTGATCAAATAGATAACCTGTTAAATGGCTCATTAGATTAGATAAGGGAGCTGGAATGTATTTGATGTTAAAATTACATCCCTACATGCCATATGAAATCTCTCTTCATCTGTCATCTAGTGAAATATATTACCTGAGTATAGGATGCCATCTGTGTGTTGTGTAGTCTTCTGAAGGCTGGGGGTTGGTTGGGACATTACTTTTGTATTTACTACTTTTTACCCCCAGTGGGAAAAAAATGTTGGTATTGGCTATAAAGAGATGAAAACCGGTTGAAGTTTTCAGGTATTGGTAATAGACACCAGAGTTCTTCCCCAATAGTCAGTGTACAGTAAGGTCTGGGCTACGTCTGAAAGAAGAAAAAGGGACTGCTAACCAACCTGATGAGAGTGGATTTTGTTCCATTCTTTATGGAGCAGATTATTCCTGGCCTTTTAACGTAGAAATTGTCACCACGAGTGGAGTTACACAGACCCCTGCAAAGACTCTCCTCTAACATTAAAAAAAAAAAAAAATCCTTATGTTTTTTGGATTAATGGTCTTAGGCTACTGTTAAGATTCCTGTTTCCCAGACATTTAATATGTTGGAAGTTTAATCAAGGGATATCAAAGGATATACCTTTGGCGAGGGGAAAATAGTTTGGCAAAGAAAAGGTAGGAATAGTAGAGATAGGAAGTCTTTTAATATGTTTCCATGAGACCGGACAGAAAGAAAACAAATGCAAAAGAGGACTAAAGGAAAGAAAAGAACCATAAGGGAGAAAACATTAAAGGACAGTACCCAAACTGAAAAGCCATTGAGGAGAGAGAATCATCTGGGAAACTCCAAGGGGTGGGGAACGGAAAACTGGAATTAGGAAGGGACCTTAAAAAAAGTAAAGCATAAAGCTTTGTCTGTGCTGCCAACAAATCTATTTTGCTCAATTTTGGCTAAGCCGGATAAACATTTTTTCTGGCATGTATAGGTGATGGCCCAAATTTGTTTGTTATGAGTAGGTTGGAAAAAACCTTCCAAAAATGCTTTTACCTAGCCTCATGAATTGTGCTAAATCATATTTTTACTTTGAGTCAAAAAAATTTGGCCCCACAGAGGCCAGCCAAACACTGAGGCAGAGCAGGCAGTTGGATTTCACAGCTGTTTTTACATTTTGTGGTTTTAGCTGTGGGGATGTGGCTTAACTGCAACATCCCGCCAGATCTCTGAGGGAAGCAGCACCCCAAGGTAGAGTTCTCCAGCTCTGCCGAACATCGGGAACAGCATAAGCAAGGGAGATTCCGTAATCAATGCTCTCGACGTCTGTAGTGTAAAATCAAACAAAATTGCCTGCAGCAAAATGTAACACAAAGAAACCAAAGACACGGACGGTCGGTGTGACATGCTTGTTCTACAGAGCGTGCCGTGTGTTTGGCTCTGTGTTGTAGAACTGCAGTGAGGCTGGGGCTCAGGGTGGATCGGAGGCCTGTCTGGAGAGGGAAGAAAAGTGGCTGAATATTGCCTTTGCCTTCGGTTTCACAAAGGTTTGTTCCTTGCTCGGAGTTGGCGCTGTCTGGTGTGTCTTCCCAAGGGAGTCGTGCTGTCGGGTGATGGTCACCAGCTGCAGACGTTTGACCGTGGCACATAAGACCACAGAGAGATTTCAGATTGTAGTAATGCTGCTCTCTCAACTCACGCTCGTCAGCAGGTGTCCAAAGCAAGGCCAATTTCTGCACCGGTTCTGGTGCTCATCAAACCCCTCGGTGAGTCATCTCTGGAACCTCAGAAATCTGTTCGCTGTATACTTGTGTGTGAGCCTTTTGCCACCTTTGCTCCCTGAACCGATTTCTCGCAGAGTGAGGTGAGCACTAGTGCAAGGGCATCAGTAAGGCTGAATGAAGAAGAGATGGAGGACAGCGTGGGGCCATGTTCTGTTAGCCATTTATGGTTAAAGTGATTCGGCTCCAGTGTCGAGCCATGTGGGGCGATGAAGTAAAGCTGCTTGTTTCAAGGTAGTATACGCTCAGCTGCAGCTCTTGGCATGTCAGTGGTGGAAAAGACTGATAACACAATTCCAACCAAGCTGTATGTTTCCACTTTTTTCTACGAAATAGGCAACTTCAAGGGTTTTTTTGGAAGCTGTGACAAACCTATGACTGTAGTAAACTAATAAAATGTGGCTTGGTACGATGTGATTGGTTAACTGTGGTTGATATACTTAGAAGTCCTTGTTGTGGATTTCATGGAATCTAATAATGGGTAGCTTAATAAGCCAGTCAGGGATATTTACAGGTGCTCTCTCTCTACGTGGTCATCTTTTTTCACTGAATTTCTGTAACCTCACATACATTTGAGAACCTCTATCCTTTGTCAGGCTTGATCAAAAAACTTATAGGGCTTAAAACTATTGGGATACAGAATGGATTGCAAAAGTGTTGTCTGTGTAGAAAATCCGAATAAAAAGAACCTGATAAACAGTATTAGAAGGAAAATGACACAACTGTATTGTTTGACTTTAGTGATTGTAAACATGATTTTATTATTTCTTCCTTTGAACAATGTCTAATGACCTACTGCTTCAATTCATCTGAATATTGCAACTTGAACCTGTTTTTTTCAGTTGAGCTGAGAAAATATTGGGCTTGTAAATGCTACTCTAACTCTTCTTATGTCAGTTCCAGTGCATGCAGAAGAACTAATAAGGGATGTGTTCAATGAATTCTGGCCATTAGAAATATGGTCTATATTGGTGGTCCTTAGGCAACTTTTGAGACTCACAGTGCTCCATGGGATGTAGGGCGGTAGTTTTGGGCAGCTAGCTAAAGGCATCTTTGTCCCGTTCAGCCATTTTCTCTGACATGCCTCCATTGAGAGATAATTGATGAACAATGGTCAATTGAGCCACTCAGCCTGATTTTTCTGACAGTCTGAGTACCTAAAGATCCTTGTGCTGTTACTGGTTGTTTTGTGATAGCATCTGTGACCCCTATTCAGTATCCAGAGCTCCACAATGTAAGGCGCTGTATACACACAAAGAATAAAAAGATGGCCCTTGCCCTTGCTGACTTCGAATATGGTTTATGGTTCATCCAGCAACTCAGTATGTCAAACTGAGCACCAAAACTAATGGTCAACAAAATCATAAACCCCTTGAAAACAAACTCAGCTTAAAAAGACCACATGGATCACCATGTAAATGTTGCCCTGTTCTACACTGGAAATATTTCTGACTTCTGATTGGCGTGTTGATAAATTCCTGCAACCATCATCATGTGACAAAAAGGTTAACCCAACATCCAGCATTCCTAAGTGCTCGTAAACAGGATTACGCTTCTTTACAAGTTCTCAGAAAGGGAAAATATATTTTTTAATTGCCATATTGGCAAATAGGAAGGGCAGGTAGGGAAAACCAAGAACAGCATATTGAGTTTCAGTAAGTGCCCAAAACAAATACCAGTGCTTTATGAGTGCTGCAAACAATTTGAGCAGTCCCTTTTTCTTACAGAGTTATCTAGCCATAAGCGATTCCCAGCAGATGAACAGTGCCCACCAGTCTTTGCCAGCCAAAGCAAAAAGGGGAAAAATCTTTGCACTTAAGTTGCTGTGGTCCTTTTTGATTTTGCAGTAATTTTGCAAAGCAGTGTTCGCAGTCATTTGTTCTGTTTTCAGCAGTGTCCTTGACCATACCCCCTGCCAGTAACAGGACCTTTAAGTCCAAGAGAAAGAAACTTTTTTTTTTGTCCAACTAGCAGAGGATGTGCTGAGCCAAAATAGAAATAGCAAGGTCAGGTCAGGGTAAGGCCCTGCATTTCATTAGCCAGGCCTGGCTAGGAGTGATTAAATATGTACAAGAGCCTTTGAATAGATCCAGGGAGGAGGGATGACATTGTGGAATACAGAAAAATCATTCTTTAATGCTGTCAACTGACTAAATACAGGATGGTAGTTAATAGAGAGATAAAAAGAATTTATTTTAATTATTTAAATTCTGTGGAAGAGAGGGGATTTTTTAAATTTTCTGTTGGGTGTTTTGAAGAGAAAGAGAGGAGGGTCTGGACAAAATGCATCAGCCTGGCTTAACAGAATCCAGATAGCCTCGAGATATGTGTTGACCTAGCCTGTAGTTCTCATGAGTTTAACTTGGTGAAGACTCAGTAAAAGGACAAAATTATATTGGCAATGAAATCAAGGCCCTGCTAAATATTGGAGGTGCTCTGGTTAGAAGCTGATGGCCTTCAGAGCACATTACACTGTTTGTTTCATCAGACTTGTTAGAGAATTTGAAAAGAATGGAGCTTTGAAATCAAAAAAGTCCTGTGTCAAGTGGTGCTTTGATTGCCCAGTTTGAATTTGCTTTTGGGGCTGCCTTAAACTGACATTTTATAACTGTATTGTAGCTCTTGTATGACAATCACATTGTTGCATAGGCTCCTAGGCACTGAATAACCACAGTTGGTAGTTCTTTTCTATAGAAAATACCAGCCTAGATGACTGAAACTAGAATATGTTTACATTTGTCTAGAGCACCAACAATAATGTCTTAGCAAAATTTCTAGGGGCTATTTTTTTAAACCAGCCCATAGGAATATGAATTTCCACTTTATACCACTTCCAAAAGATGATTCCTGCAGCAGCTTAATGCTCCTTAGTGTCCTGTTGGAAGGTCAATTCTCAATCAGTTGGGGATTTCTGCATACTCCTTTTTGCATGAATCTACCTTAAAACATTGTGAAAGCCTGGATTTAGTTACAGTAGTGCAATCTCTGTGTCTAGACACTAGTGCATTTACAGTAGTGCATTTGTATCATACTGGTTCTTGTTACCTAAAAAGTATATTTTTCCTTCTGGTCCAGTATGTCTCAACTACCTAAAAATTGTTTTCTTGGGCAGTGTTGTATCTTCTTTGCTCTATTACAGTAAATATAAAGCTTATTAAAAACTCTTTTGCTTTTCTAAAGTCATTTAGTGGAGCTGGCATTAATGGTCAGTTCACTGGCAGAGGTATATGGTTTGATTTATATGTTTTCTTGCTCAGATGTCAGATTGACAACCCTGAGAACAGAAATACTCAACTAATTGTCCAAACATGCAGCATGTTGCAAACTTTGCCAACCTTTCACAGTGATAGTATCTTGTTCCTTGGGCATGAGAGCATATCTAAGCCTTCAGAGGGCATTCAGTGCTGAACCCGATAGGCCCAAGAATTGCTTTTTGTTAGCTCTCTTCATGATTCACGAAGGTAAACAATGACCATGAGTTTCTTTTGTAAAGCTATTGAACAGCCAGCCTGGCAATAACAGCTCTGAGTCAGAATTAACAAGAGCTATGTTTCAAGCTATGGTAACCTTATTCTCAAAGGCTGCAGAACCCACTTTCCATCCCACGAGTTAACACTTGTCCCCCTGGTCATTGTATCTCTCCCTGCTGTTCCGTTACCAGGAATGGCCAGTTGTGGTCCTGAAAGTTTGGGTAACACATTCTTGCAGATTTCTAAATTAGCAGTAGTGTAAATTTAGTCTCTGAGGCTTAGTCAGAAGTGGTATTTGCCAATAGATGGTTGCTGAATCAACACTGCTGTTCCTGAGTACCCATCACAGCAAGTCCTAACTGCTGACTGATTGTGAAACTTCCCTGACCATTCCTGTGTGTGCTCCTCTCTCCCTTTTCAGGTTTTCCCTCTCCTCCTTCTCTCACCCATGACCTTCCCCATTTCCCTTCACCTTTCCTCCACCCACTCCTTTTCCATTTTTCCCACCCTCCTCCTGTCAGTTCCAGTCCATTCCTGCTGCCCTCCCTTTCTTGCATTAACTTTTCTGCTTCATGTCTCCCCACATAGTTTTCATTTATTTATCTTCCTACTGTTTCCTATCTCCCTCCCCTCATTGTCACATGCAGTAAGTAGAGGTGTTATGAAGAAGGGGATGCTTTAGCAGCATCGTATTAATCTATTCTGCATCATTCCTCTGTCTTGCCCTCATAGTTTCTTCTTACTGGTTTCCTTACTGGTGATATATTTAATATGTCAAATTTTATTCTTTTTTCTTCCTTTTCATTAGAAATCTGGAAGAAGGCAGGCAGGCGATAGGGATCTGCTTATTTGTCCTTTTCTCATCCCACGAAGCCAGAATGGTTCGACTGTGGGCTTTTTCTGTGCATAAGAAGGGATAGAGGCCCTGTCTTGAAAAACTTGGCTTTTTTTTCCCTGGAGGTTTTCTTCCAGACCCTTTTTAAAGTGAATGGAAAGGAGTGATTTTCTTGTATCACCGGCATTCTTTTCTTTCCCTCCTCCTCTCTGCCCAGTCACATCCCTAATTAATTGAATTCCCTACTAGACCTTTTGTGAGTCATTTCAATTACCCATTAGTGAAGCAGCCTGGGATTTCTGCTGTGTTTTCACTCATCTTCCTGGAATTTCTCTTCTCCTCCCTCCCCCTCCTTCCCCTTTTAGTCACTCTGATCTGTGAAAAGCATTAGATGGACTTCAGTGCCGAGTGCCTATATTGTTTGCAGGCCCAGCTGCATGCTTCCACACTCTGCCTTGTGCGTCACAGCTATTCATCTTGTTTTGTACTTGGCTCTGCTGCAGATGCTGTAAATATGGTAATTTTAGATTCCCTGATTGGAAAGGGTTGCAGGGCGGGTCTAAGTGGTAAGAGCACTGTTTGATTTACACTAGTTCATTCTGGTTTCTTAGAGTTTGGGATTTTAGCGATACAACCGAAATGAACCATGGTTGTAAAGGCAGTTTCTTTTTTAGGGTTAGGAGAAGGATAATTGTGGGGTTAGCTTTGTGTACCAACATACAAAAGTGCTGCCTCAGAAACTCTAGGGAGACTGGAAAGAAATAAAACAAAAGCAGGAGATAACTTCCCAGATTGTTATGTAGAATGCCTTTACACACAGATAGCTGAAAAATGTGGATGGATCTGCAAACTGCAAAAATGGAAAAGATCCAGGACAGAAAACTGTGAAAGGCAAATCTAGAAGTTGACAGAAATGCCATTAGTACTGAAGTGCTGTAGACTTATGGCAACCCCTGAAGAATAAAATCAATGAGTAGCTTATTTCTAAAAAATCCTTTAAATACTGGGTAGGATAGGACTGTAACAGGTAACATGTAATATTTTTCTGAAGAGAACAGGCAGTGATAAAGCCAGCTTGCTAAAATTACGATGGATGCAGTGACTGCCTGAAATCTGATACATGGAGAATCGCATTTCTATTCTGAAATTGAATTTGTACAGCACATGAATCTTTCAGGCTTGGGGTAATTCTCAAGTGATACAGAGAGACAAACAGCATCACTGGGAACCAACCTGCCAGAAATATGCCCCACACATCCCAGGTTACAAAAGTAATTTACAGTGCTCAAGCTATTATGATACCTTCATATTATTACAATGCTTGTCCCTGTGAGGTTGGAGTATTTCAAGACAGAACAGACTTTTGATAATCAGGCTGTTGTGAGAAGGCTCTTTCTCACAGCTTCCCAGGGGGATCTCATTTGTTGGACTGACAGGAAGTGAATTTACGAGGGTTCCCTGCACATGGATATTCATAGGTACTTTTTTTTTCCTCCTAGCTCTTTATCCAGTCAAAGGAGAAAGGAAGGGAACGGTGTGAAAATACCACTTGGTACAAACACGTTGAGACGTTAGTAGGAGACCTACTGGGAATTATTTTATGTTTAATATCTTGAAATCTTGGCCATCTAGTAGGCAGAAGTGGATTTCAGAGTTTCATTAGATGACTCTGGAGTTCTGCCACGTCACAAGGTGTCATTACTTGAGTCAAAACTGTAAAAGAGAGAAAGGAGCTAGTGAAGAGTTTCATATGTGAGCCCCCTCTTTCTTTACAGGGCATGCAGCAGCAGGGCCCATATAATTTTATCTGAAGTTATCAGGTCATGGCAACACGTTTCTTTAGCTGTCTGTGGTATTGCTCTATTTTCTTGCACACGTTTCGTTGCTAGTATCATGTTACAAGGTCTTGTGATTTGGCAGGTCTTACACCTTTTCCTTTCTTACATGTTCTCTTAGATTAAGTCTTCTGCTGCAGAGATAGCCTGGTGGGGACTGCTAGCCAGCTTCTGGGCTGAGTGGCAGCAGCATCTGAAATGGAGCCTTGGACCTGTTGTCATTTTGCCTGATAAGCTGTCCAGTGTGTGCCAGAGGATGCCAGCTGTGCCAGGGATACTGATTGAATTGCCCACACTCTGGGCAGCTTTCTGCACCTTTCCACTGTAACTGTTTCCCAAGAGTACACAGCGGGACAGAAGACTTCTGCTGCACTAGACCGAGAAAAGAAGCCATTTGTTCCAGCACAGAGCTGGATCCTTTATCCCTGGCAAGATAGCACATATACTATAGGTGAAAACCCCATTAGCCCTTCCATGCCAAAGAGTGTCTGATGTTCATTTTCCTTACGTGGAACCTAAATTCTGCTCCTGTAACGTTATTAGATTTCTTTATATAGTTTTTGCCCCTGCATAACTGCTCCTACAAAGTACTGCTGTGCTTTACTCCAGAGCTGTTTGCGTCTTAGTAGCAGATGAAAACCTGACACAAACTTAAATGAGGTAGCTAGTTCAGTTGGTTAGTAAAGGAGCTACAGAAAATTTAACTTTATTGCATTCCTAATCTCTCTTGGAGTTTTCACAGATAGGTCTGTGTCTATAAGGAATCCACAACTTCTGGAAAATATAGTCCATTGTACAGCTATTTTGGACTTTCAGAGTTATGTGCTGTAAAATGCTCTAGAGCCTGATAGATTCCCAATCATGGGCTATTTTCATTCCTGGTTTTTTTCTGACAGAGAAGCAAGAAAAACATTGATTTCTCAAACAACTGAACAGTGTCCGAGTTTTCTATTTTTATTTCTGTTCTGGTACACAAAACCTAGATTTAGAATATGTCTGCTAAATCCCTCTACACTGTAAAAAGCAAATGACAGAGATGATTTTAATTCCCCTTGTCTCAGGACAATCTGAGGGACTGCCTCAACCTCTGTACACATAACACATAATACTGATTGCTTCATTATATGCCCATTTATAGCATTTCTCTAAAAGCACCTTCTCACTTGTCTACCTGTCACTGCTTGTTCTCTAGACAAGGTGCACTGTTGGGAAAAGGAGTATAATATGTGTGACATGAGAATCACAGTGCGCCAACATAGTTTTCAAGGATCTTTAGTGGTTGTCAAAGTTACAGCTCTCTAATAACAAGGTTATGGAAGCATGCCCCTAAGATGTAAATACAAAATTAAATATCATCTGCCCGGTCTTTTAATTTGTGTGCTGGCAAACTACTTGCTGGTTTAGAGAGAGAAACAGTTCTTTGAATGGGACTTGCCAGGAGAAGGGGAAGGGTACCCGTGTGTGCAGCCATGAGGCTTCTGATTTATCTGTGTTCTGTGCAAGTGGGTGGGTACTCCTCAGAGCTGTAGAGCTGAGGACAGGATAGCCCCATGGTAAGTGGCGTAAGTATGAAGGGAAATGATGTGTAGGGATAGTGAAGTATGTAAGGCATATCAAGGAGGAAAGAATTCATAAAAAAGGGACGTTCTGAGAAAGAAGGTACAGTGTAATGATGGGGAAGACCTTAGTAGATGTATTTTTTATGAAAGAAGGAAAAGGGATCAGATTAGGGTAATTGGAGGGGTCAGAGAAAAAGAGATGGTTTGTACAGACCAAGCATTTAAGCTTGACTCTTCAGGTGACCTGTTACCAGGTTTGAGATCAAATTAGGTTGGATATAATATCAATTTTAGTGAGCACATATATGTAAATACATGTTCAAAAGTACTTTTCAGAGCTGAACTCAACACTCTGTGGTGCAGAGAATTCTCAAATCTTTCAGACCTCCCTAGCACCTTTCAGGAACTGTTCAATACTTTCTTTTGTTCGCAAGTTAACTTTGCTTAAGCACTGCCCTCAGTCCCACTGGCAGCTCTTCCCATCTCCAAGTTTCTCAGTACACATGGCAGCTCTCAGCAGTTCAGGCTTCATTCACATGCCACTTGGCATGTAAATTCACAGAGTGAGCCCATTGCCAACTCTTGTCCTTCCCCTTCCTTGTTGCTACATTGCCATTTGTTGCATGAGAATGACATTGTGTCTTACCCAGTGTTCTTAACTTAGTGTTTTGGGGGGGAGGGGTTAGTCTTTGAGCTGAGTTAATCCAGAATTTCCTAGGTCCCAATTCTGTTCTAATTCTTCTCCACAACAGATGTCTAATCTAGCTCAGTCCATCTGTTGGGTTGCAAATGGCAGGTTAAATTGCATACACAAAACACAGGCGTTTAACAGGGCATACAGTTTACAGGGTGAAAATGGGGAGAAATCTCCTTCTCATTGATTCTGTTCCTCAAAAAGAACTTGTAAACAGATTTATTTCTTTTTTAAAATAAATTTTTAATCATGCAAGCTTTTTTTTTTTTTTTTATCTAAGCAGCTGCATGGCAAAGTATGGCCTAGTCATCTGTTTCTCCATGGGGTTTGTATTTGATTTTGCAAACAATCAGTTCTTGAAGAGAGTCAGTTTGCACTGCTCTCTCTCTCTCCATTATGTTGTATGCTTGGAGGAGTTTGTGTGGGCTATCATGCTTGGCTCCCACGAGAGCCCACATCTGGTAAAGGATAGAGTGTATGACCCCACTCCCAGTCTCTTCCTTACTTCCAGCCTCCCCCCATCATCTGAGAAAGTTAAACTAAAAGCAACATGTATGATGGCAAAGGTCCAGGTTCAAAATGTGTCTGTTATATGTGTTCAGTTCAAAAACAACATATCAAGGCGAGTGCAGTCCTTACAAGTAGCACCCCTGGGCCTTCTTTTATTCCAAAGCAGAGATATTTACCCAAGGAAAAGAGGGAAGTGATGGGGTAACAGAGTACACATGTTGTGAAAATATGCAGGCAGAGACTGAAGAAAAAATAACATTCTGCCACAAGTAGCTGCCTTGTTCCTCAACTATTTTTTTTTTCCTTCAGATTAGAACCAGCCATTTCTTGTGCTCTTTCAAGTACCTTCTGTGGTTTCCTGACAGCTGGCTGGAGAGGATTGAATCTGGCTTGAAAAATGGGCCATGGTCATGTTATTTTCAAGAGAGGAAAAGCAAAAATTCCCATAATGGTCAAAATTCACAGGTTTGAGTTGCAGTGGGGGTTTGTAGAAAATCAGTTTTGGATATTTTAACATATAACTTTAGTTAAAAATTATTAATAAAGAACAAGTATAGAATCAGCTCTTCATTTCTCTTCCCTCTGGTTCATTTATAATGGCAAGCAGTATTTCATGTGGAGTTGCAGCCTATCCTTTTTCTCTGGAGTGTGAGAGGAAAATGTCCAGCATCATAAAAGAGTATGCTGAGGTTTTTCTGAAAGTATTTTTTGTTTATTTGTTAAGGATACAATAACAGTTCTCTCACAAAAACTGTTTCATTAACAGAAAGATAAGTCTGAGCAACAGTCTGCAGACTGGTATTCTTGCTCCCAGCTGTCCTGAGCCTGAATTGAAAATATTGATACATCCCCAGCTTTATGTTCAAGCAGATGGTTTCTGTTAGGAGTTATAAACCTTTCTAGACTTTTGTGCTTTTGTGAACAAGTTCTCTTTTTAAAATATTTTAAAAAGAGAATATTGAGTTCACAGAAGTGCTAACTTATTTGACCTGTGTTTTAGGGCTTGAGTCTTCCTCTTGGGAACAGGGTTCACTACCCCTGCAGCCAAAGGGCACAGCCCAGAAAGGTAGTCCTGTCAACTGGTTTTAAGGAAAGAAAGCAGAAGCAGCGTGAGAGGTAGAAGAGAAAAATGTCAGCAGGAGGCAGCAAGTAGAGAAAGTCAACTATCATGCCTGGCTATATGGGGAGAGTCAAGAAAAAGATCCTACTACAGTAGAACATGAGAAAGATGAAAGTGTTGATTGACTCTTGACCTTTGAACAGATGGATGAACAAACAACCCCAGGCAGTGGCAGAGCACAACTCAGACATGTGCAGCATCATGGGGAGTAGTGGGACTGAATGAGTAGAGAACTAGAACCATGTCACCTTATCGAGGCATACTCTGCACCAGCAACTCTGCATCCTTCAGGATGTCTTTCAGAGCATCTTTCTTTTCTTAGCTTTAATAGCATGTTACCGTCCCCTCTGCAGAAGAACTAGAATGGGGTCAAAGGAGAGTATTATCAGCATTGTTCAGCCCATCCATAACACTTACAGAGACTCATTTGAGGGCAATTTTAATAAGGGTGTTTTTTGCATTATGAACAGACATGCTTTAAGAACTGGAATGGAAGCCCATTCCATACAGCCCATTCACTGAACAAAGGGATTTTTGGTGGGTAATTGGGATTAAAATAGTCTCAATTCTTACTCACAGCTAACTCCTTTACAGTGTGAATAAGCAGCACAGTCTGATGGGTAGAAGGTATTGGTGGAAACTTGGAGCTCCTTTCTAATGTTTGCCCAGCTCTGGACTTGTTGAGTGACAATGGATAACAAAGGTGCACAGTTTCAGCCAGTAGTTAGTAATGTTGAACTACTTTGTGAAAACGTGTGGGATAATTAGTTAGCATCTGCAAAATGTTTTGAAGGTATCATTTTCCATATTTCTGGTCATTGTGACAGTGCATCATACTGAGTGGTTTAAGAGACATCTGTTAAATTCAGTAAACAGATGAATGTGTCTCTTCATATCCTCTCATGTCCAAATGATAAAAGCCCACCAATAATAAAATCCTGCCAATAAGAAATTAAAGGGATTGAGTCAAATGAAGCTATGCCCATCGCTAATGATTTGGCTTACTAACTCCAATGTCTTTATCAACAAAATTTATAAATACAAAATTTATCAATTGAGAGGTCTGCGGTCATAATCTATGTCTGTTTTCATTAGGGGTTTCTGCACAAAAACAGTTGTGGAAGAGTGTGTTTTATAGTCATTGTAGAGTGAGCCTTTTCAGGGTGTTAATGCTCCTACATTCACACCAGAAAGTTGATTTGGCTTCTGGAAGTAGTATTGAGTGCCAAACCAGATTACTCCTACTGTGTAACTAGTTTTCACCTGTTTTTGTGTACAAAGCAGTAATGAAAGAAGACTTCTTGGAATAATTTAATGGTTAGAGGAAGGTAGTGCTATTCATGGCTTTGCTAGGCAGTAGCCTAAGTATACTCAGGGATTGTTTGCAAACTACTTTAACTCTCTGTAAAGAACCTTCCCTGTCACAAAAAATGGGTGTAAGAATATTACCACCTGTGCAGGTTCTACCAATTTTCAGGCTTTGTTATGCATTAGCTGTAATGTTTGATGTTTCAAATCACTAACTATTCTTATTGTCGCACCATTTTTTTTAAAGTCTCTCTTTTTTTCTGATTTTGGTATGATTGACTATCATAGCAATAGTCCTGTTTTTCATATGACATACTGTACTCACTATTGTTTGAAATTGCCATTAGAGCACTTGACAATAACATTTTCTTTCTGAACTGACTTGTATTTTTTCCAGCACTGATTCTTTTCCTTTTCCTTTCCTGTTTATCTAAAGTAGCTGAAGGAAAAGGACACATTGCGTCAAGGCTGATAGGACAAGAATTAGACCTACTGAATGCGCTGATTGCATTCAGGCTTATGAGCACTTCCTTTCTCCTCCCCCATACTCAAAGCCAGCTCTGCTCCATTCTTTGGGCAGGCAGGATATTGAGATTCACAAGGACTCTACTCTTTCAAGTATTGGGAGACCGTGGTTCTTTCTGATTTCTTTACAAAGCCTGAGGAAAACAGGTACAGGGGTCAGTGAGAATGGAGAGTTTCATATTCCCCTCATTTCAGGTAGTATGTTACCCTGGGAGTAGTAGTAAAGGAATAAAAGGTTTGCTGTGATTTGGTGCTCGGGATTGGTTACAATTTAAAACTTGACATGGGCTTATTCCAGAGCCAAATCCTGAAGTGATTTAGCCCTACTGCATACATGTTTACTTCTGTGTCGTTATGGACATAATGGGAGAATTTGCCCTTAATTTGCAAAGGATTTGTTAACATACAGAAATCCCACTGGTTTAATTTAAATAAATCTAACAGGTTTACTGGAACTCGTGCCACACCCCTGTTCGTCCTCTGTTTAAGCTGCATTTCACTAAGCTTGTACAAGAGTTTGCAATAGTTTGAGTAAATTGGATATAAACTGTGCATTCACTTAAAGCAGTGTAATTTCCCTATGTAAACAAGAGCAAAGTCAAAACCTATGGACAACCCCCTTCCTCCGGATGCAGCTGGAAGGTGTCCCTGCCAGTTACCACGGTCCTCTGTTGGCCACCTCCAACTGCTTGGCCATGGACGGGGTTTGTGTTTACGCTCCCCGGTATGTTTTGGGGTGTAGCATAAAGGTGCATTAGCTCAAACCACTTGTTTAAACTGATGTGACAAATCTTGCCTGGAAGCGCTCACACCGGTGTCTCTGCCAGCTGCTGGGGAGGCAGCAGCCCTGAGCAGGGTGGCAGAGAGAGGCAGCTGGAGGGCAGCAGTCTCTCAGACTAGGACAGCTGTTTGCAGAGGGAGCATCTGCCCGTTGGCTAACTTGCACACGAGCTAGATTCTCTTCAATCAGCTTATTCACACTTTATCCCTTACTAAAGACTTCAAAGTTGATTTAATTTACGAGTCAAGGAGCATCAACTTCTATTCACTACTGTGCCAGTATTCAAGCTGTCAGACATCATGAGATTTGTCTACTGTAAATTGTTTCCATTTCCCAGTTAGTGCAGAATATTCAAGAGAGCAGGTTTCAGTTCAAAATCCAAAGGGACTCCACTTGCCATTTGTCTTAGGGGTTTCTTTACTGTCTGTAATTCTAACTCCAGAATATTTTCGCACTGCTACTTTTTAGTTTTACTCATTGCTTGATTTCCCATTGTTGACCAAAAGCAGCCTGTTTTCTTTCTACTACCTTCAGTGGAAGTGGGACAGGGTCCAATTACCTCTGTGATAACCAGAGATCTTTTACAAATACCTGAAAAAGCGCTTTAGGATTAAGAAGGAACATGTAGGAGCTCGTGTGCTGCATTCAGTAGTGACTGAAAAGTGGATCAAATAATTTCTTTCTGTGTTTTCCCAGGGTTCAGCTCCATAGCAGTTTAAACTACTCAGTCTGCTGTGCTCCTACTCACTCAGCTCCCAGCTATGTGTTCCACTCTCCTTCTGTTGCTCTGGTACTGGCACTTTCCTGACCTGAATAGTTGCATGAACTGGCTAAAACTGGCTGAAAAACAATCCTGGAGGATTTTTTTAGGCCACTCAGCTGAGACTGGTTGAAGGTGCCATGGAACTGCATCTTTAGATAATCGTTCATCAGTTGCTCTGAGCTTTCCAGTTACGTAAGAGAGTGCTGCCTGCTGCTGTTTCCAGGACAGTTTCTGAATTTGGTGGCCTGTATTTCCTAGCTGACTTCCAAATGCAATTCTCCATGCAGCCAGGACCTTCCGTAAACATAAAGCAATATATATTCTTAAAGCCACTGAAAAGAGTGTCCTAAGTTGTTTTACAGGATGTTTAACATCACAAGGAGTTCGATTTCAGCAGTGTAAGTCTGCAGACTTATATTATTAGACATTTGGCTCTATAAGATTGGGCCTACTTTGTCTTTAACAATCACTGACAGTTTGAAGACATTTGCCTTTCAGAAGAAGTCCCTAGCAAGAGCAGGAATTAGAGTTTCCTTTGCTGTAGTCTATTTCTTTTCCCTCCCAGCGGGGAGCAAGTTATCACCTTGATTCCCTCTGTAAGAGTTCTTCACTCTTATGTTGACATACAGAACTGCAGAGCAGCGTATACATCTATGATGAGACTTAGAACTTTAGTCCTTCTTCTTATCTTTAGTCTTCCTGGTAAGAGTCAGTGGTCCAACCTGAGGTCAGCTAGGGAAAACCACCTGGAACCTTTGTTGTTGATGTCAGCAGAAAAATCCCAGAGTGAATGGTCAGAGCCCATACATCGCTCCTGTCCTTAGGCTTCCTCTGCCTGATTGAGTGACTACGAACTGGCAGACAGTGCAGAAGCTTGTGCTGCTGCTCATCCATCACACGGATGGTTAGAGAGCTTCTGATCGCAGCATTCTTAGGGCTTTTTATTTTTTAGCAACACTTATTTGCAGGTGGAACAGAATGAAAAACTTCAATCAGGCAATCGTGGTTTGTTTTTGCTACGTTTCTCTATCTGTTGAGTAATCCCTGGCAAAGAAGAGTGATAAGGAGTTAATGGATGGCTGTGCTTGTAAGTACACAAGCACGTACCACTACACCTGCAATACCAGAAAGCATTTACAACAAAGGCATTGCAGACACATGAAAGTGCAGGCAGTGACCTCCAAAGGAAGTCCGTGGATATAGGCATGGAATTGCCCCTGTTATCCATGGAGCAGGAAGCATCTGGGTATATCAATGTGTTCTAAGTGATCTGTTAAGGAGTTTAAGGTTGTTTTCAATGTGTTTGGTCATTTGGACATAGGAATTGCTGTCACCTTGTTGTTGATGGACATGCAGAGCTAGTCGCACCATGATTGTTGCAGTTGTCTTATACCTTCCATTATAAAATACTGTTTTCATCTAATTATACTTTACCACAGCATTTGAGCCAAAAATGCATATATAAGGGACTTGTTTCTGGATGGGTTTGTTGGAAAGTTTCTTCAAAAAGTTTGTGTTGAGTTAGGAAGAAAGTAGTTGCCTTACAAGTGTTGAAAGCAATTCTTTTCTAACAATCTCTGTGGCCTCCATTTTTGACTATAGATTGCACTTTATTTATGGATGAATGGGGTGTTAGGAGAAATAAAAGGAAAGAAGTTTTATTTTCACATGAAAATTTACACATATAGTCATATTCTAAGCATGTTCTAGCGCAAGCTTGAGTCCATTTTCTAACCTTTCTAACCTTTTTCTAACCTTTAAGAACTGTTGGATCGCTGGAAGGTAGAATTAGGACATAGGAAGTTAAGCTGTATCTCCCGTTTCACAGTACCCCTCTGGGCATCTTGAAGGAACTGAAATGGAAAGCAGAGAGCAGTAGAATCAGGACAGTGATGGACTGGGAAACTGTTGAAGCAGAAGACCGTGGAAGTGATAGCCACAATGAGGTTTAAAATTGGTATGGCATAAGAGGAGATCCGTGTAGGAAGATATAGCTTAACGGCACTCGTTTCCAGACCCTAAATGTATGCTGAGGTTTTTGAATCTTGCTATTTCACTGTTGCATAGCAATTGGTCGACAAGATATTTGCTTCATCTCCCTCTTGCCTTTGGAAAGAACGCTGTATTTGTGCAAACAGTTAAAAGTATACACCTTAGATCTAAAGTTATCCAAACCCTAAAAGTACCGGCATTTTTCTGTGATGGAATGCAATGTGACATTTTAAATTAATAAGTGTTTGACAACGCTAATCCAAAGCCTGGTATTTTGGCTCTAGAATTTGATGTTTAGTACAACTGAAACTCAGTAAATTTGGGGGAAAAAATGCCATGTATAGCAACAAGTTCAAACCCTGATGTCTATTGTCTGCAAACATTAAGGGCATCTCATTTGTGAATCTTCTGAGGAAAGCAGTTTAGTGGTTCTGTCTAGAGCAAGGGGTCTTTCGGTGAACTACAAGGCAAGAATTCGATGTAAATAACAATTTAAATTTTAAAGATCTCTTTGGTAAAATTGTATCTACTTCTTTGGTACAAACAAGTTCATGGTAAGGACATCTTTTTACTTCGGTAATAACTGCATTTTTTTCTTTCCCTAAGTTTCTTTAAACTTTTGGAGTGCTTGTGAGTAACTTGAGTTTGACCTATTTCTAGCAATCCCAGAACTTGCTTCAAACTCTGGCTATTCTGAAATGCTCTGTTTTGATACTAGCAGCATTTAAGCCCTTCTCATTTCCCCCTAAGACTGGAAACTCTCTCTTGATTTCTGAGGGGAAAGGAGTGGCCTGAAATGATAAAATTGCCTTAGGAGACTATAAAATTTATCATGAGATGGAGTTTCTATTAGCATATAAACTTGTCTTTGGCTTGGTTGCATCTCAGAGTTTATCAGAACACACACAAATAGTTTCTGGTTCTAAGAAGCGCGTAGTCCTCAGCTTTACATATGGCCCTCTCCAAACCACAAGTCACTAAAGAATGTCAGTGTGATGTTTGGCTAGTTAGAGGAGGGCAGCGCTCCTGAAGCAGACTTGTGGTTTTATCCCTGCAGCAAGAAGACTCAAACGTTAGAGAGAGATTATTTTCTTTCACGTGTTATAGTTTATTTTTTTCCCCAGTCTGAAGTAGCAGCACCTGTGTAACCTTATTTAACTGCCTTCACACATTTTTCTTTCCCTCAGCTAACATTCTGCCAAAGTGACAAACTTTCCTCACTTTGAACTGCAGAACACCATGAAAGCTGGCATTTCTCAGCCATGTCCAGACTGTAAGTCTAGTATGCACTGTTCATTGGGACCTGTCATTTTATTAATACTGTAAGAACATGCCTGCTATAAGACAAGAATAAATCTTAGAGAGAAGCTGTTACAACTTGCTAAAATAAAAAATGAAAAAAAAGAAAAGGTTGATGCATATAATGATCTATTGTTTGCTTAGCCCTGAGTCTTTCCCAAGGATGGATCATTACAGATAAGTTGCTACTGCTCTTTGAGTAAGAATTTTTTCTCCAGCAGAGGCTGTGAGGAACATATATCCATGAACTTGAATTCAGTGTTAACAAGAGGAGCTTGCAATTATGTTTCCTTAACTTTAAGTTGACAAAAATTAAATAAATAAAAACTAGTATATTTTACAACCTCTAAGTCCTTTCTCATCATCTGGGGACATGAGGGATGTTCATTCAGTTTTTGGCTTCTCAGCTCATTCTGCTAATGAGAATGCCACTTAGGCTGGGCTATTTGAAACCTGCATATAAAGTTCACCAAGGACAACAGAGGCTTGACACTTGTGACATAATTAATTTCTACTCTCTGGGACCCTACAGAAAAATTATGATAATCATTGTTTCATCCGAACTGAGGAATCTTGTCTCCATTCCAGGTCATTTTCCACTCACAACAATCTATCTTTTTCTGTCTGTGCAGTGATGGTAGTTCATAGCAAATGATCTGCCATGTGGGTAAGTGGCATTCAGTTCCTCACTTGCTGCTCTCTGCCATCTGGTGAAATTGCTTTGCTATCTCTTACTTTTTATCCAGCCTAACAGAGCTGACTGTCCCTGGAGTGGCCTAGAATTGATTTCAGAGAAATCCAGGTCTGTGAAAAGATAGATGCAAATTCCTAGCCAGAGGAGACAATTAGTAGCCTAATTCAGTCTTCTTTGAGCACAAAATACCTGCCTTCCAGTGATCCAGAAGTCTCCTATTTACAGTGAACAGCCCTTTTGTTAAAGCTCTTACTAACATAGGGAAAGGATTTTGTTAAAATACTAATTTTATTTCCATAGGGAAAGGAGTTTGTTAAAATACTAGTTTTATTTCCATAGTATCACTTTAAACATGAGCCAACTCTATGTTTTCAAGAGAACCAATGAGGCTTGAGATTTTGTTTTTAATTAAAAACCAGCAAAGGTGGGGTTTTTATTTCGTTTCCCGTCGAATGCATTTGAAGCACCTCTGTCTCCAGCTGGCTGCGGGAGCAGAGCCAAGCCATAATGGTTTCAAGCCCAGTGTGTGCATAGGGGAGAGGGTTTTCACCTGATTGATGGCTCTGAAAGCGTTTGCAGCACAGAGTGCTGAAGCTGGTAGCGCTGAAGTTGTTTGGAAGATGAGAGAGAGTAGGTGGATGTGTTTTTCAAAACTTGGCAATTCTTCCCTGTCAAATGCAGTAAACGACATACGAAGGGTCTCATTTCATCAGCTTTTGGGCACTCTGCTCCAGGAAACCTTTTGAAGTGGTTGCCAGACATTGAAGCTGAGAGGGGTTGAACATCCTCACTGTCCTTTTCTCTGGCCTTATAGCCATTCTTTCAGCTGTGCTATCGTAAGTTTTGTTACTGGGCCCATCTATCCTTTAGAACTTTGTAGGAGTAGGCCTGAAAATTAATTGTGCACCATGTATTGCTTAAAAATGCAAAGCAGTGTGACACTGAAACACTTCCACAACCTTGGTATCCTTCTCAACCTTACAGAACATTTACTGCTTCTCAGGCCTCCTATTGCTCCAGTTTTAGCCTGGGTTTCTTAGGAAATTCATAGTATCTCTACCTGATCTGTTACACAATGGCTGCATTGTCATTTCCTTAGGTATAATAAGGTTATTGGCCAGAGTGACTTAAGCTTTGCCTTGGGGCCTTGTGATCTTGCAGTCATCTTTATGGCACCTCACTAGTGGGAATGCTTCCAGCATTATGCTGTGGAGGAGAAAAGGAAACATCTTTGTAAAGGAGTCTGCTCTCAATCATCACATGTGGGTAGGAGTGAGGTGTATTATGTTCAAAGTTCACAGGTTCAAGGAGCAGGAAAGAGGATAGGGTGTTAAGCAGAATGTGAAATGACCCCAGGGTTGCACTTTGGAGGCATTGACTTTTTAACTGGAGAGGACAAGACATCCTTAGGAGCACTTAAAAGTAGAAAAAAGGCAGAAGAAATATGGACACTAGAAAAAAGGAAGGAGACTGAGGAAAGGACAAAGGGCAAGGTAGCATAAACCTTGCTCACTGGGATGTGGGTCTGTAAAAATGGGGCTGGATATTTGAAAGTGTGTTTTTCTGCAGGTTGTCAGGTTCCTGCTTCTCACCAGCTCAGAAGGTGCATGCATGGCCTGTTTCGTGATAGATTAGTGCTTCCGTGTGGAACCATAAAGCGCAGATATGCTTGAAGATGGGCAGGTGGCAAGAGAAATTATCTGAGTTTTGTCAAAAGCCAAAAATTCAGGGAGACAGACGTTTGGTTTCAGTTCTGGGCAGATGCTCAGGTCAGGTCTTATTTTGTCCAAACCACTTCCCCTACCCTTAGGCGTGATATTTTCAGAGCGAAAGGACAGGCAAAGCCCAGGGAGATTCCAGAACACTGCTTGTTTGCAGCTGGCTGGCCACGGCATTCATCAGCAACAAAGCAAGGCTCCCTCTTCTCCCGCGGATACAGCGAGACCCCGGACTTGCGCACGCACACAGGAGCGTGCACACGCGTGCATGCACACACACCAGAGCAAACCAGTTCTTCCCTGTCTGCTGGGGAGGCTTTGGTTACAGTGTCTGAAGCCAGAGATTTCATTAATCCCTTCGGACTCCTGAGTGCTGTAGCCTTGCCTTTCTCAGCTCCCAGCCAGAAAAATCCTCCCCCTTGCCGCCCTCCCTTTCCAGCACGCACAACACAGAAAGCAAAAACCGACCCAAGCTTGCCTTTGCAGCTGGGACTTATCAGCCAGAACACACACATGTAGGTCATCCATGGGAACTCAGCAAAGTGTTGGATCAACAAGAGCGCTGGGGGGGTGCGGGGCAGCGGGAGGAGGAGGGATGGAATCCTTTTTTATTATCATTATTATTATTATTATTGTCTGCTTTTTTAGAAAGGAAAAGGAAGAAAGATTACAGCAGCTTTTCTATTAAATGAAAAGATTAGCATGCCGTGGATGCTTTGCAGGGGCGTGATGAGATTTGCAGCAGATGAGTTGGTTGCTAGGCAATGCTAATGAAAAGCAGGCTTTCAAAACTTCTGTGCTGTGTGGGCCTAAAAGTTATCTAGCCTCCCTCTTGCAGCACCCCCCATCCCTCCCACCCCATGCAACCTTCCAAATATTTATAAAATCCTCACCAGGACCAGAAAGACGGATGCTGGACTGGGCTTTTGACTACTCGCTCTTCCTAAGCTGCCCAGGAGACACATACGCACGCACATGCACACAACTTTGCTGATCTTCTTTTCCTTCTTAGAAAGGTAGCTGAAAACAAAAAAGCAGAAAACAAAACAAACAAAAGAACCCCGAAAACCGAAACAAAAAAACCAAACGAAAATAAAACAAACAAAAACCCACACAAAACACACTCCCAAAAAAAAAAAAAAAAGAGAAGAAAAGTTAGCAGTCGCTCCCAGAGCAGCTCGGTCTCCAATTTCAGAGTTCAGTCAGAGTTTAGGGCTTGCATGTGTGTGCGTGTGCATGTTGGGGGTAGGTACGTGTTTGTTTTCAATTTCTCTCCATGCGTTTTCAAGCTGGGCTCTAGCTCTTCCCCTCCTCCCATCCTGCTTCAAGCCTCCTTTCCCTTTCAAGGCCTTCTGACACAATGAGCTTATTTTCCCATGCTCCCTGTGAAAGCCGGGGTATGTGCGTGAAAGCTGCAGCCTCAGAGGACTCTTTAAATACAGAAATTGAACATTGCTGAAGTTACAGACAGGGTTTCTGCCATTTTTACAAATGACCTACGTCTCACTCGCCTTCTCAGAAGTATCAGCATTCTTAGATATCTTACCATCTGTCTCTCTCATTTGTTTTTTTAAGCGAATTTAGTGTCAGTATGATAGCATTGAAGACTGATGTTTACTGCTTGCTCCACACTCTCTTTATTGCTGTGGCTAGCGTGCCTCAATCCGAAAGCAAAGGCCTTTTAATATGAGCAAAAAAGGATATTTCCATGCTCAATTCTAGGCTACAGCTGCCAAAGAGACAGCATTTAACAAGGTCTAATTCTAAATAATCCAATGGGAGCAACATAAAAAATGAAAAATGTCATGAAAAACCAACACTTCAAAGTTACGGAGTTACCTTGGACCTCTAGATTGGGCAGGGGAACCTGCAGAAGCAGTGCCTCGTGCACTGCCCACTTTGAGGTTTCACCCATCCCCTGCCACAGTATACCACACTGGATGTGAAGGGCTGTAGTCTCATATTAATACCAGTGTTTATTTTTCATAAATGCTTCTCGGGAGGTAAGAGGTTAGCGTGAATTGGAAACAGAATTTAAAATTACTGTGAATATGAGTCTCCTATGGTGGTCCCATAAAGGTAGTCCAAACTGAATCATTAATGGTCTTGGTCGAGGTCTGCAGAAGTCAGTGGCTTAATGAAAACAAGAGCCTGTGGAGGTTTTGTGGGATTTTTCTGTCTTGTTTTGTTTTAAAACATGCTGGAGCGGCTTTGTTTTTCCTGGACTCTTTCTCTGTGATGCCAATATGAATTGTTAATCAATAAGAAATTCCTTGGGCAGCTGGATTTTGTGGGGCTGCTGCAGTGACCTCTTTACGCTGTATTTCAGATGGCAGAGACCAATATGTTCTTTTTTTTTTCCTTCTTTTTTCTACCATCAGCACTGTTTTAGTCGGTACTACATTGGATAGATGAGATATTAAACCAATGTCCTGATCATATGTGATCTCAAGGCATTCCCTCCAGAAGTTAATCTCTCAGTTATCAGTTAGGGGAATTTCGTTTTGCTTCCATAAATTCTCCTGCTGTTTCAATTAAATAGGAATGGCAAATTTCTAAATGCTTGGGAATACAGCCAGCTGCTGTGTGCAGACTGTGGGATGACTATTCAGGTAATGCTCCATTATTTGGAGTAAGAACTTGCAGGACGCACAACAGGATGTGTTAGGGAGTGTGGTAAGGGCAAAGCAACCACGTGCCCCCCTTCCTCTCCTTTGTCAGGCCAAGCAAAAATGCCTGGATGGTTCTTCATTTTTGAAACCTGGCTCCAGGCATTTCAAGTCTGGACAGACAGGCCTGCAAGGTGGTGTTGGCCATTAGAAAAGGAAACTTGTTTTTCATGTTTTTCCTAAGCTGTTGTGTAGTGTTTTCTGGCTTGGCTAACTGCTGCCCCCAGCTCAATTTCAGTTGTGGATATAAGCATTCCTTTGTGTAGCTTGGTCTTCTTCACAGAATCACAGAGTATGCCTCTTCTGCCCTGCCCATCCGTCCTGAAAAGCCTGTAACCATTCAACAGGGCATTCCAGTCACAGATCTCATCCCGCCAAGTTTCACTTATGCCCATGATGATCTCTGGGACTGGGTCAAAGCTTTGAGCTCCTCTTGTTGGTTCCTCATGCCACATTAGTGTAGAAACATTTGAGGTGTGGTACCTTGTAGCCAACACCTCCTGAGAAAGATTGAAGGGATACCATGAGTGCTTGTTTTCTCAAATTTGGGTACTCCATCCCATCACTCATCACTGGTGAGCCTGGTTTTGTCTCTTTCCCCCTTCCAAGCTAGTTTAATGCTCTGTCAATGAGCCCTGCTAGCCCTGCTGTGCTAGAACCCTTTTCCCTCTCTGAGATAGGTGCATCCTCTCAGGTGTCAGTAGACCAGGTGTTGAGTAGATCATCCCATGGTCAAAAAACCCAAGATTTTTCTGATTACACCAGTCTTGGAGCCACTCAATAAGCTGAGGGATCTGTGTATTCCTATTGATATTATTCCTTGTTACCAGAAGAATCAAGGAAATAACTACCTGTGCTCCTGATCCCTCTACCCATTGTCCCAGGGCCCTGAAGTCTCTTTTGATTGCCCTTGGACTTTTTCTTGTTTGAACAAGCAATACTTTGATATTTTCTAGAATAAAGGTGTTGGATTTGTTTATAAAGTAGCTGACCCATTTCAAGTGTGTAGCTGAAAGCATTCCTGATAGCAAAGTTTCCTTCACATAAGACTTGCCTGTGTGCCCACTGAAGTCAGTGGAATTTCTAGGGAGTAAGATAAGGTACATAACAGATTTGGGGGTAAGGACTAGCAGATCTGTGGAAGCAGAGCAGTATTTGCTGATCAAGAGATAGCGAAATATTCACATTTTCCCTTAAAAAAACCTGTGTAACTGAAATTTGCTTTGGATTTCTGATTCCATGACTGCCACTACCATCCCTACTGATTGTTTGGAGAAGGTCCTCTGCGGTTTCACACACACTCAATTGATCATGAATGAAGCTAAGAGCAGTTATTAATCTTACTGCCTGGTTGCACTCTAAACCCCCTTCTAATCCTGCCTCTGTTCTCTTAGACAAAGAATGCAGTGAGATGAAGGCAGGATCAATGCCAGCATGGAGCTGCCCTTTTTAGTAGTTGTCGTGGCAGGGTTTTATACATCAGCAACACTGAGTGGTTCTCAGTGTACTGGGGTAGAAGGGAGTGAAGATCAATTGAAAGGGTCAGATGTTGTGCTCCTGAAGGGATGGCAGAGTCCCATCCTGACTTTTGGTCTCTGGTGAATTTTTCGGTTCCTTGTATTTAGTGACTGACCCAACGAGACATTACAGCCCTACTGCCCTTTGGAGATCCATGAAGAGCTCAGCACAAGCTAAGAAAGGGTGCATTGTGTCTTTGATCCAATGGGCAGTATTTCACAGGCTGGCAGATTTAATAAAATCTCAGAGGAACCTCAGCTCATTTTTTAAGAGGCTTAACTTTGAGTTAAAAGTTCTCTTTACTCCTGCATTGTTGGAGACCATTCCCTTCTTGTGTGCTGCCAGAGGACCTGCAGGGAATTGGGGCTTCATGAGCCCATATTGGATGTAGGCAACTGGTTGAGACTGGTTAGAAATCTGCAGGAGGAATAGCGGGATGCAAGAATCTTTCTAAGCCTTTTTGTGTTTCTCAGTCTTTGAAGTCATCCAGTGCCTCACATGCGGTGTGAAAGCTTTGCTCTGCACCTGAAAGGAAAACCAAGCTACTGATAAGGCCTTTTGGTCAGCCATTTTGAGCTGCATGACATGAAAAGCTGTCTAATACCACTACTTCAGTAATGTTATTTGTTCCACCATCAACACTGAGTTATCCAGCTGAGTTCACAACTAGAAACATGAACAAGTTCATTATCAGGAAGCCGTCCCCTGATACAGTGCTTATAGACATAGCCAGAAAGCAAGTATGAAGTTGGAGAATATCTTACAAAGACTGATAAATAGATCCTTGGAGCTTCAGGTAGTGCCATAGTTGCTTGTTTGAACTTGGTAATCTAATGAAAAAAGCAAAAGGTGGGGAAGAAGAGCAGGGAGTCAGGCAGGCTGGAAGAGATCCCCTTGAGCAGCAAGCTTTCTTTGATGTTCAGTGCTGAGAACTGGGAAGCAAATCGCACGGTGCCATTTTGGAGTGTAGGTCTAGAGCAGGTCAAAATCTGAGAACTGTAGAATACTGAGATGTGCAGAGTTTATTTTTGAACATCTGAACACTTTAACCAATACTCTGCTCACTTCTGTTATTGTTATGGAGGTGCTGATTGCGGACTGCATGGGTAATTTCACAGCAAGAGTTCCAGGGTAAGCCATATGTTGATCCTTCAGCCTAACATCATAAGGCACAACTATTGCTAGGAAAATGTAGTGATTAGTTTGAGGGGGGTGAAAGGATTTTGCTTAGATTTTCAAAAGTGCAGGGTAAATACTTTTGAAGTCCCAAGCACTCAAATATTACCCTCTTGTGAGAAATGAAATACAGGGCTCCTGGTATTTCAGTCACCACTAACTGTAAAATAGAATCCTTTGAAAACTCAGAAATTCACTGCTAGGTTGCTGCCCGCTCCCATGGACATGACAGGCTGCTGGAGCTTTGGATTTGCAGAAAAAAAGAGAATCTCCATCCAGAGACTAGTAGTTTGAATTTTTATTGTCATTGACGTTTCGCCTTCTTGGTGGATAAAGGTTCACTTAATTTAAGAGGCTTTACCATGAGCAATTAGTCAAAATTCACACCTGAAATGACTGGAAATGGGGAAGAGAAGGCTTCAAGCCCTCCTTTATAAGACTTTTGCAAATGTATGCTTCTTGTATAATATAGCAGCTGAGGCCCCCCAATCATTGATCCCTGTAAGATCCAGCAGAACCATGCTCCCTTCCTGCTGGCAGATGCATAGATGAACAAAATACAGTCTCCACAGACACTTTTAAGATAACTCCTTTCTTGAGAGAAGACAGCAGAGAGGAACAAATGCTTTCAGGGAGAAGAAACTGCTGTTTGGAACTCATATGTCTAGGGGCACTGTTGAATATCAAGAGAAAACAAAGTTAAATAAACTTCCACAAAGGAAGAGGCAGTCATGTAAAAGGCAAAGATGATTTGTGAGATTTTGCAATAGCCTCCCAAGGGGAGCAAGGCATTTTGCTTGAGACTTTTAAAATTAGACTGGACAGAGCAATGGAAATTCAGCATACGGGCCCCCCATGGGACAGTGTGGATAAGCCACTGCCGTCTCCCTTTGCATGTTCCCTTACTCTTTTGTAACTCTTCCTGAATACCTCCATTCCAAATAATCATTTGCCTTCCCCAGGCACCCATCCTGGTTCTCTGTCCCTCCCCTTTCCCTTTTCCTTTAAGAAAGGAGCTGTGTTTGATTCATGGTGTCAGCTATCTTCCAAGCTCCAATCCAGTCCCAGGGGTAGGAGCTCATGGGGCTGATGAGGGTAGGAGTGATCAACTGCAGGCTTTCCTGTTGCTGAGCTTGCTGCAGGCCTGACCGTTTTTAAGACCTCAACAGATGTTTCTGCTTAGAAACTATTGGCATCTTTATGGACTGGTTTTTCCATTCTTCCCTCCCAGCCTGTGTCCCAGCAGCTATGAATTATGTAAGACTGCATTCTAGCCTTTTCTTTATTATTACTTCTGTAGATGTATCTCAAAGAAGTACATCTACAGTTCTGTCTTTACCTAGTTTTAGATGTGTCAGCTTTCTCTTTGACCAAAATACCTACCTACCCTTAGAAACACTTAGAGGCCTTTTCATCTTTTTTTCAGATACAAATGCCAAAAATATAAATACAAGAATCCTAGTTCCTGGCTTCAGATTCAAGATGTCTCTCACTGTTCATACTGTGGTTTTGATTGATATGCCTTTCGCTTAGAAGTTAACCCCTTGCTATGGAGTTGCCTGTATTTGTCTCTTACAGCTGGTGCTTAGAGAACAGTAATTAATAACAAGTAATGGAAGGAGATTTAGAAACTGCTGCTGGAGCTCAAAACAGCTCCAACAAGCATCATCCCCACCTGGCTTAGTGGTTTAGCTGTCAGTTATTAGAAATGAACACATTTCAGACAGTCTTGAGTAGAATAAAAGCACTGGGCTGGTTTATTTGCTCTGTTGATAAGCACTTGTAATCCTGCAAAATACGCACTGTAATGTGTGCAGGGCACCTGATGCGGTCTGGGTAGACTTAACCCTTTTATGTTGTACAGCAAAACTTCAAAGCTCAAAACTGGCCAGATTAAGTTTCTTAAAAAGATGATGTAAGTAATATGTGCAAGACCACATGCAGATTACTTTAACTCACGAGACAGAGAAACTTGCTGCATTGGAAAATTTGGCATGGCACCACCAGACTACTGCTTGATTTCAGACGTACTATAGTAGCAGAAATAAGCTGTTTCCTTCTTTGGGAACACACTACTAGAAGGAGACAGAGTAGTTTAGCCAGCGTGCCACAGCCAAATGTGGAATTTTCATGCAGGCCTATGTTTAGTTATTACAGCAAAGGGTTGCTGTAAATCCTCTTGATGCACTTAGCAACTGAGTTCCCGCTGGAAGAAAAGCACATCTTTGCCAATATAATACTATCGTTGTTCACCACCTCAAACTTTTTCTGTGAGTGTGCTGCTCTGACAAGGCACAATGTCATCGCAAGTGGTCCTTTTGGCATTTTACGCTTTCATCAATAGTGCTGCTGATAGAAAGTTGCTGAGTAGGTTACTTCCTTTTATTTACTGTGTATGTATACTTCTCTAGTAACAGCCAAGCAGGTACACATTGTCCTACCCAGGTGCCTCTGCACTGCTTTTGCAGGACTGTGAGGGCAAGAAAAAGACTCAGCCCTTTCTTGGTACCTTGTCAGAGACTGCCCAGCCAGAGAGGCAGTGGTACTGGTGGGTGTGATGTGGCTCTGGATCACTGAAATAAGCTGGACTGGTCATCTGGCCAACTAGAGTCCTGCTCTGAAGAGAGCAGAGTGTGGTATTGTCAGTGCAGGCCCTGAATGCAGCTCAGCTGGCCTGGGTAGCCTGGACTCACAGGAGCCCCTGCATTTTTCCTCCTGCAAGTAGAGAGCTGAATCTCACCTGGTGAGAACTGAAACATATATACAGTAGGAGAATATGAGCTAAAGTTTAATTGCCCCCATCTTTTTCTGTCTTCCAGTAGAAAACCGTACTATAAGGATTGTGAGGTCAAGCAGTCCAGTATATTTTGTCAGTAATTGCATTTGTGTGTGAATTGCATACAGCAGGTATTATGCTAACGGAATATTTTTTGAAGCCTTTTAAGTATTTATTTGCTGGAAGATTAGGCATTGCTGATGTGAGCAGGTATTCCCCTGGTTTTGAACATGGAGTGCCACTGCAGTCGCCAACATTTTGTTGACTAATGTAAAGAAGAGACAAGCCATATGCCCTGATGTTCAGAGAGCTTGACGTCCTTGATGCACATTATCACTGCTGCCTGGTTTTGCTGTTACTGTTATTTTTAAGACCTAGTGCTCTACTGGTAAAGAGAGTTACCGCAAAATGGAGAGATGAGATCTGAACACAAGAATTCCTGTGCTTGCTCCTTTAGACCATGCTGTTTTCCTTAGGAGAGTTTCATTCGCTTCAGGATCCAAGAGAGCTATGAGCCAAGCTATGAGCCATTATCCACTAACAAAAATCTGCAATAATAGCAAATGGAGCATGTAAGCTGCCTTGCCAAGGAACTTGATACTCTCTTTTCTCAGAGGTCTCTGTGCTGAAGGTCTCCCCAGATCTCTCTGTGTTAAATATGAAATCTAGTAGCTCTCCAGAGCCCATGACTGACCCCCTGGCTAATGGCTTTTTGCCAGTCCTGTTTTGTATGGTTATATTGTTGGCTGGCGCTGCATTTTTACAGTTCAGTTTTGTTTCTCATAGTCTTAGAAGTGGCCATTTTTATTGTCAATAAATACATCTCTTTGCCTAGTACACAGTATTCTCCTGGCAGCTTGATGCTCACAGACTATAGGGAGCTGTAAACAACACTGTTTATACTTTCTGCTGATACCAGAACATTAGCATATAAATAGGGGAGAGATTTAAACAGGCTAAAACAACTCCAGCCTGGCCTATTGGGAAGGGCGGACAAGCTGCTTTTCACTCTCCTTGCCAAGGATGTCAACTTTTCTGTGGGACTATTGCAAGAATGAAGGGCTTAAGAGATGGGAAGCTTTTATCTGACAAAGGAAAGGTCGATGTGCCTTAGAAATGCAGAAATGGACTGAATAACAGCCTGCCTGTTGGGATTTCCTTGTAAGCCCTGTTGGTGTTAGTGTAGGCATGTGAAGGGAGGGGAATTACTTAAAAATCACCATAGAGCTGTTGGATAAGAGCTTCCTTTAAACGGGAACTCGCAGCAAAGTGTTAAGATTATTATAACTGCACCTGGAATGAGCATGCCACTTTAGGAAAAGTTGTTTCATTTACCCATATGAAACATATCATGTGACTTTTAGCTGTACAGTATTTCAGAAACGTGCTACAGCTAAATACTAAATCAAATAACCTCTCATGTCTTATCTATCTATTCAATTACTAAAATTCCAATCACCTTTGGCACCAGTGAGAGATAGCCACGAATGCTGCAGTTACTGTCAAATGTTTCGAGTCCTTTTTTCATGCAGATGAAGTTTGATTTTATTTTTTGTAGCAGAATATGTTAAACAGGGTTAACAGAAACATAGATAGAAGGGACAAAAGAGGTTCTCAGTTAACAGTCCAGTGGAAACCAGAGGCCAAGACAAGGACAAAAAAGCCAGGGATGATGTTTCCAGGTGAGAAAGTGGTACCATGAAATTGTAAAGAAAGCTGTCACATGAAGAGTGGGGCTGAAACTGTGAAAGGGAACTTAACTGCGTTGGGATTTGTTGTGGGCTTTGCAGATGTGCCTCAGCAGCACGTTGGCCTTTGGAGATACTTCCATTTCAGGGATGGAGAACTTTGTGTGGAGCAGCCACTTGCCCCATTCTCCTTCCTTCTGCTGGAAGGGGGAATGTTTGTAATGTTGGTTTTCCTCTTCAAAAGCAATGAGATTTTGTGTCAAAACAAGAAATTCCCATTGTTCTTTTGTACCATCACTTTCCTGCTGTCTTTAGGAAAAAAAGTGGTTTCAAAGTTACATTCCCCAAACTAGAAGAAATACTGATTTGCACAGTGTTTGCTGCACAGAAGTTGCTGCAGGAAGTGTCCTGCATAGCCACCATAAATGTGGCAGTGAGAGGGGCACATGAAAGTGGCGGAGATGGAAACTGGTCCAGCTTTTACTCTAGGCCTCTACTAGTGGTCTTCATTTGCCACATCTGCATTTGGTCTTCCCATTGCCCTGAGTCACAGACCAAAACAAAGTCCTGGAATAACTGGTAGTGGTGGTAAAATACAAGTCAAAAGTCAGGCACTAGTGCAAGATGGAGGCAAACCTGTTCTTTGCTTGGGGTGCAAGTTGTCAGAGAGACACCACAGCCTTTGTGGGGGTGGGCATGTCCAGTTGCACACTACTGGGCTGGCTCTGTGAGAAAAGGAGATGTTTCTGCGGTGAGGGGCAGTGGGTGTCCCAGAAGGGGAGAGGCATTAGGGTCAAGGGCTGCAGAAGACTCCTGTGTTTGAGAAAAGACCTTGATCACAGAGCTGCCATATTCTCCCACAGGATTACTTGCCCGTAGATTAACCTCATTAGCAGTAATTATAAAGTCTGAAACATTTTTCTGTCATTATCTCCCCTGTATCATGCTGTAGGACATCTTCCTTGTGCTTCTGTCAGGTGGATCAGAGACCAGAGTTCTTTCACTATGTTATCTCTCAATCTTTTTTCCTCCAATGTAAACTGGGTAAACTGGCCAGCTTTAGCTCAGGATACATTGCAGGGATCAAAGTTTAGTATCTCACTTTTGCTGGGCATATGTGAGATGAAAAAGACAGCTAGTTATTGTTCAAAAAGTATCCTTAATACCACTAGAAGTAAAACTGTGCTTTGTCCCGTGGGTTTTATCAGTCTTGAGTGAGTATGGGCCTGGAAAAATGCTTTCCATCTTGTGGAATTTCTGGATCTCTGTTGGGAAGAAGATGACTTAGAGCAGCACTGTCCTGATGACTTAAGGGAAGGGTTAATAAAGTACCAAGGGTCACTCAAAGACATAGCAGAAGAGAGGAGCTAGAAAATGCATATGCAGCTCTCTAAGTTACTTCATTTAAAGGATGTTGTGCCCAAATGGTAGAGGAAGGATTCTGTTAAAACCTGATAAATGTGGAAACTAAGCTGAGATGCTCTTTCCAGTGTGATCTCTAGCACCGGAACAAGTGTGGAAATGAAAGAGGGGTTGTGACAGTGGGACTGAGAGAGCTGCTTGTCCAGGCAGTCCCCATGCTGGATTTAAACATCCTCTGTATCACAGTGGACATTCTTTTTTCTTGTGCCCCAAGATCAAGAAGCAGAGGTAAACAAACCAGAGTAACACTGTAGCCATTAAAAGCCCAAGACAGAAAGATGATATCTGAAGCTGAGCTATACTAAATGTTCTCTCCTGCTCCATACACTCAGTTTATGTTATATGCAACAAGGGCAATAGGAATTTTCCCCTTCCTCAGCCTGATTGCCACTTGTAACCTAGGTAGGTCCCATTTGGTCTCCCTCAAAAAAAAAAAAAAAGTTGATTGGCCCTGTTGTATATACTCCTCTCACCAGAGGGCAATGAAGTCAAGCCTGTTAGTATAGGACCGTCCGGCATCTCATAAGCGATGCTCCCTGTGTGCTGAAACCCAAAGAGCACCACCTGACACGGCAACAGTATTTGAATAGAAAGGTGGCACTGGGTCAGGGTGACTCCAGCACAACAGGTGGCACACAGATAAGCAGCCTGCCCCAATTGTCTGCAAACCAGCATGGGATACTAGTGGGAGGACTTGGCAGCAGTCACTGCAGGAATAGCTGGCATTCACACCTACTTCGTGGCAGATAAACTTATCTGCATCTCAGTAAATCCGCTTCCAAAGTGGCTTTAATAGCCTGCATTAATAAGCCAGATGCATTGCAAAAACAATGAGGTTTGGAGGCAAGACACTTCCATTCTAAGCAATTGAATTCAACTTGCAGCACAGTTCAAGTGCAGAAAAGCTGTGAGGGGCAGAAGTCCTGCAGAAAGGCAAAGGGGAAGAGAGTCGAGCATGAGCTGCTGCTTGTCCTTGGAGGATTTTAAAGAGGTCTGATGTGAACTGGCCAAATGTAAAGTGAATGGGAGAGGCTATCCAATGCAAAGAACTGCATTTGTAATAGCTTCATTTTTTTGGTACTTATTCTCTCTGGAGCGCTGCTTTTGAATCTCACAGCAATAAGCAGCTCGGCCAAACACTGTAATTTTGTATTCCAGTCCGACCCAGTATTTTGCAGGGTGCCAAACAACCACAGTGTGGACGCCTCAACCCTCCCCCCAGCCCCAACACACAGAGGAACATCTATGCAAAGCCTTACAAAGCCTTTCAAATGTCCTGCAAGTGGGACAAAGATAGGAGGAAATGAGATCTCTTCTCAGATTTCAAGAGTCCATTTAAAAATTATACCGTGCGGGCTTTGGGAAATGAAACTTTTGCTTTTGTGTACCATCTTGACTTCGATTCGGGAGGCCCATCACAGCTACTGTTTTAACATTCGGCTGTTGGAGGAGAGCGGTTTTGGAGAGTGTTTCGAGAGACACTGACTTTCCGTGAAGCTTAGTGGCCAGGTTACAGCTAAATCCCAGCCTGTTCAAACAGGTGGTCCTGTTTCTGATCAGAGCGGGCTGAGAGCAGGACAGGCTATGGAGGATCAGCTCCCACTCCCGCCTGGAGCAACTGAGAGGTGTGTTGCCTTACATCTCTTGCTCATACCTGTGCTGTGGTGAAGGATTTCAGCCCCTGAAGCTGTTGATCCCTCACCATGCATGAGCACAAGAAGTGCATTTGCTGCAAAAGCACTGACCTGGGAAGATGGTGGCTTGGCCAGGCCAAGCTGGGCTGCACCCGCTGTGCCTTCCCTACTTGCCACTTGATAAATACCCCGCTCCTTCCCCCACCCTTCTGCCCATTTTCCACAGCAAAGAGCAGACACAAGGGGACCCTTTCATCTTGGCACATCCCCTCGCTGATTAATGTGATGCAATGTTCCCACAACACCACCACTATGCCGGCCATGTAATTAGGTGGGAGATAATGAATGCTTCAGAGACTATTCAGGCAGCAGTGCCCGCCTCCCCGCCGAACAAGCTCCTTTCTCAGCAGTGAAGCCAAGTGGAAGGAGCGGCACTAGAAATGCCATTGGAGCCGCGCTTAATTGTGCGGGAACCGGGGGCTCTTGCAGCAGAAAATAGAGTAAGGGCCAGTGTGGGAGAGATGGGCAAGTGGGTCTACTCTGGTATCTTGGGGCCAAACTTTTTTTTGTGTCTTTTCATGTGTTTGACCTTGTGGCAGGAGAAGCCTTAAATGTGCACATCTCTGGTTTTGTATGTGTGTGCCGTTTTTGTTTCAAATCATTAGGGAAAGCCATCATTTAATAAGCATAAGAGTCTGTCTTCTCAGTAACCCAGAGGCAAAGATGCTGGTGCTACTTAGTGGCCTTTGAAATGTGGGAAACACACTGGGGACACAATAGGCTTATTCTCTTTTAGGGGGCTTTACAGTTAAGCTGCCATTGTCTGGCTAACATTAGCAAGAAAGATATTCCCCTTTCTCCCCGACCTCTATGTAGACTGAGAAAACAACCAATTGGTTTAAAATGCACTATCCAAATGCCTTCAGATCACGGGAGAATAAAGCCAGCAAGGAGCTGAAAGTCTGTCTCCTCGGCTGGAAGCCAATGAATCTACCCTCAAAGATCTTAGCAGAAATTAAGTCTTCTGCTCAAATTGCTTTCTGCACTTTTTTATTATTTGCTTGTTGATGCAAAATCTTTTTAGACCTCGTACCTGACCATGCTACCTACTAAACGTAAGCATTGCAACCTGCTGTAAGAAACTGGTAAAACTCGTCATCAACTGATTTCGGTAGTTATAAAAATAGAAGAGTAACCAAAGTTTTGTGCTCAATGCAAATGTGCAGAAAGCTGTTGGTGATAGTGATGAAGCAGGAAGGCTCAGTTTGTGTGTGGATTAGGTTAATTTCTGAGCAATAGGTCACTGGAGGGTGGAGTACGTTGGAAAGAGCAATTTAGAAGTTATAGAATAGAACAGTTCGTATGCACACTCACATTTAAGCCTGATTCACTCCAACAAACTCTAAGGCCACAGTGTGCCCCTTTGTAAATAAGTGCGTTCCCAGGCAGACCCACTGATCACCCTACTGAATTAAGTGACAGGCTCTTTTGTGCATCCCTTCTTGAATGACAGATGGATGCAAGTTATATTATTCTATTGCTTAAACCCTTTTTCTAGTCAATTTTTTATAGAATGTGCTTCATGTCACGGCTGCACATTTTGACTCTGCATCAGATGGTACATAGTAAAATTCTTAAGCTTTCCTGGTATCTACTGTGTCAAGAAAACAAATTTCACTGAGAATCTTCTCATGTTGCAAAGCAATAGTAGTTGTGACCCAAAAGGAAAATTCTGGCAGAGAGAACAGCTTTTACAAAAGAAAATCAGTTCCACTGACATCTTCACAGAGCTGCCCAATGGTATGCATAGTCATGTGCCTCCATGTCATACAAACACACTGCACTCATTTATGCCATGCCGTTGTGTCCCGAAGCAGATGCATAGTCTCAGTGTAACCCTTGAATCATGTGTCATTTATTTCTCCTCCCTCTGTCACATGCACAAACACAGCCTACAGGCTCTATGCATAAAAGGGAGAAGGGAAACAGATGACACGTGATATGAGCGTTACAGTGCTTCTAACATTGATGGTCGTGACTTTATTGGTGTCAGGGGCTCAAAGGTTAAGAGGCAAAAGAATTGATATACAGCTAAGGAGCCCATTTGGTACTGCCCGGAACTGGAAAAGAACTCTGTACTGAAAGGAGATTCAAATGTTTTCCTTCTGTCCACTCTATTTGCTGGCATGGAATGCTTTAGAAAGAACTTAGGTTAGTACTTCTTACAGTTGCATGACATCCTCCAGAGGAACATAAAGACTGTTTCAGCATTGACTCTGATTTGTAACCTTTATCTATATTGATGAGTGCCATTTCTGTAAACCAACCAGGCTGAGGTAAAGGTATTTGATTATCTTACTGGCAGTTTGGGGCAACATTCTGTAGCAGCGAACATGTTGAACAGGTTCCAGTAGGAATGAGAACAAGCGCAACTCATGCAGGATCTATGAGACCAGCTTACTCTCATAAAGTAGGGTATCTCCTTGTGATCTCTTTTTTCCCTCTGCCTAAGATAGCAAAGCAAATTGCATCAAACTCCAGCATGCACTGCACATCTGGGAGTGGATTTTCCAGTACAAAAGCCATTCAGTCACCAAGAGTTCAGCGACATGACCTTTCTCAGAGCAACCCACAAAGAGATTGGCACTTCTAGAATTATGTGTTTTTGACAACGTCTGGAGTTCAGTTGTCTCCGGTAAAACAGATGTTTTGCTTCTGCTGATCACAAATTTCTCCCTGTGTTCACCACTCTAATTTCTGTTTCAAGTTGTGTTCAGCCAAGAAATGAACATAAATTTGCTTGGAAACTGTTCCAAAGAATGTGCCATCTGAACTTCAGAATGTTTTGCTGCTTTACTTGCTCTTGACAGTCTCTGAAACCCCTCCAGGTCTCTAGTTGGGATAGAATTTCTTTTGCATTTTTTCTATTGGCCCAAGCGATGTGAGGACCATCCCAGTGAAACCCTGATATTGTAGTAGCAAAGAACAAGGTGAGGGAAGAATCTGTCTGTGGTTCCCTCACTGTTATTATAACAAAGAAGGAGTAATGCAGATACCTATACTCCCAAATTCTGCTAAACATGGACCTCATTTTGTTCTCTTATGGCTGTTGTAAAATAAATCAAAGGGTAAGTTAGGTAAGAATAATGATGCTAAGTAGCACTAAGATAACGGAGCCTTTGCTGAACTCCCGCTGTGGCTTTTCAGACTGCTAGATTCCTGCAGACAGAATACAGTGTGTTAAGGAATCAATAGCCTAACAGCTCATAGTCACTTTTCATTTGATGTGCATTTTACTCTCTTTGAGTAAAAAACTAAAAGAAGCTCTGTTCTGGCATATCATCAGAGGTTGGCCAACTGTTTCTGGACTGATTCAAAGTTGAGGAACATTAAGACTGGCACAAGAAATCAAACCAGGAGAAGGAGGCATGACCGAAACACTGTCCCAGCAAACCTCAGCGGCTAGGACAGTGTTTCCACACAACTCTAGAGCAGGTGTAGGAATATGTACCATTTGTGCCAGGCACACAGTCCCAGAGTGCTGTGGCTGTAGGATGACAATTTGCTGGGAAACAGAAAAGAGAAAGGGGAGCAGCATGAAGCCTGGCATGGTGCTGAGCTCAGTCCAGACTCTGCATACCAGCTCTGGCATCAAGTATAGTCCTCTGGCTCTGTGCTTTCTGTCCTCTCATACCCAGTGCAATACCAGCCACATGTGAAACTCCTGCCGACTCACACCCATTGCCCAGAACAGTCTTGGCTTTGCCAGTGTTTAATTCTCCAGGCAGCACCACATGGTCGTGTTCTTGTAAAAAATCCTCTCTCCTAAGTGTCATTGTTTATCACTGTCCTAGCTTTGCGTGAATGCCCATTCCCCTGCTGAAAAATGTATTTCTACTACGAAGTACTTCCTACTACTACTTCTTCCTCCTACTAACTTCTTCCCGGAATAAACCTTCCCCACTTTAAAAGCAAATTGGAGTACCCTGGACCAGAAGAGAGCTGTTGTGAAGTCTCACAATGGCTTTAGATAAACAACCGAGTAACCAGCTGTAGGGGGCAGGCGGGGCACAAAAGGGGGGCAAAAGCAAACTTATAGCCAGCTTCTGCACTTGCCAGCCACAACAGGCAGCTGTTTTGCCAGTGCTCAGAGCACACAAACAAGGGGACACTGAAGAGTTAAAAAGGTTTTCAGTGAAAGCCAGGCTGATGAGAGAAGGGGGGAAAGAGGAGGAGCAATCCTCTTGTGCACAGACTTTTCAGAGCCTCCAGAGATCAGTAAGACCGGGGAATCACAGGCCTGTGCATAGGTTACTTTTTTTTTTTCCTTTTACATGTTTTAATTTAAGTGGTTGAGATCTGAATATATAATGATTTATCCTAAAATTGATGTATGGTGGCAGAATATAACTTGTCATAGCAATCAGAACTGCAACAAATGACCAAAATTCAACCATCGGATTCAGCCTAAAACTCAGCCTGATAGGAAGAGAATGTTACAGTCTTATTTCGGGACAAGCGGCTATTTGCTGTGAGTCAAATATCTGAGATCTGACAAGGTACCAAAATAGCTCAGATATGCACCTATATGTGTCATACTTACATCTTACTGGTCCCTGGTAGCCAGCCTTTCTCTGGTTTAATTTCATCTCATTACCCAAAGATACGCCCCTTGTGCGTTTATTTTTTTAATGAAATGCTGGCTCTATTGGAATATCAGCTCAGTAGGGGTTGCCAGGACATATAAAAAAGAACAGCCATAAACTATGTTCACTATTATTGCAATGCAATGCCAGGTACAGTACTGCTTCCAAAAAATAGAAGGGGGAGAATAGAGCTTCACATGTCCCTGACCTGTCCAGAGGGACAAAACAGAGCGCTTTTATTTTATTTGTTTCTGCAGTGACTCAGTCTGTAGTAACTGGGTTAAAGTCCACTTAGAAACGAATAGAACAAAAGGCCTCCTGTTAGTGCTGGATATTTTTCCTCTTCAGATATCACCAGAAGGATTTAAAAAAAAAAAAAGAAAAAAAGCCCTCTAACAGAATGCAGGAAACCACAAGCTTATGGGAATGTAGCAGCACTTTGGAAAGGAAAACACTGCCTCAGACTTTCATCTGCTGGGCTGGCTTTTTTTTCCACCCCATTTTTTCCTTACCTTCTTTTCATCTCCTTACAGCTACAAGCATTTGCCAGGTCAACACACAGCCTGGAGAAAAGGCTGGTGGGGAGAGCAGTTAAGTTGCAGGGGGTCATTGCCAGACCCCAGACAGAGAGGAAAAAAACTGGCTTGTGCAGATCACTGTAGTCTGCAAGGGGGCTCCAGCACAGAGGGAGAGAGCTTTGGTGCAGCTGTGCCTTGCAATAGTTACTTGCCAGACTGAGGGTCATACAAGCTGTACTACAGGGGGGGGAAAAAAGGCTTTTCCCTAATTTTTATTTGGTATGTGTGTTCTCTTTTTTTTTTTTTAATGTAGCTCAATGACATCGAAGTAACAAATGACACAATGTACTCTGAGATATGAAATCTCTCTGAAATGCTTTCTGCCTTCCATTGTAAGTATTGTCATGGCATACCTATGTTTTCATTATAAAGAAAACATTTTCCAGCAAGCATTCACTGAATTTCATTAGTTTTCACTTTAACTTTTTCCTAAGGAATGTGAACTGACAATAACAGAGAAGGCATGTTGAAACTTTATTTTGCATATCAGAATGAGCACTTTATCAAATTTTCCAAAACTTCCTGATCCCCACAACTCCCAAATCTGAGGAAAATTGCAGCTAAAATTAAATGGGAAACTGAAGTTAAATGTTATTTTTTTACCTATAGCTTTAGCTATTATTGTGTTGCTGGTTTGTACAAAAGACTATGTTAATTTTTGTTAGGTGTTTTATGTTGACCTAGGTCAGGGAAACAGCTTGGTGAATGGTGTAATGAGCAATGTGTTGGGTGTACGGGAGGAATGGGAATGCATAGCCCAAGCTGGACCACATAAGCCAACTGTTAGTTTAATTTAGACTGCTGCAGAACCATAATCTCAAGTGGTAAGCTTTTGAGTGACTTGACCAAGACTGCATTGCACGTAAATAGTTACTTTATTTAGTTAGCTGACTGATTCCATACTGAGTTAGAGAAGTTTGTCTTTTGTGTTCATAGTAAATAGTTAGTCAACCTTGCCATGCCTATTTCACTGAGAACTGATGACACTGCAGAAAATTCAGTATTTAAAACAAAGTTCCATCCTTAATACAATATGAATCAGTTGCTTGTAGTAGTTGGTAATGGCATATACAGTGTCTCCTCTCAAGGCCATTTGGGCTAGTTTCCATATCAAATAGTTAAAAGAATCAAAAATCAAGTGACTGGTTTTCACTCATGTGAACTAAGTAGTTCCAGATCCTAGTGGAAAAATTACCTTCTGAAAAGCATCTAAATTTGGCTTCTTTATCAGCATTTTCATTAAAATAATAATGTTCTGTTTTCTTATACAAAGTCTCCTGCCTTAGCCTTTTCTAGGCTGAGGAATTTGAGCTCTCCCAGCCTCTCATATGCCTGCTCCTAACCATTTTAGGGTCACTCCATGAGACTTCATTGCAGCTTGCAAATGTCTTTCTTGCAGTGTATGCTGTAAGACTGGACACAGTATTCCAGTCTTTATTAAGGAACACATGGTTAAAGGCTTTTGCCCTTAGTGAGGTCACAGCTAGTCACAGTTGAAGCATGTTTTCAAACACTGTCCAGAGGTAGAAAATTAAGATGACTAGGCAGGATGTTTTAAAACACAGTTGGGACTACTGACACTGAAAAATTCCAGCATCTTACAATATGTGCTAACTAACACACTATTTAGCACTCAGAGTAGATAAGAAGGGTGATTCTTCCTACCTGCATAGTTTTAAGTCCAAATCTTAGGAGTTAGCTGTTTTCAGACATAATTTAAATTTAACAGTTAAATTTAGCATCATCCCAGTAAACAGATGTTCTAACACAAAACTGTATTCTAGCGTGTATGTGCTGACTTGGAGCATGTTTGGTAGCTAGTGCAGTTTATTACATGGTGCACCTCGATCTCATCCTTATGCATCCAGTGTCCAGATGGAAATGGAAACATGCTGCTGGTCCGTAGGGGAGAAGGCTTGCCTGGCTCTAACAGGCACGTCACTTTCTGCCGTGTCAGTGTAAAGGCATGGCATTACCACATACAGAAAGGCATATTTGTTGCTTTTTAAGGTCCAAATCATACTTGATAACCAGCACTGCCTGTATCCATGTTGACAGAGAACAGGGAATGGAGAATATTCCCTGAAATTTGTTTAAGGTTCAGGGCTTCTAATTCCATCTCCCTAAGCCCAAAGAGAAGCGTTTTTCCTCCGCTCCATCTGGTATGGCTCTCTGGAAAACTTCAGCTTGGCCTACGCCCTCCTCAGCCCCTGAACTTTGTAATTTTTCAGCTGCCAGAAGCACTAACTGCCCAGTTTTATGTAACTCCAAATATCTGCAGTGGAGCTGGAGAATACACACATGGAGGAAGTTTTGTGGCTTTTAAGCTATGCCCAGAAGTTTGCCTTATTTTTTTTTCGGTGGGAGGGGGAAGAAGAGGAATGCAGTAGGGGTATACACAGGACTTTTCAAAATAGAACAGAAGTTCTGTCTGCTGCAAGGATAGGTGTAGGTTTGCTTTTGAAATTCCCCTTTTTTGAAAGGGACCTGAAATGCATTTTGAGGGGAGGGGCTTGCTGTTATGTTTGATAAGTGTAAATACATAAATAATAATTTTTAGAGGTTTTCAGTTCTTCATGTGTGTTGCTTGTTGCTCAGAGAGCCGAATCTAACTTGTAACAGCCATTGTCAAAGTCTGTATAACCAAAAGGGACCAGTGGTTTTCAGCTAACAGTTTCCCAGATGAATATGCTGTGCCTGAGTTTCTGCAGCCAAGCAAAGCAAATGGACATGCAGCTTTTGTGGCACTTGAAACTTTATATTCCAGTACCACAGAAAAAATGGCAAACGCTCAGAGAAGTCAGGCAGGGCAAGGAGGCTGCTTTTACAGGACCTGTAACCCTCTTTTCCCTCATTCTCTTTCAAATAGTTTGCAAACCCTGAGTCAATTTTTGTGTTTGTCCTTTCAAAATAAATATTTTGTGGTGGTTTGTGTGTGGGGGGGGGGTGTGTGTGTGAAAGAGAGCACACTAGAGGAATGCGGCTAAAGCACTGTAATAACAAAGCAGCAAACAGCCTATCAAGCCAGGGACAACCCTGCAATAAACTAGCTATCCAGACCTGTAATCACAAGTGACTTAGCAATAACAAATCAGTGCATGCCTATGGGTGTGGGAGACAGATGAGCAGAAGTAAAAGAGATACATTCCCAGAAGAGTAGCGAAAGTGAACAGTAAAACTGAAGTGAGGAGGAGGTAAACAGGAGAAGCATGTGCTTTGTGTTGTTTGTGCATGTACATCCTAAACAGTTGAAGTTAAAGCTTTTTTCCCGTTTTGTACAATACGCAGAATTTCATGCTTCTGTCAAATGTTGAAACGCAAGCAAAAATCAGTGTCAGTTCCTCTTGAAACAGAATTAAAGCTGCATGGAAACAGCAAACTGTTAATAACCACAGCATCCAAGTCAGAGTTGCTATCTGCAGGCCTGTTGTGGTGGTGGTCTGGAGGCAGAGGAGCCAGAGGTAAGAGCCACCACAGCAATAGGAGGAAGAAACTAAATCAATAACAAAATGGAAGCTTACAGAAGTAAGTTGTCAGTGAGGTTAGTTTTAAGGGATGTGGTTAAAGATAAGTATCCAATTGTGCATAGCAGAGCTGTGTTAATGATTTGCAGTCTTTCCAGTGACAGAATTGGAGTCCTTACTCAAGCACAGTTTTAGATGTGGAGGTATGATTCTCTTGGCATATAACTGAAAGGTTATCTCACAGTCTTCTCACAGGTTGCAAGACTACGTTCTTGGATGTAAATAAAATGGAGCTTCTGCTTAGGACTGCTGTGTCTGACAGGGACAAGGAGTGGCTGAAACATCAAGAGAAGAGTGGGCATGCTTACAAAAAACAGTGATTCATGACTGTGTATCCTCTGTCCATGGGAGAGACAAATATGTCAGTGCAAACAGAACTGCTTCACAGGCCTTAGTGAGCTTTTTCTTCTGTGACCCCTTTGGGATCTTGTTGATGCACAGCCTGTGTGCTGCAGGCTGAATTGGTTCCCGAGTGCACTTAGTATTTAAAGACATTAATAATTTAGGGCTGCCTGTCACAGCTTCATTTGGTGTGAGTGGAGCTTCTGACCTCTCCAGGCTCTAATTCCCAAAAAGCAGGGGACCGGAGAACACAGGGGCAAGGCACAGAGAGTGCCCAGCTGCAGAACACCCTACGTGTCAGGGTATGACCATGGACTCCAAGGAGAGACTTCCAAAAGGACTGAGATTAGTGTTTGGCAAGCACAGGAGTTATTTTATTGAAGCCCCGCTTTTTTATCAAATGTCTTCACCATGTTGCTGTTGTGGAGCCAGAGAGGTTAGGGGTCAGAACAAACAATGTTGTTACTGCAGCAGTCCTACTTTCTTCCCATGTCTTCTCATGGCTTTTAAGGGGCTTGATGAGTTGTTGGGTCTCTGCCATGTAAACAGAGCCCCTCACTTAGCGCTGTTTGGTGTGTCCTTAGCCAGTGCCGGGCTCAGAGTGCAATAGAACAGACTCAGGAGGCTCTAACGGAGATAATGACAATGCTAGAGTTTACAGCAAAGGTCAGGGACAAGAGATCAGCCCATCTTTGGGGGATGCCATAAATGGCTGTCAAGTTCAGTCTGGGAGAAGGAGAGAATGGGTGTATCTGTTTTTTTCTTTTCTTCCAGGGCTGACTTGGGAGACTGAGTGACTGAAATCACTATACACTGAACCTTACACAACCAGACTAGTGATCAAAGCTGTCCAGAGACATTGGTTGTGTGGAAATGGGAAGTGGTGCCCTGTGTGTGTTGTCACATTAAAGGCTTTTTTCTCTTGAGTCAAATTTGGGCAGTGCATTGGCATAGGAGTCCTTCCCTCTCCATCCTGCCTGGGCCAGCTGGCTCAGGGCTCTAGAGTTTGGCAGGTATATTTTGGGCTGGGTACATATCAGCAGTGTCCACCCTCTCTTGAAATTCTTAGTTTTACTTGGACTGCTGTTGAAAGAGTGGAGTTATTTGTGCAGAGGATGAGAAGAACTGCAAAGAAAGAGGAGGTCAAGAAGTGCAGGTTAGAACACACAATCCAGAGCTACTCCACAGAGGGTGGCTGGAATGACAGAAATGACAAGGGCTTGTCTTGTGGTGCTGCCAAGAGGTAGAGGGCCAGAGCCCTTGCCTCTCCCTGAAATAGCACAGGAGAGATGAGCTCAGGAGCCCTCTTACCCTCCAGCTGGGATGGCTGTGTGAGAGGTTGGTCCTGGTGAGGCACATCATTACCCTGTTCCTTTGAGGCCAAAGTTGTCCAGGGTCCCCTGTGGCCTCAGAGAGGTGTCTGCACAGCGGAGGGCTGTCTGTGCACCACTGCAGCCTCCACCCAAAGGCTCCCAGCTTTCTCTACTGCCAGGTGGAGGAAGCCAAAATCAGCTTTGCTTTATGGTGCCAGGATGGAGCTCAGAGGATGTGAATATATTTTTCTAAGCTACACAAATTGACACAGCAAACAGTTCCAGCATGTAAGGAAAAGGTAAAACACAGTGACCTCATTTCAACAAAAAACCTCATCTGTCATGCAGAGAAGTAATTAAAAAGCATTGCAATTAAATACACGCCAGCAACTATCTTCAAATCCTAAGTTCCTTGTGCCCAAAATAAGCAGTGCCTGTGCCCATTCGAAGGAAAAGTTAGTGCTTCATGTCTTCCTCTTTCAGTATGTGCAGTCTCTGAGTTCTGTGCAGCCAACTTGTTCTTTGGGCTTCCTTATCAGAGGCAAATTGTTAATTTCAGGAAAAGTGAGAATTTCTCTCTCTTTGGAAGATAAAAACTATAAGGAAAAATCCCAGTGTGCTTGACAGTATTGGGAATGAAGTTGTTATGTCCCAGATTTGCATCTGGAAATTAGCACTCTCATAAGCATATCTTAAGTGGAAAGGTGATATTCCAAAACTGCAGGCAGCACATTTTGTGAAACTTAGCAGCTGCCCTTGGGAAAGTGTTCTGTAAATTTCTTTTTTTTTTTTTTTCTTTTTCCTTATTTTTATTTGGTTTCTGTTTCTCTTTCTGCTAAAGGTGAAGCAATGGATTCAGAACTCTAACTTTTGGGACTGTCTGACATGTATTCAGATTTATAATTTGATTCCTGCAGCAAAATAATGGGTTAAATCAAAACACGCACAAAATCAAACATTCCTGTGTTCTAGGAAAGTTTGGTTCCAGATCCAAATATCATATTGAAATTAAATTCTTGTTTCTGCTACTAGCCAGAAACCATGGCGAGATAAACGAAATCAGATGGGGAAAAAGAAGGATGCTCAAATTCATAGCAGAAAAATTCTTAATGAAGCAGTGTATCTTTGGCTTCCCTGTCAGGGAAGGAAAGAGAGGAATATTTCTGTCTACTCTGCTTTACAACTGACTATGTATGCTAACTTTTTTTGTTTGCTTCTGAATGAGCTGACTTTTGCAGGAAACAGACTATTGGCATGATCTAGTAGGAGAGGCCTGTGTTATTGTCTGCCTGGGCTCTCCTACTGGGCAGATCAAACATGACTTTCAGCTAAAATGCTTCCTGCCTTCACTGTCTCTGCTCAGTTACTAGCCAGGATGAGCTCGTGTAGGAGCTGTTAGGAAGGCCTCGAGTGTCACTGTGACCCAAGTTTCACGTGGTTGTGGAACGTGAACTGTACATCAGGTGATGACAAGGCCAAACAAAGAACCTGATGGAAGGAATGGGTGGCAGGGGAGACGGAGAATGAATCTACTAAGCGCTTATCCTTAGCAACCTTATGTAATCACAGGCAGGAAAATTCAATACCAGTTATTTAAGTGAAAAGGAAAGGGAAAATCCGGTAGCAGAGAGGAAAAAGTGCCATGGGTCAGACCGGAGTTGAAAGGAATATGTAGGTCATTCCTGTCTGAGGCCTTAGTTTGTGTGTGGGGTGGTACAAACCCCTCTGCCCTGCCTAGTTCTCCCAGCACCTTCTCAGGGGCACAACAAACATGAAGGAATGCCAGAAGCGGCCCTTCAGCCTGAGTGGACGTGCATGGTGGGCTTTATCACCATTACAGGAACAGTGGTAAATAAGTGAGACCCGAGACGTGGAGTCACAGTAGGTCTGCTTGTCTCTTGTGACTTTGTATAGGGATGTGACCAACAGCAGAGATCTGCTCTGACTTGTGACTGCCTGTGGAGGAGGAATTAATCCAAGTACGTCCATGGCAGAGCAGAACACACAGCTCAGGACTTCCAGTGGCCTCGTGCAACCTTGTGTTGCAGCTTTGCGTTGTTTCTTTCATCTGTGTTGGAAAAGGGGCGCGCATGCATTGCAGTGAGCAAAGCCTTGACAGCATTCGCACTTGCCTTGCCTGCTTCAGCCGGCACCCTCTCTGTCTCTAGCCGGGCACAGGCTCTCAGTGCACAAGAAACCACGAGCGTGCCGAGGCTGCACTGCTGCGAGCAGAACGCAGGGTCGCATCAGCGGGGGCAGAGCGTGGAGCCCTCTGCTCCCCCGCTCCCGCTCCCAGGACAGACGCCGTCAGCTGTCACTGCAGCTCACCGTGAGCCTCGGCCCTGGCTCTCCCAAAGTGCGGCTTAGGTTTCTGGCAGCAGGGCTTGGAGGAGCCAGGAACAGACCTTCTGCCTGCTCGGCAGCTCCGCGTCGGGCCTGCCGAGCGCTGACCTTCCCTGCCCTCCGGCCTCTGCCCTTGCTGCCCGACCTTGTGGGATTATTCCTGCTGTGCCTTCTCCAGGAGAAGGCCCCTCAGCTGCTGCTGCAGTGTCGAGGGCGACTCTGAGGGGAAAGAAGGAAATCCCCCTCTGATGACTTGCCTTTGTAGGGCAGTAATCAACACCCCGGGCACACTGCTGAAGTGTTATCCCTGTGTGCGCTGAGCCCCCCCAGGCCGCTCCGAGCTGTCCTTGTTTCCAGCCAGGAGGGCCCTTAAGATTCCAGATCCTGCCCATCCTGCCCTGTTTTCTAGTTTCGGCCTGAGGAACGACGCTGGAGGTGGGATTTTTGCAGGAGTTTGTCTTTGCCCAGTGCTCATCTGCTGGGAGGGCTGGCTGCCAGGAGCGGACGAGCCGCCTCCTTGGTTACTGCACCACAGGCCACTGGTGCTGGAATGGGGAAGCAGGGGGCATTTTTTGTTTGTTTGTTTGCTTTTCCCTGAACCATGAAGCTCTGGGCAGTGCCGAAGGCAGGATACCAGACCTGACGGACAGGATCTGGTTTTGCACATTCTCCCTCCCCTCTCAAGTGGGGCTTGTGGCCCCAGCGGTCTTTTCAGGCTCTGCCAGCAGGGGAGTGAGAACTGGGCCCGTGGATTGCATCAGGGCTCTTTTTTCTGGTCACGGTGGTTGGTTATAATGAGAAAATACTCCAAATTCCTAGTGAAAAATCCTTTCTTCCTTTCATTATTACTGGGCCAGACAAGCTAAGCTAGCACTGGAGCGCTGAATGGTGGCTGGCTAGTGGTGCACACAGCAGTGCCAGGGTGGGAGACAGGGTTCCTGAATCCTCACCCCGCCATTGCTCTGTGGTGTTTTATATAAACCTCAAAAAGTAGCTAACTTGCCGTACATTCTGTCTGAACATATCTGGGCATGAAACTAAGCAAAGCTGCTTTCAATTGCAGCAGCAAGTACCTTAAAAATGCGCTCAATTTTTTGAATATTTCTGTTCCTTATCTTTTGCAGAAATGCAACATCTGTTCTAGACAGTAGGTTGGATCCAAAACAGATGAAGACTTCAATTCAAGGTGTCTTGCCTCATCACCGAGGCATTTGCAGTGAGGTGTGACTGGAGGTAGTCAGCAATGCAAGTTGCTCTGGAGAATGTACTGATTAAATCTTATTGGTGGACTGTGAAATGTAAACAGATTAATATTTAGGAAAGATTTTATGATTTTTCAGCTGCAATCCTGAGTATATGTTCACAGGTTAACAGACTCGTCACTGAGGCATGAAGACACCCGATCAAGTCCTCCCAGTCTCTGAACTGAGGAGATTTATCTTTGTTTATGTCTGAGTTGATTCTTATGTCTTTTTTGCTTCTTTCTCAAGGTGTTTTTTGTGGGAGGTTTTGTGTGTGTGTGTGATTTGGATTATTGCTTTAACTCCTGAGAACTCTGAGAAGCTGGTTTTCTTTCTTATTAGGAGGGGGACACTAAATTTCTTACAGAATTGTTTTGATAGATGTCGAATCAACACAAAGTGCTCATTCTCACTATAGGTGCACTTCATCTGTGGAGGTTTTGCTTAAAAGCAGAATGAAGAAAAGTTTCAGGATCCAGGATCTGTGTGTATACTACATTGCCAGTCTCTGTCCTGTTAATGTAGAGACAACCTTCAATTCCTTTCCTATAGGTTTCTCATTTCCCCTTTTATATTGTGTTTCAAATCACAATTTTTCCATGCTTTTTTTAGCCTCCTTTAAATATTTTAAAAATATTTTTAGCCTCTTAGTAGTCCTTCTAGATAAATAAATGTCTTTTAACAAGAAAATCTTTTAAAGGTGGGAAAAGTGAGGTACAGAATATTAAATAACACAGTTATTTAGTGAATTCAAACATATTTCAAAACTTCTAAGTACTTTTACTTGTCGGCCTTTATTTTATACTTTAATATCAGAGAAACTTCTTTGGACATTCTTTAAAAGAAAAACATTAACTATGTGGTGGTGGGCAAGGCGCAAATAGTGAACATGATCATTTTGGGGGAAATCCTTGGGAATTCCAAATACCCATCATATCTCCAGCTGGCCTGAAGGCCACATTTTATATTGCAATATTTCCATTGATTTTTGAAATTGTTTTGAGACATTTCCAGATGTCTTGATTGAAAAAGGTGCTGCTAAGGGCTGAAGCCTAGATCACCACTCTAAAGATACAAGAACCTCGTGGAAAAAAATCCTACCCTTCTTTCTTTTGGTGCTTGTGTAGCCCCTATCAGCATAGTATCCAAGCATCTTGTGTGCATTTAAAAATAGGAATACCAATAACAAACCCTCTCTCTCTCTTTTCCTTCCCAGCCTGTAAATGAAATAGCTTGATTTGTTCAAAGGACTTTTTCTTTGTGGATTTTAAACATTAAGCTGTGGTTTTGCACAGTTTATCTACTGTTCCATTACTCCACTGCAAGGGGGAAAAGAAGATGCCATTTCCATTACTTGGTAGAACTCAAAAAGCCACAGTGTTCCCTTTACTGATTCACAAGTAGAACTTAACCAACACCATTCCTAGAGCTGTGCATTCATAACTTTATTGATGCATAACCAGGGATATTTTGGCAGGATTCGGTGTTGTGTAAGCCATGTGTGATGTTAGAGGAAGGCTGCTATATATATTAATTACAGCCATTGTGTGTGGAGTTTTGATATTTGCTTGCGTAACATGTTTGAGAAATCATTATATTCCCTTATTAATACTCTGTGAAGTTGGTAAAATAACAATTAAATGAGGGTAATTTTTCTCTGTTTTATCTTTCTTTTTAGCCTCAATATAAAGCACACTGTTTTAATAATCAGCTTGATTTTTCATTCAAACTTCTGCTTTCTCTTTTGAGATGACAGTGGGTACAGCTCCATGTTTTCCACATTAATTATTGTTTAAAAGACACTATGCAGGATTGCAAAGGAGTTTCCTGAAGACACTGAAATTTATGGCTGCTCTTAGCCCTTTTCCTAGCAGATTTTTAAAGATTCCTCCCTTTTACATGTCAAATTTCTTCTATTTATCTCCCTGAAAAGATCTGAAGGCCTTAAACTGAAAAAGTAATCTTTATGGTCCCTTTTGCTGGAGGAGGTGGCTTGTTCTTAAGTAAGCAAGATGCTACGTATCAAGTGAACTAAAAATTCTTCAAATCATCCCAAATTCAGTGCTTACCAAAGGTAAAGCTTGAGTCTAAAAAGGTGCATATGACACTGATCCCGGTCCTCAGAAGTGTACACTTATGTGTCCATGGTCTTGAACAGTAGAATGGGACCATGTTCCCTGAGAGTTACCATATAGATCAGCTTTTTTTGGCTGTTATAGTTGTTTGCATATCCTACATCAGGGAGGCATGCAGACCTTGATGCTTTGTGCCACTGTAACAGCAGTCTGTTCTTTTGACACAGCATGATAATTGCTAGCATGACTAAAATTTCATCACTTCTGCCAGCATCACCTCTGTTTTTCTGCGGTTGAATAAGCAGCATGGTTTTTCTTTGGCTTTTATTTGTGCTGAGGAATTCAGATGGCTGGGACATAGCATTATCTGTTTATAAAGTGAGGGGAGTATGTAGTTAGGTGCTGTAAATGCTCTTCTGGCATCCGAGGGTGCTGTCTCTCACACATTTATATGTGTCTTATGGTATGGGAAAGATAACGGAGCCATGTGGGCCTCTGTGGTTGTAGAAATGTGTTGATGTATCATGACCCTTTGGGAGGAGAAGGAATGTGAGATGAGTCTTGGTCTTTTATGTTCACATGCAACAAAGTGTTAAAACTGAGGCACCAGCATTTCATGATCATTACAACTAAAGGCTGCTGCGAAATGCTATTATCTGAGTACTTCCTGCCCCTTTCCTCATAGTACAAAATAAATTTCCATAGTAGAAAATATTTCTCTTTCAGAACTATTTCCAAGTTTCACAATCTAACAGTAGGAAAAAGTAATTAAGAGTAAGACGCAGTTTCAGCAACAGGATACTTGTCTGAATGTATCATCTGCAGTATGAAACATCTGACTTTCCCGTAAGAACTTTTGTGATGCTTCCAGCTCCCTTATACCCTTAGAAATGTCACATTTTCTTCTTTTGTTCAAAGAAGGTTCTCAGAGCTAATAATAGTTTTAAAGACTTAACAGTGTTTAAGTGGAAACTTCAAAAAGTGCTTTTCTTTTTTAAGTTAGTTCTACCAATATGGCAATTTTTCTGTCATTCTTTAGTGAAAATACTATTAGTTTGGAAACAGGTTATCTGCTGCTTCTTGCCTGTGCCTGTGTGCTTATGGTATCTAAACGTGCAATTTCTAGTTTGGGAAATGATTCTCCTTCTTCAACAAATTCAAGCACATATAAATATTTCAGGAAGAGCCTGCCTGCTCATATACACATATACTCTCATTGCTGTTCTCCTAAGTCCTTTATTTACACACTTCTCTTTTGGGACCTGTTTTGAAATCACTCTCACTATGGTAAGAGCCTCTGAATAACTTATGGAGGCTTAGGTCAGTGGCTTCATTTGCCTTTATTCTGGCCTACTTCTCACTTGTCTTGCACCAGCCTTTTTTGCCATTGTGTACATTTTTCTACCATTGCAATAACCTTCACTTTGTTTTACCTTCCTTTCCCTTTGTCCATCTAATTCCAGACACCAGTACCAGTCACTTCCTCTCTACCTACAAGGCAAACTCTGCTTTGTTAAGTACTTGAAGTATGGGATTAGGAATCTTATGAATTATAATGCTACCTCTGACACCCCAGTATTGGTCAAGATGCTTTAACTTTCATCTCTTGAGTGTTTCCCTGGGTGGCTAAGCAGGAAAATAATTCCTGGTTAAATGAGGGCTTAATTAGATATTGGTCTATGAGCTGCCAACATTAAAAATACAGGCAATAGTATTGGTGCTGAAGAGCTTAAACACAAACATCTCTCTTAATGTCTTTCTTATTCTTTTAACTTAATTAACAGAAGTTAATCTTCCAACTTTATAACTTAATAGCTCTACAGCTTAAAGTTTACGAAGGACGCCACAGCAGATCTGAAAATGTAATTGTGTATTATTATAGTTATGGCTAAGAAATTTACTTCGTGCATTAGCATAACAGAAAAGTAAGAATACTTTGCCGTTCTAAATCCTTTGGCACTAAAGCATTCAATCCCTGCAATTTAGGCCTTGGTCCTTTATTGCATCTGTATGCCTCACATTGTACAAATGAAAGGTTCTTTTGCCTGAATGCATAGAGCATTGCCTGGTTACAAACAACACATTTTAGCCATAGAAAGAAGAACTTCACCAAGAAGAGCACATACAATTATCCTCATTTTACAATAGACATTATGTGATACTGTATATGATAGAATGTGGCATTACCCAGCCAGGGGTTCCTGGCTCCCCTCTCCCTGGTCTAATGTGGGATCTGTAATAGCACTCTCTGCATCCTTCGTTTACAATATGGATAGGCAGTGGTCCTTTAAACAAACCTCTTTATATTCACTGCTTAAATCAGGGGAGATACAGAAAACCACAGCATGAGTTGGGAGAGCATTAGTTTTCTAATTCTTTCATGCTTACTTACTTTTGCTATTCATTGCAACATAAATAAGTGTACTTACACATTGTCAACCAGTTGCCCACAGCACATGCTCAGCCTTTCATGACTGAAGTTGCAGGTATGTACAAGACAGTAGAAGTGAAATGACTGTGAGTCTCTTCAGGATTTAAAAATGAGGGAGGACTTAAAGGGTTAAGAAAAACCCTCTGCATATACCTGGTGTATAAAACTGTCATGTAATCAAATGAGAGGAATGCACTCCACTGTGTACATTAGCAAACACTCTATGCAAGCTGGCTGGCAGAGGTTCAGGGTTTTCAGTGTTGCCTTGCACTACAAAGCCCTTCTTTGTTCTCTCAGCTCTGTTTTAAATATCTGATGACTATTCCACACCATGTTAGTGCCAAATCCCCAGCTTCACTGCAAACTCTTTACAACAGCATATTGTGGGCAGATTGGATGGGGACGGGCTGGTAGAATGTGGGTATCTCCCCTTTCTTTGCTTCTCAGGCAAGTCCTCTCACCAACTCTGCCGTCTCCCTGTAATTTCTGTAGCCCCTTGTGCAGCCACCTGGATAATATTCAAAGCCAGAAGAAATCACTCGGGTATGCAGAAATTGAACTTGGATCCTGACATGGCAACAGCACTCCGCAAGTGTGCATCGGAATGGGTGTAGCTGAGGTTCAGCCAAGGAAGAGCAAATGAATCAAAGAATGTTCTTGGAACAAATATTTTTGTTGAAACTTGTTGTGCCTATACTGTTGTTGACTGGATCTTGCCTGAGCTTGCTAGCCAAGTGGCATTGGGCTTTGAAAAATATTAGGTGAAAGATTTCCTATGAACATGCACACAGAAAGTCGGGAAGTGGTGTTGATGACTCAAGAGATGGTGGTATTCCTTTTAAAGTACTTCCCTGGAAGGTTATTAACACAGCAGCACGCAATTCAGTCTCTGACATCAGATGAGATGTTAAGCCAGGGCCTCATCTCCTCATGCTTGTTCAGGATGCTTTTTCAAACACTTTTACCTATATTTTAGCTTGCAAGGTGATGTTCTAGCTTTTTGTACAAGACACTTATATGGTATTGTCTTAAATGCTACATTGATGCTCATTCTGTTCAAGAGATGCTTTTTAATTCCAGGGAAAAAACCTGTTGCTTGAGTACATGAAGATGTACAATAAGATATGCATCTTCTTGTTTCTAAACCTACTAATTCCTTTCATGAAGAATATTTCCATTTTTCTGGATAAACATAGAGTTAATGTTGTTTCCTGCAATGCGTTGGGATTTCTCTGCATAGACACTGGGGTAGAAAACAAACAGTAAGCATTTTGAGTTAAGAGGAGATTTTAGACAATATTATTTAAGTGGTGCTGCCCACTCTTGGCAACTCATGGGGAAAGAAGCTAAGCTGCTCGGTTTCCCATTCTGTTTCTTGTTTCCCTTCCTGAATCTCCTTGGCATCCAGTACTGGTGTGCTGGAAAGTCAGCTGTGCAGTGGGTGGCTCTAGTGTCTTCTACAATGAGCAAACCTGTTTTAATTCAAATTTCTTTATTTCACATGCAAATATTTCATTGTAGGCTCAGTAAGAAACCCTTTCTAAAGTAAAACCCATTTATTAAGGGGCACTTGAAGGTGCCTTGTAACACTTTTGCTTCATCATTTAAAATCCATAAAAGATGAAATCATTGAAAGCAAGGTTTGCTGCACTGCAGAAGCCTTGCAAGGCTGTATTTGCCAGTAAAGCAATTGTATAATAGTATAATTGATTGCATATCAGAATCCTTCAGGGGACTTGCAATGTCTACTTAGGCTGTGCAAGTGCAGACACTCTTCTTTTTGCCATGTTTGCTTCTCTAGTACAGGACTGAGTGCAAATAGGAATTAAATTTCTCTATGGTAAAGTATTAATACGCTGTGAGGGGGTGTTACTGTCATCTTACTCAGAAGGGATATAAGCGAAAGAGTTGAAGGGGCTCTCTTTGTGGTATATAGAAGTCTGTACCAGAGTCAGAAATTGAATCCACATGTTATATAATCCAGTCTTATTCATTAAACTGTTGGCTCTCATGTTATGTACTACCTCCTATCACATACAGTGTCCCAGGGAAATTCACAAACAAGACCCTGTTCCATCAGGTAGAGAGTGACCAGCGAGTGAGCTTCTCACTTTTGAAGTCTGTAGCAGGGGCTATGAACAATGTATACGTTCCTTTTGAAGAACAGGAAGAAAATACCATGGGACATTTTTAATGTTCTCACAGAGTTTTGTGGAAACCAGTTTAATAACTAGTATTTTCCTGAAGGGGAATCAGTTAGCCTTTTATGATAGTTCTAAGAGATTCCTGCTTCCTTTCTTTGCCCTGGCCTCTTTACTGTCACCTTGCAGAGACAGTCCTTGGGCAGCGTGTAGCCATCCCATGGGTCTTGGTCTGTTCACCAGAGATGAATGAGCAAAAGCTTCAAAAGGGATTGGCACTAGAGAAATATTTTCCTTTGTGCACTACATTCTTTTTTTCCCCCATGATTTTCCAGACCTTTTCCTCCCTCTTTCCCCATCCCTACATGTCATTAACTGCTTCCTCTCACCTCCTGCTTCAAAGCCCTTGCATGTACCTGGTGCCCACCTTGCTGTTTCCATAACAGTGCTCTAGCATGTCTTGCAGGGAGGTATGAACTCTGTCATTTAGTGTTATTTGGTTTTTAAGTCTATTATAAATGTACTTATATGGCAACTTTGACCATTTTAGCACAGAGACACAGTTATCTTGCTTTTCCAACTTTAACCCTCAATGGAAGAGATCATGGAAAGTTGGAATTTTGAGAGACAAAGCTAAGTCCAGTATCTTGCTTTACAGGTGGTGCCTGTGTCCTTTCATGTAGGCTATCAGGAAAAAAGGTAAAGGCAGAAGTGGAATCACTTAGGAAATGCTCCAGCTCTAAAATACTCCAAATGCAAAGTTATTTATTTCTCATAAGAAGCAAGTTGCTCTCTGGGGGAGGAATGCAGCTGGCATTAACCCAGAGAACCTACAAAGATCTGCACCAAAAAAGGAGCAGTTAGACTAAGTAAAAGGAAGGCGGTGTGTTAAAGAGCTAACTGCATTTTGTTAGGAATGACTGAAGTAAGCTGTTTTCCTGGCAGTTATTGTTTGGTGGAGCTGAAAGAATGAGCCAGGTATTATGCCATTACTTTGAGATGGAACATTTGGGAGAGATTAAGCAGATTTGCTCACTCCCAAAATACTTTCAGGCCTTAACTCAAGAGTAGGGAGTTCAGCAATGAATGCAGAGCTAGAGCAACCAGGAAGGTCAAGAGGGTCTCTTGACTCAGGGTGATTCCAGCTGAGCAACGGGTTATCACTGCATACAGAAGTTCTCGTTTTACTCCTGTGGAGAACTCTGCACTCCCACAGCAAGAGTGCAGGTCCCATTTACTCTCAGGCAGCTTGAATGTCGTGGGTTTCTCTTCCCTTTCTGATTTCGTTGTCTGCAAACAGCTTCTTGTTGCCATTCAGAGGAAGATGCAATCCTGATCAAATCCTGTTGTATCTGTCCAGTACCACAGTGATCCTGTAATGTCGTTTGCTTCCTTTCAAACCAGAACATCCCTGTTTGCTTTCAGACTTTACCTGTCACAGTGGCAGATGCTCTAGTAACTACCTATCTCACCTTCTAAACTTTCTGGCACCTACATCGTGGGCTTTGCTGTGAGCTGTAGAATATTTGGGCCCAATCCTTCAGTCCCATGAGTTCCCATATAGGTCAGTCATTGCACAGTGTTAGCATAGTCAGGCTCTCTCTTCTTTTCTCCAAATACTGAGAGCAGATCTTTTATAAACTGGTAGAATTTGAACGTGGATTGGAAGAAGAGCAAATGAATAAAAAATTCCTAATGTGTACAAGTAAGGGAACTCAGTACAATCCCAACAAAGAGTCCCAACTCTGCAGAAGAAAAATGTCACTGGACTCTTTAAAGTGGAAAGATTCTTTCCTTCTTTCCAGTGTAAAATACATGCTTGCTAATATGTAGGGAGATGTACTGTGTGAAGATCTGTTTTCTTTGAGAGTATGATTATACTGCACTGACGAAGAAAAAGACTTCAAGTAGCCTTTCTCCACTTTGTTGGCAAGGCAGCCACTGTATTTCCCAGGATAACAGGAGTGCCTGATACGCTGCACAGATGAGCCTTGAAGGATGCGAGGAAAGCTACTATACTGAGATCAATAGCATACTTTTTCCTTCTGTAGCATGCAAGGCTTTGACCTGGCGCAGACTAAAAATTCCTCATCTTCTTCTTCCTTTTTTACTTGTCTTTAAAGAACATATAAATCCCCATATCTGTTCATGCTGATGGGGAAGTCCATAAGTATTAATTTCCTTGGGAAGTCCCACCTATTTTTGCTTGAAAAATCAGAGAGAAATTTAGGTGGAAATTTTACATTGATTTCATTTGCATTTAGCTGAAATACCTACTGCAGGCAGAAGAAATAGAGCTTTACCAGTGACGTGTGAGTTACAGTGTGCTCCGGATTGTGCTGAGGGGACCTGAATATTTTTATTCTATGCTTTTAGTGTTTTGAGGGGCTCTTACAGAATAGTGCTTCCAAAAACAATCTCTGTTTAAACATTTTGCTCTCTGAGATATGTGTTTTTACAAAGAGAGTGAGTTGGGGAAGGCATTCAAATTTTTCTTATTTTAAACAGAAATTAATTGCATATGATCAAAATTGGACAAATAAAACTATAAGGCTGATCTTTTTCAGAAGAGCTAATGTTTTGTTCCTGAGACATATCTCTGTGTGTACTGCTAATGCAGTGCTGAGTCAAACATCATTCATCTGTAAGAGCAGCAGAGATGAAGGTCAAGGAACAGACACTGCAGGTGTCTTCCCCCAGGTAACTTTTCATACTTGCTATGTGGTGCAACCTAACCTATTACTTCAGTGAGAATTTGCTCTTCTGATGAATGTTAATGATCCTCAAGGATCGTATTGTGTTGGCAGGCACGATTTAGAAGGATGCAGAGTGAATGTGAGAGGCAAAATGCAGCCTTCATCTACTGCCATATGTTGGATGGTGCTGTTTGACTACAAAGGTGTCTGATCCTTCTCCAAAACATCAGTGATACAACTGCTCTGCAGTATTCATAGATAAATCAGAAAGGAGTACATATTTTCATTTTCCTTTTGTACATATTTTTAAATAGATTTGAACCTGATGAAAAGTACTGGTGTGATTTCACTCTTCTCTTCCAAACCCAAGATGAGTAGAAACCATGAGAAAACAGTGCCCTGACTCAAAGGGAAGGGCATGCCTTTTCAGTTGGCTGATACCCTCTGAGACACAACCTGGAGCAGACTCAGCTTATGATTTGGTCTTCTGTCATTGGAAACAAGAAGAAGGAAGGAAAGTCTGTGCTGTTGTCATTGGCAGCAGGACAGCACACCAACATTTGAAGAACTGACTGCGGTTACAAGAAAGAACTACTTAACATGGTGGCTTGGTTTTTTTTTTCATCTTCTCAAAAGTCAAAACACACAGTAAGTGAAGTCCAATATTAGCTTGAAATGATTTGGACATAGAGTATGCTGAGTTTGAAAGGGCCTACAAGGATCATGGAGTCCAACTCTTAGCCCTGCACAGGACCATCCCCAAGAGTCACACCATGTGCCTGAGAGTAGTGTCCAAATACTCCTTGAACGAACTCTGTCAAACTAGGTCCTGTGACCACTTCCCTGGGGAGCCTATTCCAACACCCAACCACCCTCCAGGTGAAGAACCTTTTTCTAACATCCAGTCTAAACCTCCCCTGACACAACTTCAGGCCATTTCCTTGAGTGTTGTCACTGGTCACCACAGAGAAGAGATCAGTGTCTGCCTCTCCTCTCCCCTCGTGAGGAAGTTTTAGGCCACAATGAGGTCTCCCCTCAGTCTCCTCTTCTCCAGGCTGAACACACCAAGTGCCCTCAGCTGCTCCTCACAAGGCTTCCTCTCAAGGCCCTTCACCATCTTCTTTGCCCTTCTTTGGACACTCTCTGATGGCTTATATTGTGGTGCCCAAAACTGCCCACTATATTTGAGGTGAGGCTGCCCCAGTGCAGAGCAGAGCAGGACAATCCCCTCCCTCGACTGGCTGGCGATGCTTTGCCTGATGCCCCCCAGGACATGGTTGGCCCTCCTGGCTGCCAGGGCACTGCTGACTCATATTCAACTTGCCATCCACCAGGAAACCCGGGTCCCTTTCCCAGCACTGCTTCCCAGCTTCTTATTCCCCAGTCTCTATGAACATCCAGGGTTGCCCCATCCCAGGTGCAGAACTTGGCACTTTCCCTTGTTGAACTTCCTATGGTTGGTGATTGCCCAGTCCTCTGATTTGTTGAGGTCTCTCTGCAGAACCTCCCTGCCTTTGAGGGAGTCAGCAACTCCTCCCAGTTTTGTGTCATCAGCAAATTTGCTTAGTATACCTTCCAGTCCTTCTGTTTTGTTTTTAAGGACACATTTATTTTAGGGAGCTGCTTGAAATCCATGGAGTTTCAGCCAGGACTAATTAGCCCCTTGCCTCTGAGGCAGGTCATACAGTCATGCAGTTTATTATATATTTAGAAAACTTTTTGCTCTACCAGAGATCCCTCAGGATCCGTCAGTGAGTATTTTTAATGTCTGCTCTACCTGTCCCTGCTAGGAACAAAACACTATACTACTGGCAACTCAGTGCATCCCAAATGCAGTATTATTTTCAACCTTTTTCTTTTTTTTTTTCTGTTACTGGAATATTATCCTAGAGAACCTGTCTTTCTGGAGTAGAGAGGTAGAGCTGACCTGACCCAGAAACCTATCCCAGTCTTACAATATAGTCTATAAAAGGGTGCTGTAGATGACCCCAACGTGAACACAAGGCATTAATTCTCTGGAGCAGTTGTGCTCCATTCTGGATTGTGAAAGGACAGCTGTGGCAGTTTAAGAGCAGCAGTCAGGTTCCAAGAGGGAATCTAAGTATTTATTGTTCACACAACAGTCACCTATTGTTTTGTTTCTTGTTTTCCTCAAGATATTTAGACTTGTCTGGTGGGTAGGAAAGTGAAAGAGTGGGAATACCAGCTCCAGGCAGCAACAACATTCCCAGGTACTCTGCAAACTTTGTCCTCGCAGCTCTGTTCCTGCCATTTCACAACATATCTGTAAGTTCCTGCCTGTGCATTTGGTCCTGAATCTCACAACCAAAGCACCTCCAGCCTGGCCAACACACATTTGACTAATTTCAGTGTGCAATCCCATGCAGCGCTGCCAGATCATCTTGAGGTTTAGTCAAGACAGGAGAGCCCAGGATGTGTTTTAAAATGCAACTGCAAATAGGGCTTAATGATACAACATTATGTAATGATTTTATGATAGCAACTGAAGGCTCGCATGATCCTTCATGTCTTTTATTTCAGTTGGAGTCCTGGACAGAAATCAATACTTAAGTACATAAATGACCCTTCACAGCTTCAAATGGATACTACTACTTTTTTTTTTTTATCTGAATAAATCCCAACAATTCTGACTCTCTTGTCTGTTAAGTCATGTGAAAGTATAAAATGGCCTTAGGACAGTCAACTACCCAGCAGAGAATTCCTCCTGCCTAGGGTTTCATTGATGAGAACAACCAGCTGCCCATTCCTTCCCTTGTAGATGTGCATAAGAAAACAATATGAAATAAATACTTTATCTTCTGCTGGATTAATACTTTGGGATAGTCCTGTTATGAATGATAGCTTGGCACCCCAAGGGCAAATATCTCCAGATAGCTTCTCTTGTTGTGCCCTAACTTATCCTCCAGCCCTCTGTCACAGAAAGAAGCAATTTTTACTGTATTAGAAACATCTGAATAGTTTCTGTTATCAAAGAAGTTATGCCAGTCCCACATAGACACAGAAGCTGACATTATGCTATCATAGAAGTCTTGGGACCCCCTTTTTCACTGGTATCATCCACAGGGAGAAATTTGGGCTGTAGCATGAATTGTTTTAGAGTATCTTTAGAATACTGTCTGAATTCATGTGCCAAAAATTCTTTTTATAGTACTCAGAGTGACACCTTTCTTCCAGGTTCCAGACTGACCAGAGCAGATTGTTTGCAAAGAGTCAAATCTGTACACTCCATTTCCCTTGCTAAATAAAGGTAATCTAATGGTGAATGGCAAAATCACTTGCCTGACAATGGAAGTGGTGGTTATCTGGTATTTACATAGGGGACACAGATAGAGTAAAAAAGTTTTGGTTTGCTTTGTAGAAGCATTCTAGATTGGTATTTTCAGCTTTCTAAATATAACCTGCAGTTGGAGGCTCCTTTGCAGCCTCACCAAGTTCAGGCCCCTAGTTGTGTCTTGCTCCTTCCTATGCAAAACCACTGTGATAGATTTTTATTTGAGAATTTACAAAAAAGGTGGAGTGATTCATGCAAACTACTTGGTAAAACAACATGTGTAAATGTGTTTCTCTTTTCTGCTGCTAGCTGTGATCTTCCCCTCCATGAAGTGGGACACTTGGGGGCTGGTAGTGACCAGTGGAGTCACAGAACAGTAAGAAAATGTGTTATCTCAGCAAGGATAAAAATGCTGTCCTTTTTTAATGCATATGCACCTCCTGCATATTAGGAAAATCTCCAGCTGCTGCTGGTGAAAATTAACAACGGGTGTGGACGAGCCACTGGTGAAAAGGTTTTCCATTCAAGGGCAGATTGGGATAAGCATTGTTTGGCACTACTTAGAAAGCATAAATCTTCAAGGCTGCAGCAGAATCACGTCTGATGGCAGCACATGCTATTGGCATCCCCTGACGAGAGAGAGTGTTCTTCCCAGTGCGCAGATGTCAGCTATGTCAGAGAACGGGCGCTCCAGGCCTGCTTTCTGCCGTCCTTGTCAATACTATAAATAGATGGCTTGGGAGTTTGTTTCAGGGAATATTTTGCAGTTAGAAGGTGCCATATTAATAAAATCAGGGATAAACTACGTAGCCACAGACTAAGGCTAAGATTTCAAAATACATTTTCGTCGTGCTTTGCTGTTACTGCTGTCCTGCCTGCTCCTCTGCCTGTGCGCGTTGCTGTGTAAGCTTTGATCATACCTCTGTGTGATTGTGATGTGAGCCACGTGTGGGAACCTGAAGGGATTAGATAGCTTTTGTCTAATTGAACTATCCCTATATCAGTTTGTTTCCTTAATTCAGCTCATGCCACAGCTGTGTAAGGAGTTGTGCTGCGCCAAAGCTGGAAAGGTGCACCATTCATGTGTCGCTTTTATTTAAAAAAAAAGGCTGTAAAAGTATAACTTTAAAAATCTTGACTCTATGAACTACTCATGTTTCATCCCCTCTATCATAAGTGCTAGTTATACAGGTGAATTTCTTTTTTTGAAAAATTACTAACATGCCAGTACTAATTCGTGGGAGATTCATGGAGAATGTATTGAACTCCCAGGAATGCTGGTCCTGGTTTTTAGCAAAACCAGTGGGAGTTTTTAGGTATAGCAAGTATACTTAATATTATAGGAATACTTATAAGTAATTATTATTTCGTTTTTGGAGAATCCTGAAGGAAAACAAGGAAACAGCCAAATGCTCTTTACCAAAGATAATAATTTTGAAATGTGTGAGGATTCACTGTACTGACTTATTTCTAGCCTTTTCACACCATTGCTGGTTTTATACAGCTCGTAGATGAGTGATGTTTTTAGCTTCATGCATGCTAGTATCTCTGTCATGAATTAAGGTGACATGTTGATACAGCACATTACATTTTCATTCCTACTTGAATAACACCAAATTGAGAAGTGAATATCTAATCTGTTGGTATTAACCTTGCTAATAAAGAGCCTGAAGGAGTTAGAAGACCCGAGCTGGAATTGTTTTACCACTGTTGTTCTCCAAGTACAGACTGTAGGCAGTGCCTGGAAAAGCTGATCCTGCACCGTTCTGTCGTTTAGTTTTTTACATGCCCGAAGCAACAGGGGGTTTTTTTGCCTTTTCCCCTGCAAAGAGTTTATGCTTTTTGAGCTTTTACTGTGCATGCTGTCTGTGGTAAGTGTCTGCTCACACCTGGGGGAAATACACAAAGCAAAGTGCCTTTAATTGCTTCTGGAACAGTACAGAGAATTGTTTAGACTAGACTTACTTTTCTGATTTGTGCTTAGAGACAGAGCTGACCTCTGCCAGAACTACAAAGAGCACCCAGCTGAGGCTGTTAACATCTCTTAGGAAACTATTCAGGAACGAGCCTAGCTCACTGCCCAGTGCTGCAGTGATTACAGTAAATCCTCATCTTCTGCTGACTTCAGCAGGGTGTTTGCAGACAGCAAATTCGAACAGGACCTCATACCCCAAAGAATGTAAAACATGTATCAAAATCTACTCGGTCATAATAGCAGTATTCTTTAACAGCTTTCATTTATAATACCTCAAACATATGTTTTTCCTTGAAAACAGGATATGTGTGAGTGCTCTGCTTGAGGGTAGTGTGAGGAAAAGAAAGCTCTGTGCCACCTCTAATGTGAGCAGCAGCGTCTTCTTGTCCTTTGTTGTAGGCACTATAATCTCACCTAGTAGGACAATCAGATCCCATTGCAAAGCTGTGCTCCAGTCTCTGCACTTGCCAGTGTCCCTATTTCCTCAATCTTTATATCAACAGAAGGATTGATACAATGATTTGCATTACTGTTTTTACCATTACCCTTGCAGACTCTATCATAGGCATTGCTACATTTTCTGTTGTTGTTTGTTACACCTCTGCAGCTGTTATCTCAATCTTTATCTCCTTTTATTTAGCATCCTTGTCTCCTTGTTCTGTGAATCATATATGTTGTCCTGTTTTCACTCTGCTTCTGAGGTAGCAAAGGTACCTACTCCCTATCCTCTCTGTTACTGGATAGGTATGGCTCTAAAAAGAGATACAGTGCGCTCTCACTCCATGTACTGCATTGAAAAATGTTCATTGTTTTAAATTATGTGTGTTTATTGTATCACTGGTGAAGAACATGTGAGACACTGCAGAATAGGTACCTCAGTTACAGCCCTGCAGCTTCTGTGGGTAAGTTTGGTCTAGAGCCAGTTCACATACACTTCTGTCACAAATGCTGGTACATTAATTAGCAGAGCCTGGTCTAGAAACTACGTATTTAGTACGACAAGGAACAAGGTCTCTCTACCCTTAGGGACAGCACTGTAGGACATATAAGCAATACAGCTGTCTAATACATAGAGAACCAGCAAGAGTGCGTGTCAAAAGCAGCCTGTACCTGTACACAAGTCACATGAGAGCACTAATTTAGAGAGAACCACAACTTGAAGTAAAAGGCTCTGTGGGTCCCTACAAATGTTAGCTGATCTAGAAGCCAGATGGAAAATGGCTGCTGGTTTTTGACTTTGTCCCAAACTGCCTATTTCAGAAAGAAGTTGGGGCGGGGGGGGCTGTTATTTGTAAATACAAGCGAAGTACAAACTGATGGCTAAAGCTGCCAAATCACAGAAGCACTCCCTGCTTCTTCTCAAAATGGCTGCTGCTCTGGTCTGTGCTTCAAAGTCAATAATCTGCTTTGTCTGGCTCTGCAGGCAGAACCCAGCTTCTCCTCCCAGCTCACAGACCCCAGATCTCCGCTATCTTTCACCAAGCTTAGGAAATTAGTGCCTATACAGAGACAACTTTTTCTTCTCACTTTTGGCATCTCTTGGATGCCACACATCATCCCTTGGCAGCATACTGCTGCCTAGAAGCTGAAAGCCAGATACTTTGACATTTATGTATATGATCATCTTTTTACTGTTTTGTCAGTAATACTGTTTGCTTTCATCTGAGTTATCCTTTAACCAGCATCAGTGTGCCTGAGACCTGTGTCTCAGTTTTAATAGGTCACGTTTGTTATTTGAGATGCGCTTTAATGGGCTGAAGATAGAGGCTCTGAGATCCTGGCATCTCAGGTCTGAGAAACTGCCAGGAAACAAGAGTGACCCTGAAATGCTGATAGAATGTTTAAATCAAGTGAACAAAAATTGTGTAAGTGATGGAAAGGGGACTTGATTGTTCAACACTTTGTTTTTATAATGGCAGTAAGGAACTTAGAAAATGTTACACCATTTTAATTTTGAATGTACTGCAGCTATGAAAGGTAGTCTTTTACTTGGTGTTTGTTTTGTTTACAAGTAGGTGTGGGAAGACGCAGGGTAACCTAAACATTCTTTGCAAAAACTTTGTAACACATTCATAACTGAGTACATTTACACCACGAAGTACCCTTGCAGAAGCTGTTACCATATGGAAAAAGTTTCCCATGCCCAACTACGGAACATATTTGGGTCATTCCAGCTGCATAAAGGAAATGAATGTACATCAGAGGTCAATGCCCTATATATTTTGTGCCAGAAGTTCTTAGAGGTGTTATTTATACTGAAGTATGCATTATCTGTAGCGTGTTTATAAATATGTCTGCTAACTCTATACAGCATTTCTACTTGTAGAAGCTCTTATAATAACATATATCCCAGGGTTTCATTTATCCTTCTCCCAGTCTTGTTGGGGTTTTTTGTATTTTCTTTATAATTCTTGTAATTGCCTAACACTGCCAACTTAAGTTTTGTACTTTTTTCTTGCTGTCTTTTGTTCCTCTCTACCCCTCCCCCCTTCCCAAATTATTGCAAGTCATTGTGCACTAAATATAGTTCTGCTTTCCAGATGCTGAAAGCTTGGCTGACATCCTTATAGCATTCCAGCCTAATTCTCTCTCTGTCACACACACAGACAGCTATTCAAAGCAAATTTATTGAGTTCAATGTATCAAGAAAATCCTGATAGTTCTCTTTGTAGAATAGTGATTAAGGTTTAGTAAAACTTTCTAATGTTAAATTTTTGCTAGCTCTGTACTCAGTTGCCGCACCCCGTATTCATTGCTGTGATGGCCCAATATATGGTTCTCACAGACTTTTCATGAAAGATTTAATCTCTGCAAACATCTCACTGTGCATTTTAACTATTTAGGTCTGATCTAGCCAGGCAAATTTCGCTTCTAGTGCAACTGCAGTAGACTGGAATATCAGGGCCAGCTTCAGGGATGTTTTAGCTCAAAACGTCCAAGTTTCACAGCAAAAGTCAGTAGAGTGGAAAAATATATACGCATTTGAGCCACAGCTGCAGAGTCAGTTCTGATGTGATTAGAAACTTACTACAGCTATCCAAAGCAATACTAATTTTCAGGAAGATTAACTTTCTGCTCTATTTCTTTTGTGAGCTAGCGCTGGTATCCTCATAAGAGCTGCCCACCAGGCAAGAGACTGTTTTGGTAATGATCAAGTAGTTCCTATATAGGGTATGTAGTATTCCTAGCTTATAAAGAACTTTGGACTAGCAAAAGGTACAGAACAAGTCTGTAGTTTTCATTTATCAACAATTAGTAGGGCCTTGCACCAGTGCAGTATTTTTTTTAATTGAAAGGATCCTAATTTAACATCCATATTTACATGGAAATTTGCTAGAACCAATGTATTTGGAACCTTTATGGAACTATCGAAATGCAGCTGTGGTACAACATGGCAACTGTTCAGGGCAGGAAGCAAGAAAATTGCTGTGTCTAATCAAAATTGCAGTGGGAATTGATTGGAAGAGCATATTTACCCTGAAGATGGGGCTGTATCAGCAAACACAGTGGGCAACCCTGATTGGTGCTTTATCATGCTACTTTGATACAAATGCAAAACCCTGTTAGTTTTGAGACTTGGTAATGCTCCAGGATTACATTTCTCTGCAGTTTTTTGTAAACTGCCTCAAATCTGTTTTGGCTATGGCTTCTTCTCCCTCCAGACTGCACTTTGTTCCCCCTCAGAATATTGCCATGGAAAAGACTGAGCTTTGTCCCACCACTAACCCACTTCCTGCAGCATCTGCTCCTGAGAATTGCAACAGCCTTGCTAGCCTTGAGATGGGCTGGGAAAAACAGAGGACTCTGGCTCTGCGCCATTGCTTGATTTCTATAATGCTTACTTAGTGTCATAAACATACAAAGCCGACAAAACATCGGCAAAGTTGTGAGGCCAGATAAAATCTGGTTCCTGGGACCTGTGCAATGCACTGTGTGCTCCATAGGGCTGATAAGAAGCAGCTTCCCCAGAGGTTTCCAGCCCTTGGGATTCCAGAGGAACTCTGGTCCCAGGTGCTGCTCCCAGGTCTGCCCCACAGCAGCTTGCTCATAAATATTAGTATCAGCCCATGACTAGCTGTGCATCCACTTCCAAAGAGGCTGCAACAGCCCCCACCCAGAGTCTCTCACAATACAAGCAGCATGTCATTCAAAACAGAAAATAGCTGTAGTTCAGCACAGGATTGGTGAGAAAGGATTATGCAGGATATGTTACAGAAGCTGTCCTGGCATCCCACTCTGCTGAAGGCTGGCTGGGGAAGGATGGGGGGAGGCTGAAGGCTATGGCTGTTCTCAGAGCCTAACAAGGGGCCACATTGTTCCTGGGCCTATCAGTTGGTTTCTGATTTACCCGCAGCCAATGTGCCATGATCGGATCACAGCTGGCCCAAGGATATGCTTTCCAGTGCATTGAGTGCTTGGAGCAGCCCCAGGTTTTACGAACACATGGTGAGGAGGAGGGAACAGCTGTGAGACAGAGAAGGGAGCTTATTTTTACCTTCCCTCAAGATAAGTTTTTCTTTCATAATTTGATTGTGTTAACAGCATTCCAGGTTGTAAAATTAATTTGGAGCCTAACTAGATCTGGGTGAAGGGCAGACAGAGGGAAAGGAGGGTGGAAGAGGCTATGGTTGCTTGCATGGCTGCATGTCCCCCACCAGCAGTGACTCATTGCTCAGCTGTGCAACTGCTCGTGACAGATCATAGATGGATCCCTAGTGCTCAGCCTGGGTCGTCTTTCTGCTTAGAGCTAGCAGATAGCTTTGTTTGTCTCTGTCCTAGAGGTTATGTAGCTGCTACATACCAGTGGGGTGTATCTGGCAGTAGCTGAGCTTCCTTGTGTGTGAGCAGGGACTGACCTCAAGGCAAGAGAGGGGAATGTCCCGAGTGTGACTGGGGACGGAACTGGACTTCAGTTCCAAGCGGACCTTTTCGTTTATCATAGCAACACAGTGCTTCTGAGTGATTCCCGACTTTTTTGTTTCAATTTCCTATTAAACAATACCACAGGATTCCTCACCTCCTATCCTAAGCTTCCCTGTGTTTTGTAAACAGTTTTGCTGTTTCACCTCTGAGCGGCTGCAATTCAGGGAAGAATGAAGTGATGCCTGCCTGTTTAGTGGTCCTTAAACAAATCTGTAATCTCCTTGTCATCTCCCAAGTCCTTCACTTCTCAGCAGGAATTTTCATCTCTCTTTCCCTATCTTCCAGAGCTGAACTGAGAAAGGCAGATAGATGCAAGGGCCATGTGCTGCCTTCTCTGCTCCACTGCAGAATGTCAGTAATAAACTCCATCTTGTCAGGGAAATCTGCAGTTCTCTATCTACAGTCTATACTTTGTAGGCCTATAAGTACTTCAATGCTTGAGAAAGTTGATGTCTTAATCAACAACGGTAATAAGCCAACTTTTTTCTCCTTCCCCTTACAGGACCCAATTCTATAAGGAGTCACAGAAGTTAAATATTGGAAAAGACCTGCAATGTAATTGAGCCCATCTCCTAGTAGTGTGAAGGTGTTCTCAGATTTTTATTGTTATGTCACCCTGGTTTTAAACGATCTCTGCAGCATGATTTGTGCATTCTTTTGAAATATTATGTTCAGGCTAACACATCCCAACATCTTGAAGATTTTCCTGATCTAAACTGATCCAGTTTCTTTCAGTTAAACCTTTCCTCTTCTGCAGTGTGGTTCATTCTACTGAAAAAAAACGAATTCCCTTTTCCTTTAAAGGGGCTAGTGGGACAGCCAGTCTGCTATTTGGCCCAGCTGCAGTCTGATCTCATTTCTCAGCTCCACCCTTCCCTTTCTCTGAGAAGGAGGGGCAGTCTTCATATTTTCCCTTTAAGCTGAGCTATGAAAAAGAGCTGTGTGCCAGAATCTTTCACCTTGGCCGTATACCCTCACAGATGTTTTCTGCAGCATAAACAAAGCAGCAAAGAATGTCGGGGCATGAGGGAGTCACGGTAGTTGGGACGGGAGAGATCAGGCTGGAGAATTACAGCTCTGGCTGCTTGGCTGTAGTTTGCCTTTCAGAAATACACAAGAGCTGCTCCCACTGCTCAAGGAGCAGAGGCAGCTGTAAAATCATCTACAGCTTGATTTAACGTGAGCGTTCAGCCATGCAGTCTAAGCGTATGTAATGCACACGTCACTGTAGCATGTGTGCAAATTAAGAATAGTGATAAATCTGGATGGTAAGACCAAGTTCTCAGCTGTTCTTCAGCCATCTCCCTGCTCAGAGGCAGATGGTGCCAGCCATTGCAATTGGGAGATTAGGGGAAAGTGTGGGAAGAATTGTGTTGTACATTATGCCCTACAAATGGCAAGATCTGGTTTCACCCTCTAGGGCTGAAATAGTACTGTTAGTAGGGTCCAGAACTTTCTGAGTTTTATCATGGACTTTGCCAGCTCCAACTGTCTATTGACTATGGTTGTGTCAATTAAATGGAGTATAGGCCTTGAGTACAACAATATCATCATGTAAGAGAACTTGCTGGAGCAAGTGAAACATGCTGGATTTTGTTGGGGCACAATGCCACTTCATCTATTCTGCTGTATTTTTGAACAACTGAAATGTTCAGATGACTGTGTAGTAGGTTCCAGCTGCAGATTTTGAAGGGAAACCATTTGAAGGAAATAGAGGCAGGAACCGTTAGGACTGACAACTTATATGAAACGGAGGAGATGCTCTTCCTAAAACAAGTATCTCTAACTGATTAAATGCAATGCATAGCCATGAGTCCAGTAAGGTCCTGGTGAGATTCTGACAGCAGAAGATAGTGGCAGTGATGGGGCTGTTCACCTCAGCCTGTGTATGACTCAATACTGCTTTGGGCCTTTGGAAAGGTTTTTTACTGTAAACAAAATCAGTTCTTCTTTAGGAACCTTGAAATGAAATTCATAATGATCAGCGTAAACCACCTGGTGCAGATGAAAGACATCAGGAATCTGGGCAATACTTAAGCAACTGAATACTTGGGAGGGAACCTCAAAATCTCTCCTGTCCTTACATACAAATCACAAAGAACGTACTGGTTGTGTTTGAGTATATCCCAGAGGATCAGTTTGTGAGCCCTCCTGCATATTCTGGTGGGTAGAGAGGCACCGAAACAAAGGAGACCATGGTTGGAAAGATTTGCATATTAAGGAAAAGAATGTGGAATGTATGTATTATGTGTAGCAAGACTGTGGAACTAATGGCTTATGACAGGGATACAACTATGGAATTAATGTGATTTGGCAGGCAGGCATTAATATGGAGTGGACAGTTTTGGAGGAAGCAGAACAGGAACGCTTAAGACTAATTGAAGCTAGTCTCTTGAATAGGAGCTGTATGGAGAGAAGGTTTCTTACACATATATATGCAAGAATGGACAGAGTTTATCCCTATGTCATTATTAGAAAGTAGATAAAGATCTTTATTTGTATTTGTAGGGTGTGAGAAGCTTTTACTCTCTACTGAGTTGACATGAAGAATCCTTTTGAGCATACATCCTGCTGTTTTGTGTGGTTATGATTTAACTACCATCATACTCTCATTGTTTAGGGCTCCTAAATATATTTAGGCTTCTCTACGGAGAAAACTGACATTAATATATTTATGACTATCAAATGTGTTGGAGATAAATATAACAACTGTGTATAGCAGGACACAAGATCTGCTGCCCTAAATACTCTCAAACATCCTTGCCAGCTTAGAGGATGATGAAGTTGGTTCATGCTTCATGGAGGTCCCACAAAGCATTGGTAGTCCTGCTAGTAGGGTTGTGTCAGCAAAATGTTCCTGAGAAACAGCCCCTGTTAAAAACATCAGTGCATTTTTCAAAATTATCTCATTCTTCAAATATTTTTCTGTGCCTGCGTAAGGTCTCATGCTAAGATTCAGACTTGTACCAAAGCATTCGCAGCTGCTCAATATTTGTTCAAGCTAATATACAAAAGAAAATAATCTCTGAAATGTTATTTGCAGTCAGTTGGAAGTCTACATCAGTACATTTCACACTGACATACACTGTTTTTAGGGCTTTTTTCAAGGAAAAGATTTTCTGTAGCACATTGGTAGCGCCAGGTGGTATCCTGTGGTTGTTAGATCAAGCTCCGTATGTTCACTGTGAGTTGAGCTGTACTCCTGGCACTTTTTAGAGAACATAATTCATTCAGAGACATGTTCACATCTTAGCTAGCATTGGCTAATGGAGAAATTCTCACCTGCGGCAAGCATTCTCCAGGCAGTCTAACTAGTACCTGCACTTCTCAGGTTCCGTCATCTCTGTTAGACACCTCTGTGCTGAAAGCGGGGAAGGTACTGGGGTTATGAGAGGGATTAAAGGAATGGCAGAGATGAAGGTATTGCAGCAGTGTGTGAGCTGGTTCTGAACTGTGGGGGACAAATGTGGGCCAGGAACAAACCAGCGAAGAGCTGTGAATGAATGAAGTGTGTGGCAGAACTGTGCAAACGGTGTTTCTGTGGAAAGAATTTTGTCTTTTCTGTGCATATTTCTACTATGTCTGTCAGCTTGCATACAAGTGTCCGCACGGAACTATCAGCTTTTGCATGACCCCAGCATGGTCCTGCAGCCAGTCCAGTCTGGGATCTGCTTCTCTGGGTAGTGTAAGAGTGCAGTCTCTCCTGGTCCCTTTCATGTGGGAAGCAGCTAAATATAATTGTCTTAGAAGCAGGAAACGAAAAGTTAAGGTCTATGCCAGCCTACCCTCTTTTAGCAACCCTCAGCACACAGGTGACATACACTAGCACAATTGGTCTCAGCACTGCTACAAAAGGGTGTCACAAGAGCCCTGCAGGAGACTAACACCTTTTTTTTGCTGAAGCCTTGGCTGCATAAGGGAATTGAGCAGCATCACTGATCCATAAGTACTGTCACCTCATCAGCAGTATTTCACCGTATCTCTGCCATTCAGTCTCTGTTCAAGAGAAGGCTTTACATGTAGGTGTTGGAGGGCTCCACTCACGCATTTCGCTTACTCCACATAAACCATTCCAACCATTCCAGGCTTGGTAGATGTTACCAGCCATGGCCTCTCACCCTACAAAGGTCCTTCCAAAACATGGTTTGTCAGGTCAGCTCTGGGAGCCAAGAGACATATAGCATCATAGAAATGTTGGTTAAGGAGGGACCTCTGGAAGTCTCTGGTCCAATATCTTGCTCAAAGCAGAAGTGTTGCCAGCACTTAATAGGTCAGCTGTGACTTTGTCTAGCCAAGTAATGATAAAAACCATGCAAGGATGGAGATTGCACAGCCTCTCTGAGTAACCTCTTCCAGTACTGTACTTCTTACTCAGTGAAAAATTTTTTTCTAATGTTCAATGCAAACATAATAGGAGATCCCCCATGCTTATACTGACATATCTGAAAGACCCAGAAGTGGAATGAGACATACCTGATCCTATGAAGTTCATATCCCTCTCTCACTATCATAGCTCTGCCATGTTGCTTCTGTTATTGCTTTCACCAGTCATTACAGCTGTGTGTCTCATAGCAAAGAGAGCTGTGACACAGGCAACTAAAAACTGGACTGAAGGCTGATGAGCAGTATCCGGACAGTAGGTTGTTCACTGGGACATTTTTTGCATCTACTGATAATAGAGTCACATTACTCAAAAGACCCAATACAGAACCAAGGGTTACCTGTGTAACACCGACCACGGGCTCTTCTCTGGTCACTCTGCCTTAAGCATAGTGCCTTATACTTGACCTAGGGAATTCCCACGAAGCTGAAATTTGAAAATGTTAAGAAGTGGAGAATATGAGAGTACTTTGGCATGGCACTACTTTAACTTGTCAGTAGCCTTTCTGAGGAGCCAGATGCAGCGTTGGAATGGAACAGAACTCATATTGCTTGTAGCACCTTTGTTTGTGATTTTATGTCTTTGGGGGAAAGGTGTTAAACTTTGTCCACTCCTCACAGTACAGAATGGCACAAAGCAGCACTGCATAGCCTTACAGTATGTCTACTACTAAAGCTTTGCAGTATCTATATATAAAACCTAGCAGTGAGTCTTTTTCACTCCTCTGGTTGCATGTGCAGACATTGAAGTCACTCCTGTGTTGTCTTTATGTGTGCAGGAAGCTTTGCTGGAATTTCAAAATTAATTCCCTTGCAGCTCTAGTTTCTCACTAGAAAGGAAGATTGTCTTGAGAGCTGATAATAGCAACTTAAAGTGTTTTTGCTTTCTTGTCACCCATCCCACTCCACTGTTAGACACTATAAACTTGCTGTGAAATTTTTTGACGAATGAATCAGTTGCTTCTTTACTTACTAAACAAAGAGTCCTCACTTTCATTTTTCTATCAGGAAGTTTTCCTTTTCTGTACTCCTAGAAATAAGATCACTTTCCTTTCCCATGCAAAACTTATTTCTGAGGAAACAACTTCAAAAATGTTTTCAAGATCCCTGGTTGAATCATCAGCATGACTTTCTGCTTCACCCTCCGCTCTCCCTGGAGTTCTCTCAGTCACATACCTGACCTGAACCTAATTAGTTTGTGAGAGCTAGAAAGTTCACCGCCCGCGGTGTGGCTGTGGGCCAGGCAGGCAGAGTTCTCTGTGCCTGGTACTGTAATTGTTGTGAAATCTTGCTTGATGGACAGGAGGTTATTCTGTTGTTTGGGAATTTTTTTCCAAGAAATGCCTTGGAAATGTACAGGAGCACATTTAGGAGCTAGAGAGTTGACTCTTTATAGGCCATGGTACCAGAAAGATCTCCACGTTCTTAACATTGCTGAGAACCAACGTGGATTGAGAGCACTTTCATTTCAAAGAACATTTTTTTAAAAATCCTTAAGACATTTTTTACAAAAGTCTGTATTATTTTGTATAGTTTGTTTATGACTTGTCACAGAGCAGAGCCTTTACTATGTCCTCAGAAATAGTGCTTATGTTGCTAGAACAATAGGACTTGTTACTATGCTTCTCTCTGCCAAAATAAGGGGCTGATTTTGCAACATGAGCTCTTATAACCAGTCTTGTTTGAATAGTCCTCTTGACTTCTTCAAGGCTGCCCGTGTCTTTAAGGATTATGGTATTGAGTGCTGCTTCTTGTACAGACCTAGGAGTCAAGTGTGGTAGGGAAGAATCACCCTGCCATCATAGGAGGCATGGAATGGGCCACCAGTGTTTCCTGTGTTGCCGCACAGCAGAGAAACAAAGTGCAGCCCTGGTGGTGTGGGCCATTTCATTTGTATCTTGCTTAACCACATCTTTTTTCTCCCCTTTACTAATGGCCCTGTAGATTTTTCCAAAGCATGTACTACTCTACAATAAATGTGTCTCTTGTTTGCATGGCTGTGATCTTCTCTCCCTCCTGAATCATCATTTCAATGTCTTTCTGCAGTTTTGTTGGGTCAATGCAGCACTCTGAAAGTGAGGGCCTGGCAGGCATGTAAGAGCCAGGCATTGTGTGGACACGGTCTATGAAGCATCCACAGTGTAATTCCACTGCTTCATCTCAGACTTAGCTAGTCGTCTTCTTACAGCGTGGAGTTCTCAACTTTGCTAATCGTGTACCTGGGTCCCAACGTGCCATATACTTGTTCTTCCAATCCTTGTGCTCTGTCAAGCTGGTACCCAGTCCACACACTCCTCTGAATCTACTGGTGCCTGGTCTTTGTTTCTAGTCCTAAATATTTGCCAGAATCTCATGCAATTTACTCTGCCAGACTGTCAAACATTTCATCAGTCAGCCCCTTACCTGACACTCTAAAAATATCCCATGAATTTCACAATGACTTGTACTGACTACTGTTTGGAAGTTCTGCTTTGAGTAGTTACAGTTCCGCATCCATTCCAGCTAACCTAAATCAGAGCTGCTCTTGCCCAGCCATGCTCCAGTCCATCCTCAACAAAAACAGTGGCCCTGGAGTATCACAGTTCAGAGAGCTAAACTGGGTAAAAGTTAACACTACAAAAAATAAGTTTTGAGCATCCCCTGGACCAAATTATTGCACCGCTGGGTGAGCATCAGTGCAGATACAAGAAAGGAGATGGAGGACTGTGGTCAGGGGCTATAGGAGGCAGAGCTGATGCAGCCACAGTTTAGGTCAGATTATACTGTTGCAGAATCACAGGTCTTCTCACTGCATTTTATCCTTGGTTGTTTTCAATGTAAGAAGTACTAAAAGTGGATCAAGATTCATTTGTAGGGAAGTAATCAGATTATTTGATTTTTGGATAAGGAATCTCAAACACAACCAGAACTGGAGATTATACTTACGAGATGCATGTATGCCATGATTGAATTTTCAAGAAAGAGTTCTATGCTAATCTGAGTCTTTAATCCAGTCTACTAGTAAAATTAAAATCTAGAAGAAATTAACATAATTTCTAGGAAGCCAGTAGAAGTTATTTCCACTATTGAGTTGCCCTAAGGGTTTTATGGACGTTAAGAATGCTAACAAATAATTGTTGTTGTATTTGGTTGAATCCTGGTTCTGTTGTCAGCACATGAGAGTGTTAATAACTAACACTAAAATTACCATATCAATGATTTTAATTTCATTGTCCATGGATCCATCAGTCAGTCAGTCAGTCCACTCATTTCCAAGCAGTCTGCAAAATGAAACCAGCAAAAACACTGTCAAAAGACTAAAATTCACAACATGGTGGTCAGGCACTTCTTTGGAAAATGGCCCCTCTTCCAGGTAATTTCTGCAAATGAGAGACCTAAACAGCAGAGAAGAAATTATCAGTTGCAGATCACTATCATGTGTCCAACCTCAGGCTGTTAGGGATATATGGGAATCCATCCCATCTGATAGCAATTTAGACACTGTTATAAATGAGTTGTTTCTGTAAAGGTCCTCGAGAATGGATGACTGCATCCAAAAAACCCCCAGCTTTACATTTTGGATTAAATGGATTGATGATGTTAATCCCAACAGAAAAAGAATAAGAGGAAAAGTGTAATTGAAGCTCAGCAAGCCTCTCAGCTCTGGAAATTGATCCATTGGTTGTGAGAATGGTGGGAGAGGTTTGAACTGCTCTCGAGCTTTCTGTGTAAATAGCACTCAACCTCTTATCAACATTTAGTTTTGTTTAAAAATGAAGGCTGCAAAAGTTAAGTTGCTTTAAAAGGTCTCCAGTTCTAGAAGTGTGCTCTTACCTTTTCTCTTATCTTTGGAGATTCCTGTTTATCTAACATAAAAAAATCATGGACAAATTCTGCCTTCAAGATCTATGAGTCTGACCAGTGCTTTAAAAACCCTGGAAGCAATGGCCTTGTTTTTCTCCAGAAGTCCAAGAATAAGATGGTTTTACTATTTTTAATCTATCCGGAAATATGCAAAGAAGAGAGCTTAATTGCAAACAGACCAAACCTTATATAGGAAATGGGTATGTCCCTTGGGGGCACCTAAAAAGTGAATGTCTGAAATTAAATTCATATACTCTTCTCCCTTGCTCCCTGAAGCACGTACTCTTGGAATGAAAGGGAAGGCTGTAGGCTAGCATCATATCCCAGTAGTTTCTATCCATTATAACACTCTGGATATCTTAATATTCAATTAACAGACATTTCCCAGCATGTATGAGCTCAAGGTGACTAGTTGTATGTCTTTTTAATGAAACCATTGTAGAGAACAGAGAAAAATTAAAAAAATAATGGCTCCGTTTCTAGGGCCATAATTTGCTTACCAGAGAAAAATGAAGAAGTATTGTGATTCCAAAATTTCACCCACACTTTTCTCGAGGAAGGGCTACCACACCCAGTCAAAAAACAACAGTAAGGTCTTGCTTCATGAACACAGTTCCCATCACCTGCCCAGTGATTCTGAAATCAGGGTTATCTTTTCCTCGCTTCCAAATATTACACTCTGTAATGGGTAACATATAAGGTTCTAAGGTGGACCAGGTGCAAATAGCTTCACTAAAAATTTCCCTATCCATGGAAAAAAGGGAACAACTTTTTTTTGGTGTAGACACAGCAGCAAGCTCTTGACTGCCAGTGCCATTTTAGTGCTAGTTCTTCCCCTAGTGATTGCGTGACCGCTGAGCGCATGGCATGTTATCTCTGTGTGCTCTACACTGCGTTATGGAGCTTGGATAAAGCACTGCCCAAATCTGTGTGTTCTTTCAAGTCTGGAAGCAAGCCCATCCCAAAGTTTCTCAGACAGACCCGTGTGGTGCCTGCTTCTGTCAATGCAGAAACCTTTGCGATGCCCCACGCCTCTGCTGCGCTCTCCGGGCCGCGGTGTCTCATGAATCTGAATCCTAGCCTCCATGTGCTGTGGTCTTAGAGCTGAAACTGTCTAGGTAAAATCCTAAATGCTGAGTGGCCTGCCGACAAGGGTGCACACAGGGGACCCGAGAGCTGTAGATTTATTGCTTGTAAACCAAAAATTATATTGAAAAAAGAAGAGATAAAAATAGATGGGGAGCTTGGGGACCGGAAAGGCAGCCAGTGGAGATTAGATGCACTGCTGGTTGACTCATCCAGCCTGTTTTATTGTAGCACAGTTCCAATAACAACTGTATTATTTCAGCTTTTGTGCAGTGAGCAGACATTTGTTTTGCATCGATGCTTTTTCACATAAATGTGCTCCATTTTTCATTTCTTCTTGTATTTCCCAGCGTTTCTACTGGCAATGAGAGAGTTGATGGCTCCAAACGAATATTGTCCAACTTCTCAGCTGGTATAAATCAGCAAACTCCCCCTGGTATTTAACATAGCTATGCAGCTTTGTACAAGTTGAATCTGCACCAACTGTTCTTTTAAAACATGTCCCACCTTATAAAGAGCTGTATTTTCTTCAATAGTGGATTCTGAAATTAATGAGAAGTATTGGACCGAGTGCCTCACACAGTGTGCACAGTGCACATCTTGGCAGGATCTGCATTCTAATGTGTGGCTTTGTTTAGTGGAAGGGACTTCTTTGGAAGGGCTGCCAGTGAGTAACAGCCTGTTGTGTCGTGTCTGCTAGTCCTGGGCTGTGATCTGCTACCTTGCAGAAGATGGGCACACAGCTCATCCACTGCTTGCTAGCTCAGTGTCTCACAGCGCTTTTAATTCCTTCCTCACTGCAATTCATTGAGTGCCTCCCTTCTGTGCCCTCCCACATATGTGGCTATGAGGAACAGTTATGGTGAAAATATGGGGAATGTGTGTCAGGCTTTGTTAGCTGTTTGCAGATGACACTGTGACTTGAAAAGTACTGTCCTGCCAACTTGGGCACCATTCAGAGGCCCAGGAGTTCTGTAGAAATGGGTTTGGAAATGGCCAGAGGGAAGGAGGAGAAGTACTTACCTCAAATAATATGAGGTCAGGTGAATCTACATGTGTGGTGTAGGCTGTGCATTTGTTTCAGCATGGTGTTGTGTTGCAGCTCCCAGAGTTTGTGCAGACTGAAGGAACACTTTGGGTTCTGTGCAGCATTTCAGAAGAGACCATTTAAAGGTGTTTTCAGGAGACAGAACCTAGTGTTCATGTGGGTCAATATTCACTCAGGTTCCTATGTCTCTTACCAGCTGTTGAGCAGCCAGCTCTGCCATATTGCCAAGTGAGAACTAAATAGCTGTCTATTTTTACTGGGATTTTGCTATGGTTTTAGTTGAGATATTTGTTTGCATGTTGCCTTCATCAATTTCTCCGCACAAATGACAGAGTGTTATGGACCATGTTGCTGTGCTGAACAGAAAAAATTGCCTTTATCTTTTCCAATTGTTTCTTAGCATCATGGAAGTGGGAGGGAGAATATCCCAAAATATGTCTTTGTTTCTGCTCCCTTATAGGAAGCTGTATGATAAGAGGCTTTTTCATGGTCAGATTGTAAGTAGTATGTGTAAATTTCAGTCCACCCCTATCATGGACATACACAGATCCTCTAAAAACCCCAATTTTGAGACTCAGACAGCTGTATATCCAAAAAGAAGGTCTAAATTGATTCACAATCCATTTCTATAAATGCATGTGAATAAAGTTACTTTGTAAGTAACAACACAAAAAATACTTTGGGGTTTTTTTTTTGTAAACTTTTCAGGCTCATGAATTCCTGACGACAGTCATTTACAGGAATAAATGGTGAGGTACCATGAGCTTTGTGTAGGATTGAGATAAATTTGGGTGTGAACTAAATTAAGACCTCTGTAGAAGCAGAGTTAGGAAATAAGTGTGTGGGAAAATTGCACTGAGTGAGAAGGCAACAGGGAAAAGGAAGCCACAGTACAAATTAAAGATTGCAAGTAATGGGGCTGGATGCCAAGAGCCTCAGAAAAAGAAAAGAAAAAAATACTTGATTAGCTAAACTGTTTGCTTTACTATATAAAAAAACTGACCTCCTTGAGGAGCCCTGAGCCCTGGCCTCCTGGGAGTCTGAGTACGTGTGAGTGAGCTGCTATCTTGCTGATGGCAACACAAATGCTCCAGCACGTCTCCTGCCTCATGGATTTCCAGGTGCAAATGCTTCAGCTGGCAGGAGCTCTGCCCACATCAAGCTGACCGTGTCTTAATGTTTTATCCAGCCTGGTGTTATATATTTTCCTTCTTTTCCAAACTGCTGCAATAATTCCAGTTCCATTAGCTATGTGTGAGCATGTGTGTTGAAGTGAACCACTGCCTCTCTGAGTAGCTGTAATGTGCGGGCCAAGTGTGGCTTTCAAGGAGGCAGTTGAAGGACAGAGCTGGCGTGAGGAGCCTGTGCCTCCAGCCCATCTCAACCCAATTCTTGCTACAGCAGCCAGTGGGGCTCCCCAGCAGTCCACAGCTCCTGGACACAGAGCACTGTCTGATGTACATTGCCCTCGTTGTGAGACCCTGCTCCCCAAGGAATATTGCCATCCTCCAGCCTCAAGTTCTCTGCCCTGTGTAGGAGTTGCTCTAGCAGAGAGACCAGACCCGAAACATTCCACCTTAATGCAAATGCTCATTAATGTCATCACTAGCATTACCTACTGTTATTGATATGGATATTACTTCTTCTCCTGCTCCAGTGACAATGCCATGACCAAGCTGAATCCTTGCTGCAAAGTGTGAAATTCAAGAGCTACAGGGGTTGTGCTTGAGGACCTGCCACTTGTGTGGGTGAGCTTTTCACCCATGCTGGTACTTTCTGATTGTGAGTTGTTCTGTCCTAGACACACTGTGAAAGAGGAGCTATCACAGAGCTGCTCCGAGAGCACAGAAGTGAAAGAGTTATTTATGGGAATGCTTTTGTCAGCATTTCCCTCACTTCTACTTGCAAAATTGTTACTTGCTGTCCAAATGCCCTTCTTCCTCCCCTCTGTAACTGCAAAAATCAGTTACATAAGGGAGGTTAGCTCATAAAACTACCCTGTACAATTCAATTAAATAACATAAAGACTGCAAGAGAAGAGGACCTTTTTAATAGCAGAGGATGGAAGAATTGCAGGGCTTCATTGTAACGGAACAAGATCAAAACCAATATTTAACATTTGTTAAAACTTCTAGAAATGGACATTTCTAAACCCCTCTATTATAAGAGAGTGTTGTAATCCCTGTTTTACAGATGGGGAAACAAAGATGAAGTTGGACACGCAAGGCTTCTTGAAGGCACGTAGACATAGAGCTCAGTTCCTGAAACAGAAATGTGTATCCGGGCATGGGACTATACCTCACTGTTAAGAGCTCAGGAGTTCTGCTTTTTCTTGTAAATCTGCAATCACTTGGGCATATAGTTGCAGGGGTTTTTCTATAAACCAAGCTTCTCATCTACAGAAAATCATTTGCTGTGGCAGAGAATGTTCTGTCAGGCCTTCAAAATGCATGGGGTTGCAGGGTGTGCAAAACATACATGTATTAAATTGTTCTCACCATCACTGGATGAGTGTATTAAGAAAGACGAAGAATGTCAGATGGAAGCAGTTAGAAGAGGCCTTGAGTGAGGTTTCTGGACATGTGAGATTTGCTATGCTTAAAGGTGTATTCCAGCATCTTCTCTGAGGAAGGAAACAAAGATTTTAAGCCCAAATCTCCCAAGCAAGCTTAACTCAGGAATGTGAGAGCACGATACCAACAGCAGAGGGGTATCACCAAAAGAGAAAGATACAATATCAACTAGTTTCTGTTCATACTGCACTCTTTATCCAAGAATGTCCAAAGCCTTTGGAAATGCCAATGAACTCTCAATACACCTTGTGGCATGGCTGAGTGCTTCTGTCTGCATGTTATAGGTGAAGAAACAAAGGTGCAGGAGGCCATGTGACTCACTTGTAACAACAGTGGCATTACATTTTGGGTGAAGCTATATCATGCAGTCAGCAGATTCCTAATTTAGACCTCATCTGACATCTACTCTCAGTTGTCCAGGCCAAAGACAGTCCAATGCTTTTGGTCTCCTAGGTAAGACACTGCTTTTAGTGCTTTTTACAGGATTCAGCAAAAGGGGAGAGAAAATGTCCAAATTGTCCCAGAATTTGAAGCTGTTTATACATAGGTCGGTTGTCTCTGCCCATGAGGTGATATGTTCCAGAGTCAGGAATGCATCAGAGTAGAAGATGAAGACAGCCAGGAGCCTAAACGCACAGCCACCATGATGCAACAGAACACAGTGCCTAGGACATGCTACTGATGGGTAAAGTACACCCAGAATTCAGAACCATATTAATTCCACTTGTTAACTGGAGAGCGAGAAATGGAACATGAACAGTATGTGAGCATGAGCAGGCTGCACACATAGGAACAATTTCCATCACAAGTTTTTTTTACTTTGCTGGCTTTTTTGAACGTGTCAGACTGCTGTTCCATAATAGAGTGAAGACATTTGGAATTGCAGTGTGATTGGCGTAGCAAAACTGGGAAAACAGTAACATGAAATACAAGTTTGTCACTTAAGTAGAATGAATTAAACTGATTCTGTGTAGTGTTTTCATCTCAAAGTGCTGAAGAAGTTTGTTTATAAATTGATTATTTCCCTATGGCTCAAATGCAGTTGTCTTCATTGTGCATCCAGTGCTTAGGCTGGCTGTGAAGGATTTGCTTTATTATACATCTGGTTTCATTCGGCTGTTCATAATAAAATGAGAACTTTGTATCACCTCAATCAGATTCTCAGACTAGAAAGGGCAGTTGTTAATGCCAGAGGTCCTAAAGTCACAAGGTTTTCCAGGATAAAATTCAGACAAGTTGTGCTGATATGCAATTGCAAATAGTTACAACCAGCTGCACATAAACTGTGCTTGGTGAATCCTGAGGAATGGCAATGTTGCTTACATCTCTGGAGCTGGAATATCACAGCTACAGTTGGGGAAGCAGGTTATGCTGTTCTAAGTTTTTTGGGCCTTGACTGTTTCCTTACTCTTCTTTAAAACCCCCGTGATTTCAATGACACCTTTGAAGATGTCAGGGAATTGAAAGACTGCAAGAATTAAAATAATTTGCATTTTTGTTTTTTGATGTTTTTGTCAAGCAAAATGTCAGTGGTTGACAGACTTCATGTATTCCACCTTGATGTAACAGTAACAGACCTATAATCAGATCACAGCCTAATTCCACACTTTTTCTGATTAGTAACCAATTTGTTTTAGCATGACTTCCTACCAGCTCATTGATTAGGAGTAATGGAACCAGACTGGTAGAGCTAAATCTTATTTTATTGTGCCTGTTTAGTTGTAGTGCCTTATAGTGAGATTACCTCTGGGAAGTACAAATAAGAATCAAGAGAGGTTATAAATTTTTTCCTAGCCAGGATATATTAGTCATATTTCACCTGAAGTAAGCAACAGGGATGAGAATATTCTAAGTGTCAGGCACATATACTTTTCACTGGGTCTTATCCCCATCACAAGCAAAAATTTTTAAACAAATCATCACATACAAAGTCTAGCTCTGGACTTTGCATCATTGCTTTTTCATCAAATGCTCTAGGGATTAAGTTTGAACCCACCAATTCCCTCCCAATCTGCCAATCATAAATTTATAACTGAAAAAAATAAATCCTTGTATTCATGAGGAGAGGGGGCTTTGCCAGGCCATTTTGGCAATTGCAGCAAGTGGGTTATGGTCAGTTTTCTAAAACAGTCTTCTCATTAAGAAAAAAAAACAAACAGGATACTTTTAACATTCCTGGACAAGTGCCAAATCCTTCCTCTCTGTCAGAATGTACTGACATTCAGCTTTTGCTAACATTCATTGCACAGAAATTACTGGTCTCCAGTTTTGACCTTGTAGCTATAGCTGCGAGAGGGTTAGGCTGGCTCCCTTCTGGAGACAACTCTGTTCTGTGTGACTTTAAGATACATCAGGGCTGCATTCCATTTATCCTTCAGTCTCTGGAATTGTGAAAATTTGTAGTCAAAGCCTACTGACAGTCTTTTTACAGCACTGCCCTGGTGTTCTCAGGTCATGCAGCCAGGTTACACACACAGCTCCCATTGCGATGAATCCTTGTGATCTCCACCTCTGCACCCAGTCTAGCTCTTCTCTAACCTCACTATATAGCTTGTCCAGGATTTTAGAGCTGTTGTGAGACATTAACATTTTTTTTCTGTCTAACCCAGCTTAGTGTTTTTTGGGACAGATCTGAAGCCTTTTACTGTGTTATTCTGTTATTTTTTTCTGCTGATCTTAACATCATCTGATCTGTGTAAATGCTGAAAACTTGGTACATCATCAAACATCTGCTGTATTTTTGGAGAAATGTCTCAAGTTTGGTGAAGCAATCCAAATCACCAGAATTGTGATTCTCAATTTGCACAAAATGCATGCTCTGTTTTTTAAGGGATTCTGCCAGACCCTTGACAGATGAAGCGTAAGAAAATATTTGGCATCAGCCACTTCCCCAGAGATTTTTCCTCTTGTAGGTAGTGGAAAATGATCCCTCTGTACACATGTATTCAATTCTTTTACGTCTGTTCATAAGCTAAGGTTTAATCTCTTTTTTTAGCATACCCATTCTGATGGTTCCTTTGTGCAGTTTATGGTCATGAATATATTCACCTCCTTTTTTAGCCTCTGCTACGGGGCTCAGGAAACCATGCCAGTGTTGTAGATTGCAGAGCAGCCCTCAAACTCTTTTTCAATTACTTGATACCTCAGCTTTCCAAAGAGAAGGGCCTTAGTGAAGGCTGAAGAAAGTCTCCCAATTCTCACAGGTCATGTGTTTTGAGGCTCTTGTTTACCTGTCTTGGCTGAAATTTAACCTCCTTGCAGGAATAAACCCACCACCACTATTAGTCCAAAGTTTTACCTGTTTCCTCTGTGGCTCAGCTGGTGCTGGCACTGCTGCTGGCAGCACACAGGCTCCTGTGCCGGTGCCCACCATCCGGCCAGTAAGTGTCATGTTTGCTTTATCAAAACTTTGGGAGCACTTCACAGCTCAGACACCTCCCTTAGCCCACTGTGCCCCTCCACAGGGCTCAGTGCCACTGTCCTTCAGGGTATGAAGCTCCAAAGGATGACAGAACCCTGCTTGCGTAGATACTCCATCCAACCCCATGCCCAACACCGTCCATTACCGAGAGGAAACTCGGGGTTTCTTTGCACTGAATTACAGGGTTAGGGACCTACTAAGATGCTTAGATGCACAGTTCCTCTTCCCTTCCAGTTCAGGGGAGGTTCAGGTCCTGGCCTATCTGCCGTTACTTAGGAAGCTCAAAAAAACAGACTTACAAAGCAGGCTAAATGCAAACAACATTTAAAACTCCACGGCCCCTTACTAATGGGACTATGGTGTGTCAAATCTCAATAGCTCATGCTTAACAGCCATGTCATTATGGAGTATGGGTACACAACTGCTGTTAAGACCAGAGAGAGTGAGGAAAATTAATAAAAAAAAAGACAAAATGCAAAAGACTTAGGAGACCCCTGGTTTCCTTAATGGAATTAGAGCTTCCTTTGTGAATTCCAGGGTTGAATGCTGTAAATGTGATTCGCATACTCCCTCCCCTCACCAGAAAGATCTGCTAGACACATGTTCAGAGCAGAGTGGGGGAAGATATGACGTGACTCCAGAGCCTGGAAGGCTAAAAGGAGTAGATGGGGGAGAGCTCTGCAGCCCTTGATCTCAGTAAGATTTACTGCCTTTGCCTCTTGCAAAGATTTTTTTTTTCCTGGAAAATTCTAGCTTCTAGCAATTTAAAAAAAAAATTGGCTGGGGCAATAAACAAGATCTTTGAAGGGGGAAGGAAGCCAAGAGAAAGTCAGGCCCATTAGTCACACAGCTGCATTTCCTGTCACAAAGGACCCCAGCTGAGTAATCACTCAAAATATGCTTGTTATTTTTTCCTATTTTATTTCAACTTTCAGTCTGCCAATATCTACTGTAAGAAAAAATTAAAACAAGAAAGAGAAAAAGTCTTCTAACTTTGGAGGGGAAAACAATGTAGACTCAAACACTGATTTGCATTATTTTTCATTTTCTTTAATTTTCATAGTTTAAAAACACTTCAGTCATATGAGAGGAATGTTGGTAGGGTACGGTGGGTCTGAGACAGGACTGGTATTTTCAGGGCATATAATATCATTAGGAGTGTGTGTCAAAGTTCCTAGGCTACATTTCCAGCTGCTATCATTAATTTACTGTACAACCTTGATTGAGTTGTATATTCATTTATCTGTAATTTATTATGAAAAGTAAAGATGATAATAGCTTCTTCATAATTGTTTTGTCAGGCTTCATTAATTAAATTAACAGCTTATAAGTAATGTTGGGTCTTCTGATGAAAGGAAAATACAGTCAAGACTGAAAAGAAATAAAATTTAAAGCAGAACATTCCTATTACTAGATTTTAAAAGAACTTTTGTAAAAAGAGGTGAAAATAGGAGCAAGTCTATGAAATGGGAGGAGGAAAATCTTGCTGACGCTCTCTTTTGAGACACTCAGAGGAAGAAAAATACACCAAACATGTCATAGGGGACAACCCCCTTCGTAATGTTGAAAGGGTTGACTAAAGCTGATTGACTATACCAGCTCCCCCCGCCTGCTTCTAGATCCTGGATTATAAATTGCTGGCTCTGGTCAATCTGGTACTAACTTCAAAAAGAAGCCACCGATACATGACAAAAGTAAAGCTGAAAAACCTCTGTTTTCCCAGATTTTGCTGCAAAGAAAATACCTCTTTTATCAACAAGCACAACTCCAAAATATGAACCCCCACCTTTTATTTACTCAAAAGTAATGAGTATGGTGACCAGGCCACCTATAAAGAAGGGCCATAAGCATGCTTCAAGGCACATAACAGCTTCCAACTTGCATTCCTGACTGGGGTACCTGAGTGTATGGCTGTGTGAGAATGATTGCAGAGTGATTACAAATCTCTGTTTGGATTGCTGTCAAAGGAGAGAGTAGATGATTGTAGTTTATGCTACATAATAGCATGACTTCAAATCATACATAGAAAATGAGGTATACATTACATGCATTTGCATGTAAGTGACTGGTAATGTCATATAATTCTCTAATTTGCACACATTTGATACCACAGATGTGCAATGTTTTCAAACCACAGCTTATGAGCAGATGTGATTTACACAGCAATATAAATCACAGCTTCCTAATGCTAGTTAAAGGGTGTAAACTCCAACAAATGTGAGATTTACACCAATTTGATTTAAGAGAGACTGTGAAAGGCTCTTTACATATACTTTTAAAAGCAATTCAAAATGATTTTTTATGCATATTTACACTCAATCGAAAAGTAAGAATCTTCTGAGTCGTGACTCAAATGGGAAAAATTCTGCTCTAGATTACCTTTATAAATTACATGCAGCCTTTGTCTTTCCAAATGGCAGGCAAGGCAAGCTGTGCTCCTCAGCAGACGCAAGTCTGTACTCCCTGGTTTGTGGTCAGAGCTGGCACTAGGTCGTAGGGGCTGTCTGCTACTCTCACACCAGATGACTTTCACTGCTACCTACGCAGTCTACTGGATCCCCACATCAGATCACATTCTATGCAATAACAACAGTTTTATATCCCTAAAACTATCTCTGCCATAGTGATAAAGGCCATTTCCAAGGATTATTGATACCTACACGGATTTGAAATCATATACTGGTGTGTATGAATGAATGGAAATTATTCGTTTAAAAGAGTAGAATAAACTTTGTACACTTCCTTTTATGAGTGCCAGTGTATGTGATAATATTTCCTATACTAGTGTTGTAGGGATGGATGTATTAGTATAAATCACACCAGTATCTAACACATCAGACGGTACAATAAATAATAACTACCCATTGAATGAATTATACTGCTAATATATATTGGGTAGCAACTAATATTTTCTAATTAACTACCTACCTGGTTATCCTAGGAATTTGTATGCCTCTGTAGCTGTGGTATTTGAGTATCTTCAAACCTCTGAACCTTTGATGTACCTGTTATCTCCATACAGGTCTGATGCATATTAGTACAATTATTCCTGTAGAGGTGTGCCACTTAAGTCCTAAGATGAATGACTAATTCAGAATAACCTCAGAAGTCTATGACCTCTTGATTCACCTGCTGGCTGTGAAGAATTACTCTCTCTCTTGCATATATAGGAAGCTGAGTCATAAAGAACTAAAGTTACATGCCCATAAACACATAGATAGCAACAGAGATGGAATCAGAACTGATGGTGCACAGATCCTCAGTCCCTGTCTGGTTGCATTAAGTTGCTCTCTCCTGTTTTCAGTGATCATATTTGGTAAAATAGCTAGCAGTTGTTGGTCTTTGCAGGGCAATGCTTTTATGATGTGTGTGAAGTGGACTTGGCAAATAATTACTTATCAAAAAGTTAAATTAATTGGGTAACAAGACAGTTGCTTAGTACATTGGCAACAGAGTTTATCAGCGCTTCTACTAAACTGCTGCATGAATTTGGGCAATTACTTCATATGCTGCCATTTTTTAAATTTAATATAGGGATAATAACACACTTGGACATCTAGGCACAAAAATCACTGTATAGTGCTGTTCTGCTTCTCATTTAAGACAATGAAATGAGAAAAGGGAAGGAACAGGGAAAATAATACATTTTCCCCTTTAGTTATATGGAGTTTCTATGTCACAACTCAAAGACCTCACTCTTGAAACAGAAGTGGCTGGTTAAGCACATTTTAGTTTCAAGTTTTGCGTTGCCAGCAGACATGTTACTGCAGGACTGTTGTGCCTGGGAGGGTGTAGCCTCTGCAGCTGTTCCTTAGGAGTTCTGCACCCCTTGCCAGTCAGCACTGGATGGAGTTTGGGTCTGTCTCAGAGCTGGTTTTCCTTTCCTCCAAATACAGTGTAGGATTGTGGAAATGGGTTATATGTAGCAGACATGTAATTTCACTTTCACAGCAGAACTGACTGTGAAAGGGTTAACCTGACTAATCGCAACACTTCAGTAAAATTGAAGGAGGTGGAACTTAAGTCTCAAGTCTTAATAAAATGCAGGTGTTTTATTGTTAGATTAAAGACGTTTTAAGACTCCAGTAAGCATTTAAGAAAAAAATGTGCTATTGAATAAGAAACTTGGAAAGGCAACAACAGGCCATGCAAGGCATCTAGAGAGAATGCAGCATTCACTGGCTAAGGCCCATGTTAAAGTTCACAAAGGGAAAACTGAACATAAATGTTAGCTGAACAACACCTCTCACAACATGCATCTGGCCTCTGAGGTATCACACCTGGGATTAATTTCTGACATTCTCCTTTCCACCACTGTGACTTTGCTGTCTTACCAGCTCCATGCAGAGTATTTATACTCATTTGTCAACCTGTGTTGTTTCCAAGTCTGTCTGGGATCTTGACAGAGTGACAAGCAGCATGAGCGCTGCATTCACAGTATACAGATAACTCTGCTACATTTGCAGCTGCTTTTATGTCTGCGATAGATGGGGGGGAGGGTCAAACTAATGAAGCTGTGGAACATGTAAACCTCAGTACTTGTCAGCTCTCATTTTATATGAAGCAGAGCACTCAGGGCAGCTTGAGTAAATAATTCAGAATACCAAACAACAAAAATCAAACCCCACCATTATCAGAGCAGAAACCCAAAAAAGGCCCGGCTGTGTGCCCTCTGTGCATCATTGTCCTGCGTCCTTGCTACAGTCACTGGGCTCTCTGAACTGATGGGCTGGGATACAGGCATCAGGCAGACATGGCAGAGATGAAGGACGGTGACATGCAGATCCTTCTTCACACAGTCCTCAGAATAAACATTCTTTGCTCTCTGCCATCATCAAAACTAAGTGTATTTTTCAGAAGCATTTCCTGAAGATGCAGTGGAATAGCAGACTACAGCTTAAGAGAGGGGCAAAGAGTAGAAATCTTCACTAAGATTATCTCAAAAATCTGGGTAGAAATCTTTAAGTTAGCCTGAATGTGCTCAGGATCAGGCCCTTGAGGAAAGAAGTCTCTGTCAGCATTTGGTAGCTGCTCCCAATTTTAGATCCTCCCTGGCCTTCTCCTTTCCTCCTTCACTTCGTAAGACTGCATTTCAACCCGTTCCTGCTCTTCTTTGCAGCTGCCAGTTCCTGTTTCCAGCGTCAGCAGTTCTCAATCATCTCAGATAACCCTGTTGTTGTTTGTGCTTTGCTGTGTGAGGGAAACAGCCCATGCTTTCTGTTCCCTCACTCAAAGTCAGTGCTGCTCAAGCTCCAGCAAACCTAGGCCAGCCCCTGCTCTGCGCAACCTCTGCCCAAATCCAGCTGTCAGACTGCAAAAACTGGCAGTGCTCTGGTCTCAGTGTGGGGAAATAGCCGAGGTCAGAGTTAGAAGCGTGGGTTCTTTATTCTCCGTCAAACTGGCCTTTGTTTTTTCTCTCTAGTCTTATAATTATTCTTGTATTTTCTGATGTATGTTGTCTCTGAGAGCCACTGAGAAGTAATAGGTAGATTTGCAATAAAATATGCACAGCCAGGTCAAAGCGTTTTCAAAATTAGTTTATAGCAACTCTGAAATAATAGTGATGTCAGTCATTGAAAAACTGAAGAGTACTTTATACGAGTACTAAGTATTAGCAGTAATCACTAGTGTTAGTGTTAGGCCTCTTGGTTATCCTTGTGGATACTGCTAACTCTTCCCTATCATACATGAGAAAGAAAGATTCTTCCTCTAAACAGCCTTGGTACTTTATGTGCTGTAAAATTGTCTAGTATTTGACTCAAAGAACTGACAAATAACCTTTGTGTCCTGTTTCTTATTCCTCCATCTTTGCATGATGAAAGTTCCACTTCCAGATTTCATTTTCCTCACATGTACTTATTTTAAATGCCTGAAATGAAAACAAATTTCTTTACAGCTTTCTTCTATACATAAAAAATGTAGTAAACTACTTGTTAAAGGAGCAAAGATCCCTATCTAAAATAATAAAAATAAATAGCTAATTCATTGCAGAGGGTGGCACCAAGACTGAGACTGTGCAAATGGCACAGAGAACAGAAGAGATTAATTTCAGAATATTGAAGACCAAAGCCTTTGCTTTTATGCTACTCCTCCTATAGCATCTTAGTGTATTTTAAGAAATGGTTAAGGATATTTTTAACCTCATTCTCCAATTTTATAAGTGGAGCAAAGAAATGTCTCCCTAATTTATTTTTTTATGTCTTCTAGCCTAGTCTGAAAGGTTTTAGCATTGTACCTTTGACAGGTGATCTGTAGCTTTTTAATGGGAGTGAAATTCCTGAAGTGCTTACATACAGAGCAGCAGGACCTGATGGCCTTCATTTCACAATAGCTTAGAAATAGACTTAAAGGGCAATGATGCAGACACCTCCACCCGAGTCAGGGCTCAGAAAGGATAGGTACAAGTGAGCACAAAACTGTTTGCTTTCCCTTTCCCTTGCTTTACTGTGGGATACTCACAAACATTTAATTAAAGTTATTGTATGCAAGCTTAACTCCGAGATGTCTGTGGTTCCCTGAAACCATTACACAGGAGCACCAAAGAAAGTACAAGGGAGTCACTGAAGGAAAATACAAATGAATTAGAAAAGCATAGCAACCAAAGAATACATTTCCCATAATACAACAGTCAAAGGTCATGAGATCACAGATGCTCAGTTGCTCATGCGTATCATCTATTCTCTCCTCTTGCATGTTTGCTCCGAGAGGGCAAAGATTTAATGAGGATGGGGCTGGCTTTAGCAGTTCTCACCGTTCCTCACACCCTACATCTCAAAGAGCATTGAAAGCCTCTTTGAAGTTGGAACAGACACACATTGAACTGTCCCAGTGCACACATACAATCTGGGCTTTTCTCATCAGGTACAAAAATACAAGGTGACTGTTCTCTTCCGGCTGCCCTGGATGTGAACAAAGCTGGTGAATCAAAGACTTATTGAATTGAGGAGTGCTAAGACATTTCTCCATTGCATCTGTCTTTTCAACCTGCAGGAGCCCTTCTCAGTCTCACTGTTGCTGTTAGTCAGTTAATTTTTCCCAGCTCCTTAAGAAGAAATCCTGTTCAGACAAAACAGTGCACTATTTACAGGAAGCTTGGCAGAGTCAAAAAGTGACTGTAAAACCAATCTCTTAAAACACATACAGAATCTGTTCTGATGTAGATACCATTAATATTGAGCAATCTTTGATTTGCTATCTAGGCCTTGAAGGTGATTTCAGAGTCAGATTTGTTAAACTTGGTGACATTGTAAGTGTTATCGCTTGTCATTAGCAGAGCTACCTCGGTTGCTCCAAGTCCCACTTAATCTATGCAGCTCATTACCCACAGCTTCTGACCTGCTTAGTCATTTCCTGTCTCTATTTTTGCCTTAGAGCCTCTTTTCTGTATTGGCCTGTGACTGCCATTTAATCTTAATCAAACTTCCTTGGACTTCCATTACTGTCAAGTACAGCTTCTCTCACCATAAAGCCCACCCTTCTGAGTGCAAGAAAACTGATTTACAGCCAACAGTCTGCTCCTTCTCTTATGCTCTATGTTCATCTTTGTTTTTTTTTTCCTGTGTGAGTCACTTCTTCCCTCTTTCTGACACATCATGCTATGCTTTCTGTTTCCCTCGGTTTGTCGGCGGCTGAGATGCTGCCCTGCACACTTTTACTGCAGAGATCTGGAGAGTATTATAGTATGTGCCCAGCTGCCATGTGCAGATTCAGAAACAGCTGAAGAAGAAATTGAGTTGGCCACAGGCTGCTACAAAAAGGCAGCTTGTTTAGTATGCTCTCGCTTCTGACTAGAAATTAGGACCTACCCTGTTCCTTTATGCCGTACTTAAGAGCTACTTATGCAAAACAGAGCTGTTTAGGCTACACCTCCCCAGCCTAGCATCTTGCCTGCTATATCAGGGAACTTGTTAACTGTACAGATGCGGTAAGGTGGGTACCAGCTTAAGAACTTTCCTAGTTCTCACTGGTTCACTCATGCTGCAGTAACATGCCTTTGAAATAGACTTTTTCAGCCAGTTTCTTTCCATGACCAGAATCCAATTTAAAGATGTTAATCCAGTACCATGGTGACTTTTGTCTGACAGAAGCACTTCTGAGCTGGTGAGGTCTGTTGTTTTTCAAGATTCTTTCACTAGCGCAGAGAAGTTCAAAGATGTGGCCCAATGCACTTTGAATGTCAGATACAAAACATTTGATGGCAATAGCATCTCTGTGTAACACAGGAGAGATTTGTTCAGACTCCTCCTTCATGTATTCTCTGTCCTGACTTTTTTCAGTATATCCAGTTCTGCTTTTCTCTTTTCCTCCTACTTCTGGGCTCATCAGCATTCATATGCTTTTAGGTTTTGTATTTATTAACATATGGACGTTATATGATCCATCACTGAGTGCAGCCTTGTCCTCTTAATAAGAAAAAAATACCATACATTTTGGAAAGAGGAATTAGCTATGGGCCATTCTCATTAAGCATCTCCTTCAACTTAGCTTAAATTGTATTTTTGAACTGCGGTCACTATGCATTGCAAGTTGAAAACAACCACTTGAGCCCTTTCCAGCAAGGCTTTGAAAGGCCCTGATACTAGGCATGGAGGAGAGATAAGCAGCATATTGAAGCTTTAGCATTACTGTAGTATTGAGGGCAAGGAGTGAATGGCAACATACCCTCCTTCTGGCACTGCCCGGCTCTGAATGAGGGGAGAGGAACAAACCAAGCAGCTTGGGTTCACACACATGGTGGGAGCCAGAAGCCTCTCAGCTGATGACAGATTAGACTCAGGGCCTGGTTAGTGGGAAGACCATGATTAGACCTCAGCAACATCTGTCTCTAGAAGTAAGGGAATCACTGCTGCAGGCTGTGATTTTGTCAGCAAGCTGTAATTATACCTGAAGCCTCATTCCTGATGTTTTTCTCAAAAACTGAAGTGCAAAAAAAAATGTAGGTAAGGGTGCAGGGAAGCAGAAACTGTGAAAGGAGCAGGAAAGAGAACCCCGTTGATTTTTGTTCAGCTCATTCTGATTATTTTCTCTCAGCTTCTCAGATTTGTATGAATCACAGACTGGTCTTTCCCAAAAGGTCAGTGATAAGGTTTAACTCCCTGAAGCTGTCCTGTCATCCACCTGGAGCCGATAGCACACATCCTCTCTGTGTATTTATGCCCCATGGCATCTTAAACAAGGGCGGTGGTGCAGGAGGTGTCACACCAACCTCTCCGTGGCAGTGCCCCCTTTCTCCTCCCATGGGAGGGGCAGACTCTGATCACAGCTGTTCTCAGAACATTCCCAGGAAGGTTTGGCCTGGGCAGAAATGTGGGCTATTGGAGACTGCTCAGGGTGAGTTTGAACCTTACTCCCAAAGGCCCTGTCTAGACTAGGATTTAGGAGTTTGAACTTCAGAAATGTTAGGTTGTATATAGTCTATAAACTGTCTGTTTTAGAAGATATAGAAAAGGCAGCATAAGTTTGAACTCGCAATAACACCTGGTAAATTTTGCCAAAATAACAATGTCAAAAAAGAGCAGAATTTCTTTGCAAGGTTTCTCTGCCAGAAAAAACTTTTTGTTTTTGCAGTAACTTCATAGAAGTCCATTTGCCATTAGTGTTTTCTTTACTCAGAATATAAGAAACAGATTTTAACTCTAGGAGAGGAGGAAAAATATCTAAGAGTAGAGTTTGCCAACATAGCTTTACCATCCAATACATAAAATGGAGACAAGGGCAAAATGATTAAACTAATCTATGTACTTCTTTCTTAACTTTCCAGTGTACTTTGAAGGCAAGAGTGTCTTTTGTATGTTAAATAATTTTACATCAACACCGTACTCATCTGGAAGAAAGCAGAATTGTTCCTTACCAGCATGTCTGCCCTCCATCCCACAGCACATCTGGCAGTGCAGCCAAGGATGAGAGTGTGGCAGCAGGAACTCAGTCCTTGGGTCTGAAAGCACAGGGAGGCTGCCTGTTGGCAAGCGTAATCCTGTCTCTGGAGCCAAGTCTGCAGATACTGGTGGGAAAGACACACATCTGGAGTTGTCTAGAATTGGCACAAATTGCTGTGGACAAAGAGGAGAGAAAGGAAGGGTTAGGAGGAAAGTGGAAAGAATGCCTCTTGCACATTTCACTTTCTTTTCCATCTGCTTGTGTGATGTTGCTGTGATCTATTGAACAGCTGCAGTGCTCTGTCCCAGAAGGGACTGTGTTTCAGTAGAGATGCAGAATGATCCCTGCAGCTTAGCGCTTTGGAAGCCCCCTTGAATGGAAGGGGCAATAGGAGTAATGTTTCTCTGATTAACTATTATGCTAAAACACTTGAGAACTTGGCATTTGGGGCAGTAGCAGAGATGCTATGCTGGCTCCTCAGACGTGAAGCTGTTGGCAGGCAGTGGGTACTGCTGGGTGCTTCTGACTCATCCTTGTTGAAGTAGGTGAGTCCCTCTTGTCTTTTGCCTTTTGAGCAGAACCTCCCAACTCACCTGAACTGGTTCCAAAATTCAAGGAGAGCAGGTTACTCAAGCAAAAAGTGTTTGCAGACTTTGAGACTTTGTAGCTTGGGGACATAAGGGTAGTGAGGGAGGACCAGGAGAAGGCAGAGTGGGTATACAGTGACTGCCAAGGCTTGTGCAGAAGAGCATTTTTTTTGCATCCATTCAGACGCTCAGCAATTTCCTGCGTTTTTCCTGCAATCAGCATGCTCCACCTGCTTTTACTTAACCATTTCCTGTTTATGGCTTCCAAAAACTTTCTGGTGAAATCACTAATCTGCCACAAGATCAGTCTTTATGGTCCCTTTTTGGCAGACTTCGCTCCTTTTTTCTCTCTCCTCAATACACAGGCCTTTCAGGGGGAGGAGCTGTGTGCTGTGCGTACGTCTGCATGCATGTGTGTGTGCATGCAGTCAACAGTTGTGGCAGGAAACTATGTGCTTCCTCATTAGTTCTTTCTCTCAACATGTGCCCCTTTTCAGTTCTAATGCTTGCTGCTTTTTGCAAATTTGAGCAAAGAAACAAGCAGTAGCACATAGGGCTGGTGTCCCTTTCTGTAGAACAGAGGGCTCCAGATATTTAGAGGAAGGATTCTGCCCATTACTGCCAAGCATCTGAGAGCTCTCTCACAAATGAAGAATTTGATCTCTGGATAGCTTGCCCAAGCTTCAAATTATTTTCCAGCTTTGCAAACACTGAGGCAATTTCTTCTAGTCTGCTGTTCAGATTCTCAGATGTGAAAGGCAAAGTGTGAGAAGCAGGAAGGATCAACCAAAGAAAAATAAATCTCTTTCTTACAGTGTAGATGGCTCCCATAAGTCCTCATCATGCACTTAGTCACATGTCCTGTAGAAATCACTAGAAAAGCCTGCAGGCTTCAAGTCTACTCTCCTTAGCCATACTATAGATAACACTACAGTCACCACTAAAATAAAATTTATTTGTCACTGCTTTTTTTGTTTGTTTACTTTTTTTATTTCTCTTTTGGAGCAGTGAAAATACATTTTCCAATGTTCTGTCCGATTCTCATGCTCTTGCACAGTGCTGCAATGTTTGGGTTGCGGTGAACACTGTAGGGGAATGTTCCCTTCTTAAAATAAATCATGGAAACATTTCTGTTGGAATCAGGGCTTGTAGAAGTTTATTTTTGTTTAATAAGAAGAATGTTGGGCCAACTTTGGCCTGACACCATATCCCTTTAAAGGGAACAGGCTTCTGATGCATGTCAGTGTATATATATTGACATGTATGTATATATATGTATATATATGCACACACTCCAGTATACATGGCAGTTATACTGGTATAACTGAACACTGAAATAATCCTATAAGAATGCTGGACATGTTGGTCCTGTAAGCATCAGACAGATCTGCAAATTCCTTAACTATCTGTAGCACAAGTTAGTGTAAGTCAGAATGGTTACTCTGCTGACTTAGGTGTGGAAGGGATGGGTCTGTAAGCACAGACCAGCACTGCTCCGGTAATGAAGTTGATGGGCTCAAACTCTCACATGTTTCTGAATATTTTAGCAAAAACACTAAACTCGCACTGCCCGTTTTAACTGTAACGTAAATATGAACAGGTAGTACTTCTTTATGGGCTAGGAAGTATGGTCTGGGCATCACCGATGTCCAGGCAGCTTTCTGCTGTAGACATAGCATAGCCCCACTTGGATCAGAGTTTGCTGAAGTATCCTTCAAGCTGTGAGCAGCTTTTGAACTTTCATCAGGGAAAGGAAGCAGTTGTATTCTGCACAGAAGTGTCTTTCAGATTGGCCCAAGTATGTAAAATGATTACTTTGGTTCCCATCCAGCCCAATTCATTCAATATTTTGTGTCAGGGTATACTTGTCATCAATGGCATTTGCCCAGGGTGAGTCACACCTACCCAGGCAATGATCTGAGAGAGCCCTCAAATCTTTCTCATTTTCATTTTACAGGGTACAGCCCTGGTAAATTCATGACTGTATTGGACCACACAGCCCTTTATAGAGCAGCTCCTTTTCTTCTGACCAGATTTCAGCCCAAGAGGCAACTACTTCCAAAAATTATTCTTTGGTTCAGTGCCCGTCTTTGTTTTCCCAGTGTTTTTTGCTACGCTGCTTTCTGGTTACACTGCAAATTTGGGTGCACTCAAGGTATTTTTGCCTCTCTTCTCAGTCCAAAAAAGAAGGAGAGAGCTGAACTGGATGAAAATGCAGTGAGAACTGAGACCCTCAAGGAAAATGACAGGAGGTGTAGAGAACCTAACAAGACTCTTTCCAGGAAATGGGTGGAAAGTTCATCACATGAGTCACTGAAACCTTAGATGACTAAATTCTTGAGGAATAAACTGTCAGGAATATGATACTGGTCAGGACAGTTGCAGGGGGAGAAGAAAACTTCTTAAATAGCTGTTGTTTGGTTTTCTGTTCGTGATTCATTCCTGAGGAAATTGCTGCATCCCTGGCCAGGAACGGGGGCAGCGTGCAGGCAGTGCCAGCCCTCCTCTGCAGAGCAGCAGGCAAGGCGTGCTGGGGTGCACAGCCCCACTGCTCCAGGCACCAATGCTCCTGCCCAAGGGGCTGAGAGGGGTTCGGGAGCACTCCTTGGCTGTCCTGCCCAAGTGAATAGAGTAAGACGGGATCGCCAGTGCCCATATACAAACTGAATCAATTCACATCATGTTTTTGTATACCAGCAGATATGAAACCAAAAGGAAATGAAGATATTAAAACTCTAATTCTATCTTCTTTTAAAAAGTTTTCTTGCTTTATCTGCTCCAACCAGTTAGCCAAGTTCTATCAATAAAACTGACCCAAAGCTCTGAATTTGGGTTTCAGAGAACATCTTAAGAATTTAAGCTGGTAACAACGGAAGCAGTCAAATGCCCTCCACAGCTGCCTCCAGAGGAGCTGAACCAGCATTGGCAGCAGTGGGAAGTGTTTGCAGTAGTGTCTTGAGTGTGAATAAACCGCAGTGTTCCAGCACACCACTGCCAGTTCCCATTTTGATGAGTTTGACCCAAGCATTTAACATTTCAGCTTTAGTTCTGTGTTTCATAATGCCCTCTACGTAATGATCACTCATTTGGTTCCCATTAAAACCATGGTATTTATTGTGCAAAACAACACTGCTTGTAAAAATCAAGCCGCTCGGTTTCTCTTTAGATTGCAATAAAGGAAATAAACAGGACTATGCACACTGTAATCCTCAGAGAATGGGGAGCTTTTTTCCCCCTCTTGGACATAGAAAGTTCAGACATCAGAAGTAGGAATGTGAAAGATCTGTAAAGCATTGATGAATCCATCTCCTGCAAAAATGCAGTTTAGTTACTCCTTGGCAGATGTTCCTTGGGCACTACATTGATAAAAAGAGAGTCTATAGCACTCCACAGTCAAAGCATCAAGAATCCTCTTAAAATTGGAGAAATGGTAACTAAAGTTCTCTCGGGTCATCCCAGTGCTGCTATACTTCGAGGCAGTGCCAAATGGTTCCTTGTATTATATATACCAGCACTCTGAAGAACTCAGTTTCAAATGTCTCAAACAACGGGGGTTTCACCGCTTCCTGTGGGAGCCTGCTCTGCAGCCTAACTCGTTTCACCATCTGGAGCATTTTCCTGAGTGTCTGCTCGCTTCAAACTTTCTTTTAATTGTGTACCCACTATTTCTTCTTAAAGGTGACTTGCCAAAAGTTTCTGTTGTGTGAAATTCACGTTATGTCGTGCTTTTTTATTTTTTACGAGGATCAAGAAAACCCTGAAAGATTGATGGCTTCTTCTCTTTACTTTTTCTCCTCAGAAATAATAAGTAATTAATAATGTATTACTGCTTTTCTAGTCATTCATCTCAGTGATTTACAAGGAAGGTCAACATTGTTGTACTCTTTTTACAGATGGGAAAAATTGAAGCACAGGGCAGGAAACAACTTGCCCAAGACCATTCAATGAGCCCGTGGCAAGACTTGGATTTTTAAGCAGGTCTCCACGGTACTGCCCTACTTTTTTCTTATTCTTTTTTATTTTTTTGGCCCAGGCTAGTTCCCTTTGGCTTTGTTGGAGTACCTAGGAAGGACAAACTTTCCATGAACTTTATTCAGAATTGTAATATTGTAACTGAAAGGTCAGCTTGTTGAATATTTAACAGTTCCTATCTTTCCAGTGTGTTGGTCAAGAATCCTAATTAAGTAGCGATAAATAAAACCAACAAAGCATTTTAACAGACTGATTCAGTCCCTAGGGCCTCCGAGCTGAATTTCCTTCAGCTAGCCTGTGTTTTCCAAGTTGTGGGTTGTCCAGATTGAACACAGTATGTATCAAGCACACTCTTATCAGTGCACTGCAGGGAGATTTCCTTCCTCCTCAGTGCCACCGTGCTTACTTCACCTGTTGTGTTTCCCTTAGCTGTGGGTTTTGGTAAGCGTGTTTCTCAGAATCTGGATAGTAGCTGAGTGATAAATCTTCCTATTTGGAATAATAATGCTACAATGCCTACAGCATGATACACTGGGTAGGGAGCGATACCCAGCTGAGCCCTGAGCAGGCTTACCTGGGTATCAGAAGCGGTCTGGCCTGAGCAGCACAGAGCTCTCCGTGAGCTGCTAGGACTGTCTGTGGGTTGAGAAATGAGAAATTAGGGCTCTGGGTAGGCCAGAGTTATATCTGAGGGGATAGCACACAGATCTTCCTGGCTTCTGATCATTTTCAAAGTATGCCAGTAAGTGAAGTCATTGCCATCTGAGTTATTTCCCTACTGCTCTTTCAGGCCTCCTTCAACACCTAAGGATTTACCAAAAGCTACAGGACTGCTTGCAGGCCACTGAGCACATGGTCTTTGCTTTCAAATTGAGTTTGAGAAATAACCAGCGGTGTCAAGCTTTTTCCGCCTGGCCACATAAATAGAGGAAGCTAAGAAGCAACAGTAAATAACATAAAGCAGGGAAATCCCCCTCAAACTTCTCCCAGACTACCTCAAACTGAAGCTTATTTGCATACATACAGTACGAATAACTTTGCTTCTAGCCCCATGAAAGGATTACATGTGTCTGTCTATAATGCTTTAGGCCAGCTCCACCAGTTGAATCACTCAGAGAAGATAAAAAGATTGAATTGGAGCTTGTAGAGAAACCTAAGCAGTTTTATGTAGCATCAACCTACTTCAGATGAGGATACAACTGGGTAATGCTATTCTACACAAAATGAATGGGAACTGTTCAATACCTATTTGTAACTAGCAGTTATTCTAGAAAAACAGTGCAGAAAAATACCCCTATGATATGCTTTTTAATTTGTGATTATGGATGGGTGGTGTCATACTTCCACTAAATTTGCAACTAAACTTCCTATACAAACCCTGTTTGGTGAAAAATGGACCTTCTTGAAAACTAGAAAAAGAGCAGTAGTATTCTTGTAGTTGAAAACTATGGTCAGCTGCTTTATAAAATCTGAGACTCATTTGGCCTGGAATTTCTGGGTGATGCTGTTCAAAAAGCAGTGGTATTAAACAGACTTGCAGAATTCCTGTGATTTTTTTAAACATCATGGTTTAACAGAAACAAACAAGTGAGCAGAGGAGGAGAAAAACTGAGACACAGCTTCCTTTGACAACCTGTCTAATAATCCTTGTGTTTCTTCTACAGTATCACCTCTGTTAATAATGTCATGGCCTGTTGCCATGAAATACCCTGCCTTTCACTCTCTTCCTTTCACCTTTATTGACTTTTTTCAAAGCTTTGCTACAGAACAATAGGAATCAGCCCAGGTATGCACTGGCTGTCCTGCAGAGTCCTTCAGGCACCTGAGGGCTCTCTGTTCTACAACGGAGCTTGTCTCGGTGGGTCATCTGCAGAGACTGAAAAAGCAGTACATATTTGAATAGGCCTGGGATGCCTTGCAATGCAGTTAATAGCAGCGAACATGAGGACATGATCTGACTGATGGTTAGTACCTTGGATATTTTGGCCCTGATAATTGTGTGTGTTTCTTTGGTTTGTGATCTTTTCATCAACTTGCAGGTTGATCAGGAAGGCTTTCTTTTTGGTTTTTAATATTTCCTCTCACAAACAACAGTCCTTTTTCTACATATAGTGTCTAATCACAGTAATAGAATATAATAGACCTTCATCCCAAAGCACTTCACAGCCTGGCATTGACATGACACTAAGACTATAAGAGGAGCAGTTCATACTGGTTAGGAAGCAGACTCTGGTTTCAGCCTAGGTAGTAATAAAGCATATAAAGTGGAGCCATAATATTTTCTCTGAATCCAAGGCAATTTGCTATTAGTTGGAAAATATATTGGTATAGTCTGTGCACTGTTTAACTCTAGAAAGTGTATTCAAACTGTAAATATTGAAGTTGAGGTGTTTGTCTTTATTGTGTGTTTCAGATGGAAACGATCAAACTGATTTAATTTGGGAGGGAACCAATCCTGCGCTGCAGCCCATACGAGTGAGGAACACTGCCTTGAAAGATGCTTTACTTGATGTTGCTTTACCTAGTACTGCTGCAGAGACTTCAAGCAATACATCCAATCTATAGAATGGACCAGTGAAACCTCCCCTAAGAAATGAATGCGTGATGACATTGGTTTTCAAAAATCTGTTGAAGCAGAGAGTGAACATTCTTCTTCTTTTGTCTCTTTGAAGACTAACTAAAATCAAATGTTGTTCTTTGTATGTATGGGACTGTACTTAACTCTGAACTTCTGAAAAACCTGTATTTTGTTCAGGTTAATTTAAGTGACTTAATAATAAAAGTTTCTGAACAACACATAAGCTACTGAAGAAGCATAGGCCACCATCCCTTCCTAATACACCTCATCGATTTGGAGAAACCAACAGTGAAGCACATGAGTGTCCACAGCCCGTAACACAGTAAAATGTTAATTTTTTTTTTAAGAGGATGATAAAACCACTGCTTGATTAAGAAACAATAGGACAGTGAGCACTTATTCCTGTAACTCACTTGAAAGTCATCTGAGATGATGAAAAAGTGCAAGCTGGGCTCTGATGGAAGGAGAACAGGTAGCAATCTGAACAGTAGGAAGATAGCTGTGTATTACAGCTGCTTACCTTTCTCTGTCTTCAAAGCACTTTTAAAGTATTCACAACATGACTGCAAACCACAGAACTATTTACTCACCTTACAGACTTAGAGAAAGTATGACTTGCTCAGGGCTGCTAAAGGCATCACTGGCTGTGCTGTGATCAGGAGCAGGTTGTTCCCAGCTCTGAAGCCTAAGGGAAAGCCATGGGTTTACTTAGTGCCAACTGCTGATGCACAGTCACCACTGGCCTGAGAGGCTGGTTCCGTCCTCTGCCTTCCTCCTTGAGCAACCTTTTGAAAAGCAGAGTAACCTGTACAGAAGCTTGAGAGGTCTGGAGTACTGATGAAGTGGCTGTAGGCAACCCAGCAAGGAAATTGGCTGCAGCGAGGCCATCTCGGGTAGAGAGGCAAGCAGGTTGCCATCTGCTGTTTGCTAGGCAGTCTTTGGGTGATGAGAGAGCTCCTGGGGAGCACATGGCCTCTGCTAAAAAGGACTGCACACCCTTACCATGGCAGTGCAAGAGATGTGGAAGCTGATGTCGCATCACTCCCGGCCACCAAACAGGATGGCATGGGAGAGCATATCTGCAGCTATCTACTTACATGCCTGCTCCGGCAGCTTTGGGCTCTTCTTTAACAAGGCAGTTTCCATCACAAGGAAGCTACTCTATTTCAATAAGCTACTTTTAAAAGCTAATACATTTCACCTTGGGGAAGAGCAATTTTCCAGCTTCAATGCTACCAGTTTTGGGCTTTGAAGAAATCTTTGTAACATATAATTTTAATTTTGTTTTAACTAAGATTTAGATTTTCTTCTTGACGGTACTGCACTACTGGCCCTCAAACCCTGCTGAACTTGCTTATAGCCATTTTATCTGGGTATCTTGTAAATATTTGGTAGAACACTCAGAGAGAGAAGTGTTTCTTGCTCTTGCAGTTATATGCCTGATTCCAGGACCTTTCGAAAGCACAAAAGACTGAAAGCAGGGAAAATTCCAGTGAGATGCATTAAAATCTCCAGGGAGCAACTGTACTCTGTTTAGACTAAAATTTCTCATTGCTGTCTCTCCCTATTTTAAAAAAACATGAAAGGATAGAAGGGGGAAACTGGTGGGTTTCATTATTATAAACACCTAAATGCAAGCAGTGTTTTCACTCATTTCTCTCATATTGCAAAACCATTTGCAGTTGGAAACAGAGATAAGCTTTTTAATGCTCTCTGCACTACCTGGGAAACTTCCACCTGAGTTCTAAAATGTTTTACAAACATTAATGAATGAAAGCTTAATCTCCTTCTCATCCCTGTGAAGCAAGTACAGTTTAAAGACAGGGCTAATGAGACTAAAATAGTTGTGCCTTGCTGAAGTCACATGGGCAGCATGTTAAGAGGACTTAAGTCCCAGCTTTCTACCTTACACTACAGAAAAATCACATTCCCTCCCTTTTCAAGGCTTGCTGTGCTTCCCTTTCTGGGATCTAGTGAAAACATGCTGGCATCACACCTTTAGACACACTTGGTTTTCCCCCCTTGAAACAGAGAGACTGCTCACAACTGCTGTCCCATGAAATTAAGATGTTGGAAAAATGAGAGAGGGATGTGAGGTGGGGGAAAAAAAGTCACTGCTCTGCCTCCACTGCTGTCAGTCAACTTGGTGTTCTATCAGGAGCAGCCTCAAACATTTTTGTATGTACTTCCATATAATCATCAGGAAGGTCTGTGGTAAAAATGCCATAATCAAAGAGGGAACTTGGCTGACAAGAAGATTAGATAGATGAGCCAGTAAGTTGCTCCTGTATTGAATGTACATCATTTCATTATCCCTCTGCATGTGACCTGCATTTTTTACTGCTGGTTATTATCAGAATCCTGTAGCTATCCTGCAGCCATCTCTTTCACTTCTTCAGAAGAGAGGGATAATCCATCAGCCAGTTCCTCTCCAGTGGTTTGAGAGGTTTTTGCCAGGGGGATTAATGTTCAGTTGAAGAGAGCTATTCCCAGCAGGACCGAGCCAAAAACAGTGTGCATATGAGTCATGAAGTGGAAAAGAAGGAAACTATAGATTTGGAGTTTTTTAATTATTTCTTTTCCCTAGCTTCCCTTGTCCACACTGATCAGTAACCAGATATGCAAAAGCTGGATATGTATTGACAGTGACCAGCATAAGCAGGACTGAGAGCTTCTCCCACTGAGCAAACAAACCTGAAGTCAGTCAGCCCCCGAAACCAGATCAGTGTGTACCAGCTATTGCAGCACTGGGAAGTGAGATGCTGGGAGAAAAATCAGATCACAGTGCATCAGCCTCTTCCAGCCTCTCCCGTGACCCTGTGGTGTATTCCAGCACTAGAGCCTTTGGCTTCTTCACACTCTTACCTTCTGTGACAAGGCCCCAGAACTGGTCCTTGGGCATGCTGCTTCTGTAACACCCTTCCCTGCAGAGGATCTGGACTCACTGCAAATGCTGTGCACAGTGCTCATTTCATTCCTTGCTGAAAGGGAGCCAGGCCTGAGGTGGAACATGGCAAGCGTTCCGCCGCACCTGGCAACTCCACGCAGCTGCTGAAAACAAGTGAGGAAGAAAGCAGTGTACAAATGCAGGGGAATTTTCACATAGGCAGGATGTAATTAGTAGAGCTGGAATTCAGCCAGGACACTGGGGTTAAAACACTGGCTTGCAGGTAACACAGTGGGATCTTTCATAATTCAAATGCTCAGGATCTCCTGTTTCCATTTTACCTGGAAGATGTCAGAAGACAGTTCCCTATTTAATGTTCCTGGGCAGCTCTCGAACATCTGACACAAAGGAGGAAGTGTCTAAATAGTGCTGCACCTGCAGTGCTACTCTGCCAGCAACTGCCCACCGTGAACAGCAGCTGAGAGGATCACATCCTGACAGACTATGGCTGCATCACTGTGAAACACACCTCAGCTGCCTCCATGCCTTGGATTTCACTTCACCCCGAACTTTCATTACTCAGTTTTCAGGCCCCAGATCTCTTCCAAACACAAAGCAAAGATTATAAAATTAGGGCAGCCTCTTGCACATAAAACACTAGAGTGAGAATATTAATAAGAGCAGCATTAGATGCTGCTTCAACCTTATTCTCTGCCACTTGAAATAGTACCGGATGGGTATCGGACAACGGAAAATTTAGATGAAAATCTCCCCCCAGAAAAGATGAATGAGCTTTTCCAGCTGGCCTTGCTGGTAATAGAGCGTTAAGAGCTTGTGCTGCCTCTTTCTTTCCAGCAGGGAAATCATGTCCAAAGCAGCAAAATATTTTTTTCCCCTTCATGATCTCACTTTCTGTATAAGCAATCTTTGTGTTTACTATGAGGATGTTGAATGTCCACAAAATGTCAGAGAAGTCATTCATGAACCTCACATGTGCAAAATCCACACAATGTTTCTACCGTGATGTGGCCCACAGTCTGAAATAGAAATAATTGCAAACCTCTAACCCCTCGTTAGTCAGACCTACGGACTATTTACAGTCAAAGAGCTGACTTCCTCCATGTGATACAGTTCATGCAAGCAAAACAAGAAGTGTTTCTACCATCCGAAAAAGCATAAAATCTGCATCAGTCAGTCATAAAAAAGGGACCCCTCCTATGCCTCTGAGGGCTCCCTGTATCAGCTTTTGGGTTATTTAGGGAGTTTTTGTATCCCCAGAGTGCCATGCAAGTCCCACTCTTTGTCAAGTGTTGCTTAATACAAGCATCAGCCAAACTTGATGAGAGCAAGACTGGCTCCAACGACAAAGTGAACTGGGGAGAGTAAAGTATGGGCAGCTGCAGGCAACAGGAAATCCAGCACTAATAAATAAAATGTCTTATAGCCAGAAAGAGGAAATAAACAGCAACAGCACAAACTGAGAGGACAGAAGAGAGGAACACAGCATAACTGTGGCATGTGAATCACTGCATTACAGTGAGCTTATTTTTATGGAACGTTGTCCCAGTTTGTTATGTGTTCAGACTGCAAAAAAAGTGGGAGAGTTGGGGGACTGTTCAAAGAGAGGGTCTCTATCAGAAGTTGTCAACAACCACTGTAATTAAGGAAGCAGGCAGAGCACACACAACTGGAGCCGATGCCAAACTGAAATGAAAGCATTTTTTGTTTGTAGCTGTAGCCCCGCAGGATAATAAAAGATGGTTCTACCATGCCAAGTGAGGAGCTGCAGGGACACCTTTTCTAGATGGCTCTGCTCCCATCTTTCCAAAATTACATATCGCGGGGAGGCAGGAAGTTACTCTTCGTAAGAGTGCTTTTGAAGCTCATGCTTGCACACCCCATCTGACTGCAGCCGCCTGGGGCAGCTGGCCACGGGACAGGTGAGTCCAAACCACCCTGGTAACGCTGGAGATGGCACTGCCTGAGCTCTGCCCCCCTGACAGGCTGTTCTGGTTCAGATTGCCAAAGCGGCAACCCTGAATTTTTCCCCCCTTGCACTCAACCGTGGGTTATGCCATGGCCCCACAGCACTGCCACCACCAGTGGGAGCTGCCGCATTCGAGAGAGCTGCACCCCGCTTTCGTCCTGAGAGCAGCTGCATTTAGGAGGCTCACTGATGTCTTGGCACGACCTTTGTCCATGGTATGCCAAAACAGTACTCTTCTTGCTGCTGGCAGCATAGTGGCCTATGCCCATGTGGCAGCACGTGCTGGGGAGCAGCAGGTCGGCTGGCAGAGCCAAGAGGGTTGGCACAGACCTTCTCAGGCCATGGGACAGTATCATGAGGCTTTCACTGGTGGCTGTAGAAACTGGCGTTCAGGTTCAGTGAAGGGAAAGAAGTCATTCAGAAATTGCATGCATATTTCTGAATTCATTCATTGAGTGGTGCTTGCCTTTCATCCTCCCCCCTGAGCCTTGTGTGCATTGCTGGCATTCTCTCCCAATCCCATGTAATAATTCCCAGGTCTCCACAAGCCAGTGCCTGCCAGTGGAGCCCACAGTCACTGGACTGCCAGCCTGGTCACATGAAAAGTTACATGCAAAGGTTTAACTCTTTCTCCTGACCCCAGTCCCAGTTCCTGTGAAACCTCTGCAGTGTTTTCCTAATCAGGTACCAGGAAAACTTTGCACTAGGCAGGGTGCTAAGAAGGTGACTATTTAGCTGCAGTATTTCCAGAGTCTTTGAGCTCCCTCCTAAGCTGTAAATAAAAGCAGTGGAGCCAGGTGAATGTCTGACAAGGCTGCCATTTAGACCTGAAGCAAAAAAAGAACTGCTGCTTTCCAACCTAAGGCATAATGTGGTTGTCTCACTTTCTCTCACCCAACTTCCATACTAGTGGTGAATTGCTTCTGCAGGGTATTGAAATCACTTCCCAAAGCCTGTATACAGAGTACACGGCTACAGTGCAGTATAATTTTAACCTTCACTGGACGTTGATGTTACTATGTCTGTTACTAGGGAGTCAAAAAGCAAATACAGTCCTTTTCATAAAGCCTTCCATTGAAAATTCTAAATGGGAGTGCAGATATTTAGTACATCACACAAATTGTGAAAGTGGTGACATATTTTCTGCCTGTGAGACATCAGAGAAAACACATGCTTTTGGAGAATCTCAAATGGGAGTGATCTTTTATTAAATGTAGATAAAAAGCAGAAATATTCAAGGGCTGTTTCTGATATATTGGCAGTTACAGTCATTTCCTTGCTATCGCTGTTACATGAGGGAATGCAGGTATCTCCTGCAGAAAGAGTTCTTGTTCTCGACCTGATGTTTTCACGTAGGATTTCACACATGACGGTGTATGATTCATGAATTGCAGCTCAGCTTTGAGAGGCATGGGAATTGCGTCTGGCGGTCAGGGCTCAGTGTTCATCTGGGTTTCATACAGCCCACAGAAACAAAAGCCAATTGCACCTTTGAGCCAAACAATTGGATAATCAAATTGAGCATTTGGTTTCAGTTTTGGTTCTTTTTTATTTTTTTTATTTGGAGGTGAGTGGTCCAGCTGGTTATGAACCCTGACCTCTACTTACATTTTTATGGGTTTAAGTAAAATGACCATGGCAAAGTTTTATGTTGCAGTCTATTTATATTGTTCTGATTTAAACTCCATCGTTACCAACATAACTTTTGAAAACAGACAAAAAAGCCCCCAAAACAACGTATTTTTCAAATTCTCTGCTTTTCTCATTTGTTCAAAAGTGTAAGCCTGTTCTGCTTGACTGACTGGCTGTTTGATTATTGCTTTACGTTATATTAAGTTGTTCAATTCTTGACTCTAAGCTACCAAAATCATAAAATCTAAGTTCTAATCTCAGTTACACTCAAATGTAACTACAGAAAACTGATTTGTCTAACTCTTTAGCATATATGTCATTTAACAAGCTTTTCTTAAATTGTATATTCCCAACTCAATCCAAACAGGAGTTGAGAAATCCTGCTTCTCCCAGATGAGAGCACACCTGAATAATATAGGAATTACTTTTCTCACTGAAAAGCATTAGCAAAATACATGCATAAATACTGGGATTCAATCAGCCAGTGCTGTCTGTTTATTTAAAGGAAAAACTTATTTAACCCTTCAGGAGAAATTCAAGCTACCAGTGAGAATGGAAACAGACCTGAGCACCCAAATGGTAACGTGTAGAAAAAAATACAAGTTGATGATGTCTGTGGCTGTGATCAGCAGGCATTGCCCACCCTGCCACGTGACGGCCAGGAGACCAGTGAGGAGAATTTTCCAATTTTGGAAAGTACAGTGAAATGGGGGAGCACATCGATCTCCAAATTGTCTTTCTTTCTATGAAGTGTTGTTTTCAAGATACTTCCTGACCTTCATTCAGTCAAATATTTTGACAATTTGAACAAATAAGTAGAGAATGGTTTCAATTTTTGGCCCCAGTGAGCCATCTGTGAAGAAGAATAAGTAGCGCAGCATTCGCTGTGTCCCTTCTTTGCCAGAAACACATGCGGTGTGTTTCCCAGGCTGTGGAAAGGTTTATCATTTCCAGTCCACCAAATCACCCTTTTCTTTCCACGCACCATCCCCAACCCCACACTGGACTGTGTTGAGAGAGAGCATCCCTCCGAATTACTGTGCTGTTACCTGTCTGGGGGGAGAGGGTGTATGTGCACATAACATATTAACTCTGTGCACATTTCTGAGAAGGGTTGTACTTGCAGTCTCTTTACACACAAAAGAGCAGCAGCAAGCCAAGGCAGTGCACACACGGGCACCTGAGAGGCAAACCTGCATGCCTCTGTGCCATGCTCTGCAGGGGCAGGCCCATTTGTGCCAGCTGCTGCCGCAGCACATCTCGGGAGGAGCCCAGGGCACTGCTTGGCTTGGGGACGTTTCAGAGGATCTTTTGTCTGTGCTTTCACTGTGGGTTTGAGTGGTTCGATTAGCACTTGGGTCAGAGCACAGGGAGCAGCCCCGGCTGGGGTGGGAGAAGTCACACTGTGAGGCTACACTTGAACGTGGCCGCTTTCCTGCACCGCCCTGGGTACAAAGCCTACTTGTGTGGGGCGCGTCCCGTCGTGCGTCACGCTTCGGTTGTCAGTGGCAGACATGGGTTGCTGGGGGGTGACACAATAACCTCTTTATGCTTAAAAGAATAGTTGGGGAGGGGGGTTGCGGGAGACCATTGCAAACGTAGCAGCAAAGAAGTGGTTTGGCTTTTGTCTGTCCCTCAAGGTAAGGTGCCCAGGCAGTCGCTGAGCTACCCCTGATGTGCTAGAAGCAGCATCAAAGGTGATTTCAGGTGTCTGGATGCGAGAGGAGTTAGAAGAAGCTCCCAAGAAAGACTCCATGTAACCTCTTGGATAACAACATGATGAACCTGCTTACTTAGGGTAGAGTTTTATAGGAGCTCAATCCGAAGTCTGGGCTGCCACAGCCTTGTCGCCCCCACTGCCTTCAATGCAAGAGTAGTCAGACAGGGAATCAGCTCAGAGAGCTGATCTGTCTGGAAATTAAATTGTGTTTGCTAATTTTAAAAAAAAAAAAGTTTGCTATACTAGAATGTCTTGAAGTTTCATTCAAAGTCAACTGGAAAAATAAAAATACTAGGAATTGAAACGGCCAAAACAGATAGGAATTTGAAAAAATACTAATACAAAAGCTAGCAAAGTCTTTCTTACTGTATCTTTCACTGTCTCCTTTGCCAGCCCCTCATCCATCCACTCCACAAAGTAAGTTTAAATAAATCAGATATGCTAAAGCAAAGCTATTCTGAATATGGCTTCTAGCCTAATAAGTCAGAGCCTTATCCAGTTCCCATGAAAAACATCAGGAAAGTTTCCTTCAACACTAATAGACATAAGATTGGATTGCAGAACAACCACAGAACTTTTGACCAAAGAGTGAAGTTTTTCTAAAGCACTGATAAAATATTCATGCAGGAGTATGTGGAAACTCTGACTGGATCGGTTGCATTGCTAAATATATTTCAAGAGAGCATAATCATTTTTGGAGCCACGCTCGTTCTCACTAGTGGTTGTGTGCTGTAAAGGGAAAATACAAAACCAACTTTTTTTTAAAGGAAAAAAGCATTTATAATTTCTTTATTATGAATGCACAGAAAGACTCCCCCTCTGCTGCTGGGAAAACCAGTTTCTGCTCAATAAGCATTAAAGCACATCCTAATTTTTAAAAAGCATTTGTTAGGCAAAACAGGGCTTTTTTACAATATGCTTTTTTTTTTT